>WEKW01029255.1:0-320600 GCA_013389905.1 Sula dactylatra | reverse complement strand
TCTTATCAATGCTTATAAATATCTGAAGGGTGGGTGTCAAGAAGATGGGGCCAGACTCTTTTCAGTGATGTCCAACGAGAGGACAAGGGGCAATGGGCACAAGTTGGAACACAGGAAGTTCCACCTGAATATGAGGACAAACTTTTTACTGTGAGGGTGCCAGAGCACTGGAACAGGCTGCCCAGAGAGGTTGTGGAGTCTGCTTCTCTGGAAGTATTCAAAACCTGCCTGGACGCGGTCCTGTGCACCCTGCTCAAGCAGGGGGGTTGGACAAGATGATCTCCAGAGGTCCCTTCCAATCCCTACCATTCTGTGATTCTGTGATTCTGTGACCTGGGGCTCTGAAGCCACCAAGCAGGTGCTGTGCAGGAACCACAGACTCATGGATTTCCCTGTCATGCACCATCATAGGAAAATTCTTCCTACTTAAAATCCAATCAAAAATGTAAAGGCTTCAATCACACCCCACCTTCCCCCTAAGTTTGCCTTTTTCATTCAGACATTTGTTTTTCTAGGCAGTTAGTTAGGTAATAAAGCTGTATTTTAAACAGAATTCAGTCTCTAGGTATGATCAGTGACAGAAACACACAGGGTGAATAAACCGTTCCCTGTCATTGCTTCCTGAATGCTACCAGTATTTGGGAAGCTACCAGCAGTGGTATAAAAGTATTTTCTCCAGTAGGAAAAGACTATTTCAAATCAGGAAACTGCAAATCCAGCAAGCTGACAGATTTGGGGGAATACGTGTGTATGTGTGTGTGTGTGTGTGTAGTCAAAAAACAAACAGTGCACAAGGGAAAAAGACAGTACCTTGACCTTGCAGCAATGTTCTGAGGGCTGTAAAGAACTTGGTATTTGATTATGCTTTGCCTGCACAAATGCATTATCCCCATATAATCAAATAAACCATTAAATTTTTTCTTAAAACATCTAGCCACTCTACCAGCATTCTACCATTTATTATGAAATATACTGTTTGCAGAGGGAGTAGAAGCTATTTTTGAAAAACAGATCACAGTCAATTGTGAGAATGTTGTCTGGCTGTTCTCCCCTTTCTCCTCCCCACCCAGCAGACCACCTTCCTTCTCCCTCCTGCCTTTATTAGCTCTCTAAAAGCTAGACCAACTGCTTATTTGGAAAGTAGTTTTTGGTTTAGTTTAATACGGTTCAGCAAGTTAGCAGGGTTGGTGCCACATGCCGACAGCTCTGCATGGCACATTGGCAGTCATTGTTGGGTTAGTCCACAATTGGCTGGTCCGCAGCAATACTCTGCCTGATGCACAATGTCCGTTTTTTGTGCTTTAAATCCAATACTTTCACTTCCTGAGCATGGACAGAAGGTACCACAGGAGCAGATGGGAAAGCCACTGGAAAGTGATTGAATAAGAGCCTGCTTTCTCACTAGATCTTGTGCTAACACTTCTTCATCCATTCACAAGGTGCTATTCCTTGACTGCTGTCCTTCAGGCATGCAGCTTTGACATTCATCTTCTGCAAACCTACATTCTAACAAGACCCTTTCCTTTTCTTGTTCACAACAAGCAAATACAAAAATACTGTGAAAACAAGTAAAAAAAAAAAAAAAAATCCACTCTCCTGCTGCTGCAAGCAACAGCATCATGCAGTCCTTTTCAGAAACACATCAGGCTCCAGTTTAAGGATGGCTTTTTTTTTGTCCCCACAACTCTAACAAGAAGGTTGTTCTAAAACCTCATTGCTTTGATGTCCTGAAGCCTT
Organism: Sula dactylatra; assembly: GCA_013389905.1. Classification (NCBI taxonomy): domain Eukaryota; kingdom Metazoa; phylum Chordata; class Aves; order Suliformes; family Sulidae; genus Sula; species Sula dactylatra. Next base: position 318,863 of record WEKW01029255.1, on the reverse strand, counting down.
TATCAGACCCTGAGTACATGGTTACATGCCATCAAGTATGTGATGGTCTATATATATCCTGTGGTCAATTCATTCTCAAGTGTATGCTGTGCAAATCTTATCATTCCCTGATTGCCCCCAGCTCAGGCTTCTTCTGTCATCTATTATTTCAGCTGAAAGCTTGTTAGAGGACAGACTATTGTTGCATTTGTTGAAAGGACTATGTGTACCTCAGGAATTGAATGAATAATGTGTTGCACTAGTAAAGACTGAATATGGACTTTGAAAGGTCAAGCAAAATGAAATAGAATTATTAAGTAGCACAACTTGTGACTAAAAATGAATCAATTTTAGTAACTAAAGCTTAGTGAAAACATGGGTGATTATGTATTTACATAAGAAACACTGCAACAGAAAAGAAAGAAAATGAGGTGTATTAGATAGGGAGACTAACAGAGTAAATAGACACAGAAGGACTTTAAAAAAAGAGTAAACACTATATAAATGAATGTGGTGAGCTTACCATGACTGGCTGCTGGCTGCCCACCAAGCTCCTCCATCAACAGAACAGGGGGATAAAATATGAAGGAAACTCATGGCTTGAGATGAGGAAAGGGAGTTACTCACCAGTTGACGTCATGGGCAAAACAGACTCAACTCAGGTAAATTAATTTAATTTATTGCTGATTAATTGTAACAAACTAGAATAGTGAGAAATAAAACAAAAATAAAACCACCTTCTCCCCCCCTGCAACCTTCTTCCCAGGCTCAGCTTCACTCCTCACTTTTCTGCCTCCTGAGTGGTGCAGGGGTACCAGGAATGGGGGTTGCGGCAGAGACAACATGTGATGAACTGACACTCTTCCCTGGCTCCAGTGTGGGGTCCCTCCCATGGGATACATGCCTTCCCAAACTTCTCCAGCATGGGTCCTTTCCATGGGGTGCAGTCCTTCAGGAATGGACTGCCCCAGCATGGGTCACCTGTGGCCACCACAGGCCCACAGGTCCTGCTAAAAACCTGCTCCTGCATGGGCTCATCTCCATGGGCTGGAGCTCCTGCCAGGACCCTTCTCCAGTATGGGTTCTCCACAGGCTGCATCTTCCTTCAGGGCACATCCACCTGCTCTGGCGTGGGGTCCTCCATGGGCTGCAGGTGGATGTCTGCTCCAACGTGGACCTCCATGGGCTGCAGGGGGACAGCCTGCCTCACCGTGGTCTTCATTACAGGCTGCACTGTGGATATCTACTCCAGCACCTGGAGCACCTCCTCCCTCCCGCTCCTTCTTCACTGACCTCGGTGTCTGCAGGGCTGTTTTTCTCACACTTTCCCACTCTTCTCTCCCAGCTGCGGTGCAGTGGTTTTTACCCTTTCTTAAATATGTTATCACAGAGGCACCACCAACATTGCTGATGGGCTCAACTTTGGCCAGCGGCGGGTCTGTCTTGGAGCTGTCTGGAACTGGTTCTGTCCAACATGGGGGCAGCTTCTGGTGTCTTCTCACAGGAGCCACCCCTGCAGCCCACCTGCTACCAAAACCTTGCCACATAAACCCAGTACAATGAAATAGGAAAATAATCTGAAACAGCTAGTAAGAAAGGCATTGACTGTATTTTTCCTATTTGGGAATTTAATTTAGAAAACACTATTTTTTACAGTCACTAAGAACTCCTACCTCTAGCTGACAGTCTGTATGTACTCAATATTTCTAAATGTCAGACTAACTGAGTTTGAAAGCAATGATCTGGCTCTACAGGTGTTGGCTGTAATAACAGTAAGTACACTTCTAGCGCTGCAGTAGAAAGGAGAACTGGCCCAAGGGTTTCCCAACTGTTCTCCAACCTTCTCACTGGCCTTTTTAGAAATATCACATACCCATGCCAATTACTTCATCTACACAAATTTTGTTTTCATTTTTTCAGATTATATTTTAATACTTGTTTTTACACTTCATTAACTATTTGCTGTATCAGGATTGTTTACAATGGTCATATTTGTTGAGAAGTGTTTGGGAAAACATATCACAGGCATGCAATTTATGAAAGAAATTAATAAGCCAGAATTAAATAAAACAGTGACATTGCATAGCTGCAGCTTGCGGACCACAAGAGACACAAAGACATGGCATACATGAATACTAAAGCATTCATCAACTCTTTCNCCTGATTGCCCCCAGCTCAGGCTTCTTCTGTCATCTATTATTTCAGCTGAAAGCTTGTTAGAGGACAGACTATTGTTGCATTTGTTGAAAGGACTATGTGTACCTCAGGAATTGAATGAATAATGTGTTGCACTAGTAAAGACTGAATATGGACTTTGAAAGGTCAAGCAAAATGAAATAGAATTATTAAGTAGCACAACTTGTGACTAAAAATGAATCAATTTTAGTAACTAAAGCTTAGTGAAAACATGGGTGATTATGTATTTACATAAGAAACACTGCAACAGAAAAGAAAGAAAATGAGGTGTATTAGATAGGGAGACTAACAGAGTAAATAGACACAGAAGGACTTTAAAAAAAGAGTAAACACTATATAAATGAATGTGGTGAGCTTACCATGACTGGCTGCTGGCTGCCCACCAAGCTCCTCCATCAACAGAACAGGGGGATAAAATATGAAGGAAACTCATGGCTTGAGATGAGGAAAGGGAGTTACTCACCAGTTGACGTCATGGGCAAAACAGACTCAACTCAGGTAAATTAATTTAATTTATTGCTGATTAATTGTAACAAACTAGAATAGTGAGAAATAAAACAAAAATAAAACCACCTTCTCCCCCCCTGCAACCTTCTTCCCAGGCTCAGCTTCACTCCTCACTTTTCTGCCTCCTGAGTGGTGCAGGGGTACCAGGAATGGGGGTTGCGGCAGAGACAACATGTGATGAACTGACACTCTTCCCTGGCTCCAGTGTGGGGTCCCTCCCATGGGATACATGCCTTCCCAAACTTCTCCAGCATGGGTCCTTTCCATGGGGTGCAGTCCTTCAGGAATGGACTGCCCCAGCATGGGTCACCTGTGGCCACCACAGGCCCACAGGTCCTGCTAAAAACCTGCTCCTGCATGGGCTCATCTCCATGGGCTGGAGCTCCTGCCAGGACCCTTCTCCAGTATGGGTTCTCCACAGGCTGCATCTTCCTTCAGGGCACATCCACCTGCTCTGGCGTGGGGTCCTCCATAGGCTGCAGGGTGGATGTCTGCTCCAACGTGGACCTCCATGGGCTGCAGGGGGACAGCCTGCCTCACCGTGGTCTTCATTACAGGCTGCACTGTGGATATCTACTCCAGCACCTGGAGCACCTCCTCCCTCCCGCTCCTTCTTCACTGACCTCGGTGTCTGCAGGGCTGTTTTTCTCACACTTTCCCACTCTTCTCTCCCAGCTGCGGTGCAGTGGTTTTTACCCTTTCTTAAATATGTTATCACAGAGGCACCACCAACATTGCTGATGGGCTCAACTTTGGCCAGCGGCGGGTCTGTCTTGGAGCTGTCTGGAACTGGTTCTGTCCAACATGGGGGCAGCTTCTGGTGTCTTCTCACAGGAGCCACCCCTGCAGCCCACCTGCTACCAAAACCTTGCCACATAAACCCAGTACAATGAAATAGGAAAATAATCTGAAACAGCTAGTAAGAAAGGCATTGACTGTATTTTTCCTATTTGGGAATTTAATTTAGAAAACACTATTTTTTACAGTCACTAAGAACTCCTACCTCTAGCTGACAGTCTGTATGTACTCAATATTTCTAAATGTCAGACTAACTGAGTTTGAAAGCAATGATCTGGCTCTACAGGTGTTGGCTGTAATAAACAGTACACTTCTAGCGCTGCAGTAGAAAGGAGAACTGGCCCAAGGGTTTCCCAACTGTTCTCCAACCTTCTCACTGGCCTTTTTAGAAATATCACATACCCATGCCAATTACTTCATCTACACAAATTTTGTTTTCATTTTTTCAGATTATATTTTAATACTTGTTTTTACACTTCATTAACTATTTGCTGTATCAGGATTGTTTACAATGGTCATATTTGTTGAGAAGTGTTTGGGAAAACATATCACAGGCATGCAATTTATGAAAGAAATTAATAAGCCAGAATTAAATAAAACAGTGACATTGCATAGCTGCAGCTTGCGGACCACAAGAGACACAAAGACATGGCATACATGAATACTAAAGCATTCATCAACTCTTTCAGTTATGAGAACCAGACAGGGTAAAAGCTGGGGCATAGCTGGGAGTGAGGGAAACTTGTGAAATAACTGATTCTTGGGATTCTTTGGGAACTTTCCTCACCAAGGTTAGATGAGGTAAAATTAACTCAGGATTAAAAAAAAATAATCAGTAACACACCGATAACTAACTGATGTTGCAAACTTGAGAAATGGCAGTTGAATCTGTATGCTTCTGTACGTGCAGCAGGCGTTGGAAACACTTTACTTAACAATCAATGTTAGTTTGTATAGGAGGCTCTACAATAATAATTCCCCTCCTTCCGAATGCAAACCAAGGGAAACCCTTTTTAGAACTTCACAAAGAGCAATAAGGGACAAAATTTCGCACACCCTTTTTGTGTAGGATTTGTGGACTATTTATTAGCAGTTAGTTATCTAGCCAATATTTTGTAAATGGAATCAAAACAACTTTGAGTCTTTTCTCAGTCTTTGAAGAAGCCTCTTCACAGTCTTTTGATAATGGGAATAAAGACTGAGATAATTCTGTTTTGAAATAGTTATGTTTTGAAAAGTGCTGAGGCTGTTTGAGTTCAACATCACTGGAGCAGTAGCTGCTTGCTCCATCTCCATGCATCAGGAGAAAGGGGTCTCTGGGTCCTCCTGCTCCCAGGCTGCACTGGTCACACATATGGAGCACACAAACAAATCAATCTCTAATAATACACCTGCCAGGGGTGTCTTGTCCTGATGTCAGTCACTCCTTTTACCCATTGAGTTGGAGCAGTTTTCTGTGTAAAATTTATGTGATAATTTTAGAGAGCAGAAGACTACTTCTCTAGAGTTTGTCCATTAAAAAGAAATACATGTATTAAAGGCCTGGGCCTCCAAAGGCAGAGAGGTTGAAAGGAATGCATGTAGACTTTTATGGCCATCAGCTTGGTGACACTATTATCATCTAGCCCTGGGAACCAAAAAGGTAGCAATAATAAAAGCATATCTCTTTGTTAGCCTGGTTTCTAAAGAAACCGAGCTCATTCTCCATTGCTGCACAGATATGTCCACCATCAGCTCCCTTCCCAATAACTTTCAAACTTGCGGTTCAGTTTCAACCAAATTTGACAGCCTGCAGAAAGCCTCAAAGACACTGCGTTTCCACTCATTTCCTCACCAAGGGAAAGATATTCCAGCCTGAGCTGGGATTGTACTAGTTGCCAGACGATCCATATAGAGATCGAAGAGATAGTCTGGCTGCCTCCAGTGCCTCCAGTGATTTGTGTTTCATGGCTGACTTTCAGCTACATGATGCACAGGGTCAGTAGCAACTGAAGAGTCCTCCCCTCTGTCAATGGTTGGCTCCTAAGGAGATTATCTGGCATTTACTAACAATAAAAAAAAACCCCAACCTTGGCTAATTGCAGTTTTTCTCAAAATTCACATTATTTCTTTCTCCTCAGAGGGTTCTCTCATGTCTACTGACATGGTGAGTTCATGCTGCAGCCTTCATGCAATTCAGCTACCTACAAGACACAAATCCATTGGAAACTGGGCTCCACCACTTCTGGAACTACTTCTTGAACATTTTTGTGGAAGTAACACTTTCTCTACAGCTGTTAGCAAGCACAACTTTACTGTGTACTATCCATCACAGCTCTTCCTCTCTCCCACCACTGTTTTATATGATGGGCAGTTTGTCCATTCCAACCCAGCAGAATAGTTCCCGTCTTGCTCTTCTATGACACAATTTGCTCATGAAAGGGAAAAACAAACAAAAAAACCCAAACCAAAACCTGACAGCAGAATTCATTGGTATAATTTAGGGAGGTTTCAGCAAAATAAATGAGGTGCTATTACCAAGGGAACGGGGGCTGTTTTCTGCATAATTACTACTATTTATATAACCATCAGATCCAATGTATTATTTTCACAAGCTCAAAGCAAGAACGAGGCTCCTTTGTGTTGGTGTGCATGCATAATACATTTCAGTGTCTAGGCACACCCTGTAGGAAATGAATAGGGACCAGTTTAAAGTCACAGAGCAGCTGCCTATTGGCTTTCTCGAGAGTGAGGCGTGAAAATAAAGCAGGATGTGAACTAATAGGCTATTAGTTTTATTATAATATCCCATTGTTATTAATTGACAACAGCTGTGTGGCAAGTTGTGCAACACCTACTGGTGGAATGAAACAGCTCCAAGTGAATTGAATGTATAGGAGCCTAAAAAGAGGCAGATATAGCATCAAGAGAAAAACCACGTCCCTGTCTGCTCCTGCAAGGGGAGTTAGTTTCTTGCTCAGCTCTTTACAGTATCAGTGCCTGTTCTTGTGTAATGCCAGTACAGGTATTTTTACATTTAATTCTCTATACTATGTAATGCATATTGATACCCTCAGGGATGAACTGTTTGTAGACCCAAGGGCGAAATGTTCTAATATGCTTTGAATTAAGGAGACCAGATTTTGTGGGCAGGGGCGTGTGTGCATGTGTATGCATGTGCATATGTCAGAATATAGTTTAACTCTTCAGAATAAATCTTGCTACAGATGAAAATTAAAACAGCTACTTACTCTCACTGATATAGTCATCACTCCCCCAAATCAAAGCCAAGTTCATTGTCAGAGTTTGTTCCTATGCTGCTGACAAAATGTATTCACATTTTCTATACTGATGTTAGTGCGGACAACTCCCAGATGTTTTATTCTGCTAGTGGAATTGAAAGAAATGTAAGATAGGTAACCACAGGAGGCTTTCTACTGACTTTTGGCTGTTAAAGGTCAGGGCAAGGTAAGACCAAACACTGCTTGGAGAGGACAGAGTATATGGAGAACACTGAAGCTTAATGAATGTAGATCTGAACCACGACACCGTGAAATCACCAGTTCCTGGTGACCTTAATGGACTTTCCCTGGGCTAATATAGAGCAATTGCTTTAAATGGCACTAGTCAGGCCGAAGTGAGCCAACAGGGGTACGGTAGAGCTTTCTCTTCCCCTTAGTGCCCTCTTTGCCCTACCCAAGAAAAGTGACCAACTCTCAAGTGGTGTTGAGTGTCTTACGTGATTTTCCCTTACCCCATTTGATTCAACTTGAATCTGTTTCTCTGTGAAAGGACTGCACCTGGTCTTTGTCACACCCAGCAGTGCGCCCTTGGCCTGGAAAAATAAAATGTGCCTTTTTCTCTATATGACTACTGACTTAAGTATATATATTAAAAAAGCCAGTTTGCAGCTGTGAGGGAGAGTCTCTGTGTTGCTCTGTAGTAGCTAAATTTCAGGCTCCATAGGAGACAAACTGGCAGAGGAACTGAAAAAGGGGTTGCTGATGTTAGGAAAATGTTTCTAATGTGCTAGCTAAAGGTCTTTTCAGTACAACTTGAACCCACAGTCATGGCCTTGATTTCCACAAGAGATATCTTGCAGTATAAAAAGAAATTCCGCCTTATTTTGCCTTCTAGGCCACCCAGGAGTATATCTTTTATTCTATGACATGCTATGTAATAGCAAATGCAGTTGGGATTTGCCAATGGAAAAATACTTCCCTTTACGGTCTTGGCCAGTAACTTTGGAAATGTCTCAGGTGAGTTGGTTCTCTCTGCTCACAGAAATGGGGAGGATGGAGAAATTTTCACTGGTGGTGAGGACCACCACCACTAGGCAAAGCCCCTGAACTCCTCTGCCCACATGAAGCCCAGCATGCTGGCAACTCAGAGCATCCCTGCCCTGTCCTGCTGCCCTGGGGCCAGCGCTGCAGGGAGCAGGAGTCAAGAGCTGGATCTGCAAATGCTCAGCCATTCCTTGGCGGCACTGGAGAGGCCAGAGGACGTGTACCCACTTCTACTGCTCGTTGAAGGGCGTGAGAGTCAGGAGACACCAAAGCCCCCTCAGACACCATCTCTACCCCCCACCTGCTTCCATCACCACTGCAGCTACATCTGGTTTTCAAACTGTGGGGGAGATGGGGAGATCTTAGGGAAATAGGAGGAAGCGGTAGGAAGAGGTTTTCCTCTGTTCTTTCCCATCTCTCTCCTTATGAGAATAAAAACCTGGGAGACTTCAGACCTTTTAAGAGTGCAAGAAAATGTCAGGGTCTTTAGGATTTTTTGAAAAGAAAGTTTGGAAAAAACATTAGGCATGGGGCTTGGCAACGAGTTCAATGAATGTAACAAAGCCCAGCCCCTTTCTTAAAAATGGAAAACAGAAATTACTTTTTGTCATGTTGTAAACTTCATGGCTGGGGCAATGTAATTCACTGCAAGCTACTGAAAATCAGTGCCTGCAGAAACTGCACCATGTTAAAAGCTGGAAGTATGAAGGACTTGCAGGAGCTGCAGGCAGTGTGTAGTTGCTCAGCTGGTGGACCAACTGATATACAGTGTTGATGGGCAATAACTCACCATATGCTTTTGTGACATTTCACTAAAAACCTCTTCAGTCAGGCTGGAGTAGCTTGGTCCAGTCATTTGACTTCAAGGCAGCTGCAACACTGGGGTCATCAATTATATATCAAGGTATTATCTAAATCCATTCCCTTTGGCTGCTTATAAATTTATAAATAATTTGGTATGAGATGGCAGAATTTGATGATGACTGGTATTTTGAAGATGTAGGAAAAAAGTAAATTTCTGTATTTTTTTAGAACATATGATGTGTATTAAGATGTTTACTTTCCACTTGCCGGAAGAAATGAAAAAAAAAAAAAGCATTTGGTAAAGAAAATAACTTCTTTATTCCCTCCCATGGATTGTTTGATTTGAGAAACCTGCCTATATGAGTTAGTACATATAGATACACACCTGTAAAATATCCATATCTGCTGTTTATGTAATTGAAGTTTCTGTGATTATGGATTTTTTGGGTGGTCCCTAAATAACCTTCATAGAAAATGATAATATTTGAAAAGGATTTTTGAGCTAATTTATCTCTTTAAAAGAAAGACAAACTAACTATAGAATTGTGGGGGGTAAGTTTTAAAAGTACAGGGAAAAAAAATTCAACAGAAATTACCATAAAGCATGCAGAATTTAACAAGAGTTCAAAAAATGATCTCTAGTGCCCTTTTAGCTTCCTTCCAGTGAAAGGCCTATTTTATCAAGGTGATACCTGTCATCATCGTGATGTTTCACAGCTGGAAGATACATTAGCAAAGCCGTTGGCTCTCAGATGCTCTTGTTCCTGCACTTCTCCCCTCCCCTGGGGCACGGCGCTGTGCCAGGCTCCCTCCTCACCCCAGAGCTGCGGGCAATCCTTTCCCACAGACTGGTCCTGTTTCTCCCCACAGGTTCGGGATGTTTAAAGCAATACTCCCTTTCCTGGGGTCAAGTCTCTATAAAACAGCCAAATGTTTTTTCTGACCCAAACTCCTCAAGCAGGGATTCCTGGCCATCCTTGCTGATGCAGCATTGTGTTTCAGCAAGGCTGCCCTGAGCCCATCTCTCCTCACATCTCCAGCTCAGGAGCTGCTCCTCCACCATCCCGAGGCTCCTGCTCTCCTTTCCCTTGCTCCTCTGACGCAGGACCTGTGCCTGTGGGGCTTGGGGAGAGTGGGCAATGAACCACCGGTGTGGGGCTGCGCTCGCTACACTGAGACGAAGCACTTTGCCAAGTGAGAGTGAGTGAACTGCAGAGCAACAAGTAATTTCATTACCTTCATGGGCAGTCAGGAACAACTGTTCAGATCAGAAAAGCAGATGGTGGAGTAAGAAAGGCTTTTCCTTTGTTGGCCCAAGGACTGTTACTTCTTCTTCACAATCTCCCACAAACTGCCCATCCCTATGTCAATTTTAAACCATGTATCCAGCTGCTCTTGTACCCTGAAGCCTCCACAGGGGCCTCTGTACTGTTTTGGGAATTGTGGAGAAGTCAGTAATTGCCAAAGTCAAAACGTACTATAAAAAGGATGAACTAGGGCCAAAAAGTGGCAGAATTGAACAGAGATTGCTGTAGATTAGTTGACTGGCAAACCCTGGGGAAAGGGGTGAGGCAAAGTGGGGACCTGCTCTTTTCCCCCTCCTGTGGCATTGCAAAGCCCTGTAGGACACAGGTACAATTTGGAAAGCCCACATCATTCTTCCTCTGTACCTTGCTCCCTCTTCAATCACAGGTCTAGCTTCTTCAGCTAGATCAAGATTTTCTTCTAGATCTGTATGGACCTGGAAGGTTATAGGTGCTCCTGTTTGGGGAGTAGGGACTTTTGCACCTGCAAGCAGGAATGGGCAAGCTATAGGCATAACTTGCTTGACAAAAGGTTATTCCAGTGGTCATCTCTGGGGGGCCAGGTTTCTCACGACAGCTTTCCAGTCATCTCTTACCTCCAGAGAGTTGAAATTCATGATCTCCAAAAGGCTGTAGCTCACTGTAATTCCAAGGGTTTGTTTTTTTTTTTGTCTTCAGGCATTTCAGGCTCTCTGTCACTCCACTCTGCAGGACAGAGGAGGCTCTTCCCTTCACCTTATGCACTGGCAGAAGTTGCTTGACAAAGGGGTAGCTCCTCCTTCTCTCCAGATTCAGAAGATCATTTGGGCAATAATACTTTACCAGACGGAGCTGAAAGTACTCTTTAAGCATTGCATGTGAGTACTTGGGCCAGGCTCTAGCACTTCTCAGCACTGAGCTCATCTGGGAGAACGCCTTGGTCTTGCCAGGGAAGTCTTGGCAGGGAAGCAGCCCACAGCACAGCAAGGCATGGTAGCAGTACGGTGCCTGCAGTCCAGGTAGCTCATGCTAATTGCAGACTAGGAAAAACTCTTCTGGTTCAGAGGGGGAACTGCACTGGGACAACCTGTACTGCTGTGGGGAGAAGGGCTCAGATGTGACGGTAACTTCACTGCCCAGTGTGGCTTGGTCTCAGATGCTGATCCCATTTCACAACAGTTCTGCTCTTTGGGTGCCCAAAGCAGCCCTCCTTGGGATTACTGGTATTTGCAGTCCTGCATAACCAATGCTGCTTTGTTTGTCTGCACTCCTCTCAGCAGCATCTCCAGAAGTTCCGAGACTTCTGGAGGCAACTGAATGAAACATAGCAGAGCTCTTGGTTAACTTCACCCATAAGGAAAGGAAACCCCATGTGTCACTCACAGGAGCAAGCTCCCTTTGTCCTGCATCTGTCTGCCTTTAAAGAATTGTTCCACTGTGCAGTTAAGGCAGATGAACAGGCAAACTTGTGGCAAGGCCAGCCTTTCCTCAAGCTTTGTTTTGGAGTGGGCTTTACAGAAGGTATTTAGGAAACCTACTTGCCTTCCTTTTCATGCTGTATGTATTCAAATCCATAAACATGCAGCAGTGCTTCGAGTTAAAAAAATGGGCAAGAATGATCCAATAAGTAGAGCTAGCAAAGTAAGCAGAGTTTATTTTCAGCATGTATTTGTGTTTGGACTTTGGAAGAGTATATGAGACACAAAATTCTGCTGATAAAAGTTGGAAAACTGTGAACTAAAATAAGGTTATTTATGTCTGTGAAAAGGTATTTAGAAAACTGTATATACGGTGAACTGCTTAAGCATAGGATTCATATACTTGGAAAAGAAAACTGAACATATGTAAATCCATAGGTATTCAAGCCTTGCCTTTCCTAGGCATGCTTTATGAATTTAAGCCTCTAAACAGCAAAACTCCTCTTCTGAACTGTACACTAAATATTAACTCTTTCAGCATTGTAAGGACTTAGCATGTCTGCTGGGGGAAACCAAATTTCAATGTTGAAACCAATAAAGTAGATTACAGACATCTTCACCTCATTGTGAACATTTACATGGTTACTGCGTTGCTGTACAGCCCAGAGAACATTTCTGCTAAAACCACTCTTCACTCCTTATTTCCACCTCAAGCTAAAGTTATTACAAGTTACATGAAGAGCAAAATAATTTCCTGAAATCAAGGTTCTGCTTTGATGGCTCACAAGGATTTTGTGGAGCTCTGGTGAACAGAGAGCAAGGGGCAGTGAGCAAAGCCCTGGGTGCACTCGGGGCATAGCAGTGATGCAAGGGAGTTGGCAGCTTGTTTTTAGCTGCAGTCCTGTGACCCCCGAGAGGCAGGTGAATGCCCAGGAGGTCCTTACAGCCTCTGACACCTGGACAGACTGAATTCACCTTCAAAGCTAATGTGTTTTTTTGGTTGGTTTTTTTTTTTTTCCCCCTTTCTGGAATTTCTTAAATTAATTTGTATTCTTTCAATATGGTAGCTTTTAACTGACTATTATTAATGACTGCAAACTCCATTAGGTCTGAGCTCAGCTGTGCTAGGTGCTATGCACCCTCTGGAGCACACAGACCTGTGTCAGAGACCTTGCTAGTTTGTATTTTCTTTTTGAGCTTTGAGAGGAAGGAATATCACCTATTGAGGAATAAGTATATATTGACCCTTGAAGGTTTTCCTAGAAGGCTGTTTGTTGGAGAGACAGCCTGATGGGGTTTGATACCTGTTCACACAATGACTGTTTTTACACTAGCTACATTTTACAATGAGTGTTTTTACACTAGCTACTCCTAGTAGCTAGTGTAACTAGTTATAGTTATATATTATATATAAATACTATATATATTATATATAGTTATGTATTTATATAACTATAAATAGCTATGTAACAAGTGTCAGTAGTGAGTGAGCAGCACTCCAGCATTGAAGACTCCTCAGTAGTAATCATTCTGTGTTTATTTTCTTGGTGATCTTCTTGGAGAAAGCAACTTTGCCTTTTCTTGATTTGGTTACATCATGCTCTGGATGTACCTGCATTTAATGCACACATATGTTAGAAAGAACTTAAGAAGAGAATGTCAGAAGAATAGCTCTGCAGTCATTGGGGTGAGGTAAGAAATTACTGGGTTTGTTCCCTCACAATCTCTTATTTCCATGTATTTTGTGGTAGTCCCAACACTGTGCAAAAATAGGGGTTTGCCTGTAAAGAGGGATAAAAGTGAAATGGATTCCCAACTAGAAATGAGAATTAAGGAGAATAGGAATCACGTCATGCCTCAAGTATATTGTTCCAGTATATTGTCTCATATTACAGTCCCTTTCTCTTGAAATACACTTGCCTTACATTATTTTGATTTTTGTATCTACATTTTGCTGTAACTACAGAATAAAATACGTATTTCATTTCCTCCTGCTTGCCAGTCCTGCTTTAGAAGGACTTTTGTAGCACCCACATTTGCCCTCTGGTCTTTGGAGCACAAAGGTGCTGGTCCTGGCAGGTGAGTGGAGCCAGACATTACGGCTCCTTCAGGAAAGCACTGCAGCCATGAGAAACAGAAACAACTTTAGCACTGCTGCACTGCCCTGAATTTGCTTTAAAGATATTTTTACACTGAAGAGTAATTGCTCAGGTCTGTTGTAGATAACAAATGCTGGCTACTTCAACCAATGCATCTGCACCTCAAGATATCAAGATAATTATATGGGATACAACTCACCAGGATTCAGCTGATAAGCCTTTATACACCTCACCCTATTTTCTAGGTACAAGAAATTTGTACCTGTTGCATATCACTTATTAAATCAATTCTAGACTCGCTGGGGTTTGCGTCATTTTGCACAGTCCACTCGTGTAATGTGGTCCTTCTGTTTGTTTCAGAGTGTCCCCTCCCATTCCGTTCGATTTGTTAATGTTGATACCGCCTGTTGCCATAGTGGTTAAAAACAGAGATATCGGGAAGGTGCCCTCAATAGAGAAACACACCCTGCAGTAAGGGTTGGCTTTTGATCTGCTGTGTTTTACTGGTCAGTAATGGTTTTCGTTTTCACGCTGTGAACAGAAAACCAGTGCAGAGGGGAGGGCGTTGGGTACTGCCGTATGGCCAGGTTGCATGAAGCGTTGCTGAACCAGAATTAGTGTTTTATCCTTGGGCATGGAGGGGCAACACAACCTCCCACGGTCCCACTGTGGACTTGCTCGATGCCAAGATTTCACCCAGCACACCGGAAAGTGGGGATTAAGCCTCTCTGTGCTAAAGGTCCCCATTTTCAGAGCTGGATTTCACAGGCAGGCATGCAGGGGTCTGCAGGGCACAGGCATCCCTGGCAGTGAATGTGAACACACACAGCTGAGTGCAAGCCTGGTTTTTCTGGGCTTTTTTCCACTGCTCTGATCCTCTTCAGCCCCACCAGAAGCAAAGTGCTTACCCAGAGCAGATTGCACTGAGCCCGAGACAACAGGCTCATAGCTCTCGTTTCCGCTTTGCTGTCTATCCCTGTTACAGAGCGTGTTTGAGCACAGTTATCTGGGGGGAAAACCTGCTGAACTGGGTGTTAGTGATGTGCTACTATAACTTAAGGAACAATAAATATATAATGTCTGAATTTTTGCGATAAAACACAGGACTGGCTGAACTGGCAATGGAAATGCATAGTGCAAATATGAAAGTTCAGTGAAATGACCTACTTTGCTGCTCTTATCTCAGTGCTTAAACATCAGCTAGTACCTGGTTAGCTGCTCTGGGCAGCTGGCACAGCACTAGTGACACACTAAACCAGCCTCGAGGGACTTGTCTGCACCGACCGGCAGGAGGAGAAAAAAGAAATGAAGCTGAAATAAAGTGCAAACTGACCTTAATAGCTGAAAAGGGGAACAGTGGAGAGGTGGAACAAATTTCGAAGGTTCATTACTATTTAGAGATTTTTTTTTTAAGAAAGCATGTAAACAGGGAACTGCAAGCACAGGAAGAGGCAGGGTCTTCAAAATAGCACTGGTGGGTATTTGCTTGTGAGAATTTATCCATGGCATCAACATCTGCATGCAACTCCTCACACAGCAGATGAGGACAGAGAAATACTTCAGTGGCTGTTACAATTATTTTTTCTTTTCTTTTTTTTTTTTTGTTACTTTGTTCCCAATTGCATAAATCAATTACACTACCCTGTCTTCTGTGACAATAAATATGATTTTGCTTTTCCCTTAAGGTAGGCCTAGCAATAAACAGGGTTACAAGGTGAGCTGATGCTGGGAGATTCTGTGCCTACTGGAACAGCAAATCTGGCTAAAGGCTGGGCTGCAGTACTCGGGGAACATGGGCTGGCTGTGGATCACAGCAGCGTGGTGGGGGCACGTTCTTCATGCCTCAGCCAGGGGACTGGCGATGTATAGAGACTATCTAAAACTTTTGACATGCTGACTTTCCTGGGGTTCCCTCCAGGGTAAACCAAAATGCAAACGCCCCATGCTATGCTCAGGCCCACAGTTCAGATGTAATTTTACACAGGCACATTGACACCAAGACCTGAGGCAAACTCTTGTCCCTGTTTAACTCACCAGGAGTATTACTATTGACTTCACTGAGGACACTTTTTTTGTGCAATGCTCACCCCCACCGTGTGTATATATATACATATGGAAGCAAGGATATGAAGACAGTGAGCAGACACATATAAGTATGGGGGAGGCTTTTTGCAGGGAAGCAGTTAGCAGCTCTGCATGCAAGTTCTCATCGCATCAGCAGGGTGGCTGGTGGCTTTTCTTAGCTCTCTGAGTCATGCTGGAGGGTTTCAGTCCTGCTGTTATTCTTGTATCCTGTAGATAACGTAGAAAGGCAAATCATATAAAAAAGAGAGCTCATTTTTTCACACGTAAGCATAAGAGGCAAGCTTAAAGGGGAAAGCTTGTATGTCTGAGTGCAGATCAGAAGAGCCTGCATTCAGTACTGGCTTAGTTGCAATAATTGTTAACTATAGTTGTACTCTACTTATTTACTGAAGTGGCTCGCTAATGGGTGTATGCTTTGTATGTGTAAAAACATCAGTAAATAACAGCCCACTAAGGAGCTCAACACTGCCAGTATCACAAACTGTATTTCCCTTTCCAGCAACATACTGGTATCAACGTCAGTTTTCAATTAACAGCTGTAATTTTATACATTACAATTTCAGCATGTTAATAACTATTTTTCACCATACAGATTATCAGAAACATTTTTGGGTTGTATGCTGAGAGAAATTATATGCTTTTCCTTCAATATAAAAGAACATATAACTGCTAAGGAACACTGAGAGAAATTATCCCTCCCTGTTCCCCTCACAATTTATATTGAGGTGTCTCAAAGGGTTGGTCAGTGGGACTTCCCATTATGTGTATAATGGGGTTTTCCTTGCCCTTGGCCTGCCTGGAGGAATTCCCTGTGACTCAGTTTTATGAGGACAGGAGCAGGAAAGGGAAAACCCATGTGGTCTGTAACTTCCCTCTGACCCCTTTGGATGGGATCCACAAATCCATGCTACAGTCACTATTACCCAGCAACACACGGCTTTCAGCTGGCTTTTTTTGGATGCACAGTGCCACCTAAACTAAAGACTTTGTTGTCCTAAGCTGTCTCTAGTAGGGAAGATAACCTTCCAATTACAAGGCCAGGTAAGGATTTTCCCTGGCTGCACGGCCAGCTGGCATGGACTGCCTCACGTCTGAATTGTTCCCACCATTAGAGCAGGTTGGTGATGCCTTAGCTGCACAGCAATTGGCCCTGGGTTTCTGCTGGGCCCTTGTGGATGCTGCTCTGCTCCAAAGCTGGGTTTACTCTTCTGTGTGTTCTTTCCCTTCCTATGACTAAGACAACAGGATGGCTGGGGTTTAGACCATCAAAGTGATGTTTTTGTAGAGTGAGGTGGAAGATGCATGTCCTAAAGTGGATCATCCATTTGAGGGAGCTATTCTAAGAACTTCTGTGCTAAGCATGGGTGGTATCTTAGAGAGAATTATTTGAAGCAATCAAAAACGTATCAAGGAATAAGGAAAGTTATAGATGCTCAAAGATTCAGTGTGTAAACTTCCTTCCTGGCCCTTTGTATTTATCTGCATTGACAGTCTTAGAGTCTGGAGGGTCTATCTTTTTTGTTAACTACAGAAGGAGATTAGGAAAGCTGTACATCCATCCTTACATAGTTACATAAATGACAAGAAAGCTGGCAGAAGCATAATCGGAAAAACAGTTGATAATGAGATGTTAATCTCATTACAAGTACAGAGGAGCAAAATCTCAGTTTTCCACCCAGTTCCTCCAGTAAAACTTTCATGGAAATTTGTTTTGGATTTGGTTATCATTCTTTGACATAATTAACTATATTTGGAGCTTATGGAAATGCTCATAAAACCAAAAGGTACTTAGGCCAGAGAATGACTCAAATGTGAATATATAGGTTAAGTTAATAATGAACTCCTTTATTATTGCACAAGAAGAAGAAATCATACTTCCTGCACCTGCAGATTCTCAGGAAGTGTAAATCTGCGTAACATGAGGCAGCAGAAATCTGCCTGGCCTGCAAAAGCACAAGGATGTTTAATTGATATTAATTCATGTCTTGTAGGATTTTTTTTTTGTCCAGACATGCAGGCAGACGTATAGAGATTGATTGAGTTGCCTGAACATGGTGTCATTTTTGCTGCTTTTGATAGCTGAGACATCTGTGTGGGACTGGAGAATATACGGCCATGGGAGGGCTGTACCCTTGTGGAGCAGTGTCTGTCAGCTGGGGAGACCAGATGCCTTTGTGTTGGTGACTGAGCTGTGGCCGCTGTGTTAAAAAAGATTCTTTTTTTTTTTTTTTTCAAAAAACTTAGCAACCAGAAAATAAGATTGCTTTCAGTTCTGGTTTTTGGCCTTTTCCCGCCTGGACATTTATTTTGCCCAGAGTGAGGAGATTGCCCATGTTCCTCTTGGTATTCTCTGTTGAATACACTGCAAACAAAACTCCTAGTGTTTCCCAGCAGAGTTTCACTCTACCTCAGAAGAAAACAGGAAAAAAAGTGGTGGCCAGGACCCCTGCAGACCTGCCAGCACTGGGAACATTGGCTGTATCTCCAGTGGTTCCCCACCACAGGTCATGGACGGATCCTTAGAACTTCCCTTGCTCACTGTGGCCCATGTGGACGGACACAGGATTCCTTAAATGCACCCTATGATCCACGTAAAATAATACGTTCCATGAAGAGAAGCCCTTTCCAGCTGTGGTGCCCTTCTCTCCTCTTCCTTTCACCCAAGCAGGGTCACGGGGGCGGTAAGGAAGACCCCCACTTCAGCGGCGCTGATTCTGCACAGGAAGCTTCCAAGGCAGAGCACTGGGTGAAAGGGGGAGAGTGCACAGGGCCAAGCAGGTTTCCAGGAGCTCTTGGAATTTCCCCCCCAGCCTGGAGGCAACACAGAGGGGGAAAGAGTGGATGGCACGGGCATGGCCTCTGCATGGGCTCTGGGTCTTCAGCAGCACCCAGGATCCCAGGTGAAGGGGATTTTCCTTTGGGCAATTTCTCCACCTTTCAGCTATACCAGCTTGAGAAGGCTTGAACAATCGCCTTGAAAAGTGCAGACGAACTGGAGCATGCCGAAAGCTGGAAGGCAACGTTAATAAGATGGTTGACTTGAAGATGTCACCTCTGAGGGGCAGGTTGAAAGAACTGCCTTTGTTTAATCCTAGGAAGAGACGATGGAGGTGGGGAACATCATAACAGATTTCTAATATGGAAAAGATAACTGTGAAGAGTGTAACAATTAATTGCTTTCTGTGCCCAGTTGTTTTCCACACCTGGCAAGAAGTAATTGGTTTATTTGCAGAAAAGGAGATGTAAGTTTGATTTGGGGAAAAAAATCAACTCTGAAGATATACAGCGAGAGATATGAGAGGCTTTGGAATACCCTTTGTCAGAAAATTTTGAGAAATGACTGGGCACTGATCTGACAGGGCTCTCTCTCCATCAGTGTGGGGCAGGGACCAGACGGCCTCTTGAATTTCTCTTTTGCAGGTGATTTCTTCTGCAGTTGCTCCATAGCAGTATTCCCAAATCATTTCCCAAGAAAGCAGCCTGATCTGTTAAAATAACAAAGCAAAATATGGGAAACAGATTGAAGACAATGGAGCTCTGAGGTAAAACTCAAGGACCATAAATAGACCCTGTGCGATCTTGAACAGTTTGGTCTTATCCTTCTGTAAGCAAAAAATTTAATAAACAATTTTAAATGCTGGCCTTCACATCATACCAGAGGAGGGGTAAGGGATTGCACGCACAGGGCTGTGCATGTGCTGCCATACTCAAAGCCTTAGCGAATGCTCTAATTTTCTTCGATACAATACCAAGATTTGCCAGTTTTAATATGTCATTTTAGCTTTTGGAGAAGGTGGTTTTCTTGCTAGCTTTTCATGTGGATGCTGAATGGCTCATTACAGAATGGACTATGCATTTCTATGCAGGGACTGTTGAATGATTTCATACCAATTATTAAGAGTGGGAGAATCTCATCAATATAGGTTGACATCTATGTCTAAAGAAAAATGTTCATCTTACATAGGCAGGGTGCAATAATGAGATAGAGTTCCAAGAATGCTAATATAATACTCCACCTGAACATAAATTGGGATCTGGTATTTATTAGATGACATAGCCTGAAAATGGATTTCAAATGGGCAAAGAAGTACAATTCTGCAAAGGCATTCTCTGTATTAGAATGCACAGCTTATATTTCATACAATACTAGCTCACAAAGACCAGATTTATTGCTGTAGGGGAAAAGGAATTGCTGAATCCAATATATAATTTTAACATATATATATGTTGAAATTCCTGCTGTAGGTAGTTTTGATGCTCTTGGTATGTTTGGGAGACCAGATATAGCCTAGAACTATACCAGAACGAAGGTAGTTACATTTCCCTACTACCAGTAAAAAATTAGCCACCCAGGGAGAAGGGAATCAGACATTACCAATTGCTTAGTGACAGAGAAGGCTTGAAGGGATATGAAATTAATTCCTTTTCTTCATCACCATACTGTAAATGAAGGAGATGGAACATAAGTTTAATGTGCCTGAAGCTATTCCCATTGCAGTGAGTAGCGCTCATTCTCATGAGCAGTGAGTTTCTGATAACTTCACTGGCATTTTTGTTCAGCCTACACAAATCCTTTGCACTAGCCAGAACAAAAGTTTTCTGAAGAATAAATAAAAAAAAGTAAAGCCACATAGGCTGATTTCTAGGTGCGGTTGTCGGTCCTTTTTAAAGAAAAGAAAACCAAGAACAATTTGAAGAACGAGATGATTCTATTATTTGTGAAAGTTATAACTGTGTAATGTGGTGGCCAGTGAAAATACTGTTCAAAATTTATGAAAGGTGAAGATTTATTAGTGAACCTTGAGATACATCATGAATCTCAAGGGACTGAGGGACTCTGTAATAACCAAAGTAGTAATTGTTTTTTTACCAAAACAATATATTCTGTGGTCACCTTTTGCTTATGAGTATGACTTTTCTACCTATATTTATTTTGTTATTATTCTGTAATGAGAAAAAATATACCAAACACTGCTCCTAATCTTCTCAGCCATTATAGCTTTGGCCTCATGCTAGAGCTGCATCTTCTCAGTGGAAGCTGGATCAAGCATGACTGCAGATTTCTAACCAGTCTGAAACTGATGCCTACTCAGTCCCTCCATGCTGCAAGCCATGAAAAGCATCCTTCTGTGCTTCCAAAATTCTCCCTCCGGATCAGCCGCTGTGGTGAGCAAAGTGTCCTTAGCCACTCTGTGTCACCTCAGCTTAGCCAGCATCCTCAGAAAGGCTGGACTGTGCCCAGAGGAGCTCCTGGTGCACATGGGAGAGGCTGCTCTATGAGCATGGCAGCTACCTTTGGCTCCTGTGGCATCCATGAGACTGGTGAGTCTCTCAGGTGGACAGTTCCCATTGTCCAAGCTAAGGTGACATTGCCCATGGAGGAGATCCTAACTTGGTCACCTCTGTGAAGTACCTGAAGTTAATGGGATGGATGGAGCAATTATTCCCAATATTATATCAATAGCTTCAGATTTTGACAATTTTTTTAAAAAATTGAGGTACTGTAATTGAAGCCTTCTGTTTCTCTCCAGCACTTCTTCCAGGAGCACTGGCACTGGTTTAGTATTTCTGGGGGGTGACTATCAAACACCACACTACTCAAATGAGAGTTGAGTCCAGGGAATGTGCTTTTAGCTACAACACAAACAAGTCAGGAGAAACAAGCAGAAACAAATATTTCTAAAAGGTCCAAGTGAAAGGTTTGGGTTAGACCAGTCCAGTTTGGGGAGGAGTAAGGTATCCCTTTTGACAGTCTGACTTTGCATCCTGATTTGCAGTGGCATACATACCTCCAAGGTTTGCATGGGACAAGGGTAATGTTTCTAACAACGCCTAACTTGAGCTTCTTAAAGTAACTTCTGCCATCTTTCACTGTATGAATGCAGGTAGCTTTATGGTTTGGCTTGCCACAAACAGCTTGTTACTATCACACTTCTCTGGCAAATAGCATTACCTGGGCACTACCTTTCTGAGCAGCTATGACTATGACTCACGTATGACCCCCGAGATCAACACATTACCGTGGAGTATGAATGTGTTGAACAGCTTTATAAACAACATTCAGTCACACTGAGGGTCACCAATTACTCAGATATTAAAGAATATCCATAGTGTAGAATTCAAGTTTTGGTCTGTGCTAGTACAGACATACTTATGAAGCAGGATGGTGCATGCAATGAGCTACACGTCCCCCTTTCTCACTCCATCCCCTTACCTGGTCCTTCATTATGGGTATCTTGGAGACTCGAGGGGAGATTTTGCAAGGCACACTGAATGGCAGAATGAAAGGATGTCTCTCAGTGTGTTAAAATGCTGTTCAAAGCTTCTGTTTTGCACTGGCAGTAGAGGCTGGTGGAGAGGTCTTGTGGGAAAATAGAGGCAGAAAACTTGGCTTTTTAACTGAGCAATTGACTTCTGCTCTATTAGATGCTGCTCAGATTTGGTTCTCCCAATGCAAAAAAACTCACAAAAAACAACCGCCTTCCCAAACACCCCACTTCCCAAACTTCTACATCTGAGAAAACTACAGATGAAGATGCTTAAAAGGAAGGGTTTAATTTTTTTTATTTCTAAAAACTTCATGGTCTACATAAGGAAAACATCAAAGTAGAAACACCTCTAAGATATAATGATAAAGTCATATTTTTTTCAAAATGTTGTTACCTCCTGGTAAAACAAATTATTGTCTAAATAATTTGTGCTTAATTTTGTTTCTCAAATATCAGATTAAATTGTCCATTTTCACTAAAGTGTGTCTGTGCTTTGATCTCAGTGAATTACCTGGTGTAACAGACAGTAGGCTAAATTTTCAAGAAAATTCTATTTTTACATTTACATCTAATAGAAACAAAATTACATTCTGCACTTACACATTTTCTCACTGATGTGAGAAAGAGAAAAGCACTCAATATACATACCCACCAGAGATTAAAGAGCAGAGGGCCAGTCTGAAGTGTTCTGGTCATCTTAATGTTACAGGTACTTGAAAGAAAGCTAGCAGATGAAAGAAGATTATTTTTGGAAACATGACTCTCCCTCCCCCAACCTTTGCAATGCAATTAATTCCTTTTTATTTGAATTTTCCTTCATGGGGATAGATGAGGACATACCAGCTTCAGTTAAATGGATGTGGCTGCAGTAGTAGAAAGATGGCTACATGGTAAAGGTTTGCTTTTGCTTTGCCATATGACGTCCCAATGAAGAGGTCCTGCAGACTAGAGTTATCTCTGGCTTACGATAATGTCATTTAACTTGTCTCTTCCACATTTGTATTCCCAGTCCACAGACTGAGGGCAGCATGAGGAATCCCAGAGAGTGACTATCAAGGCTGGGCAGAAGATAAGAAATATCACATCAGTTATCTCTCCACTGTGCTGGGTGGCACACAAGATTACAAACTGAAATTGTCTGCAGCTGGTGAGGTGAAGCTTTTCATGCTGCCAGAAAAAATCTGTCATTATTCAATGGATAAATACCCTCGGCTGTTAGACCAGCAACACATCTTCCTACAGACTTCCACCTGTCTTCCAAAAGGTAGTCATATAGGCTGGAGGACAGCAGTGAAGGCATGATTGCCATGTTCTCCAGGGTGCATGCTCAGGCATGTTAAATCCATGCTCAGTGACTTTCTAGAGCCGTTGCCAGAACCATTTAGAAGTAGTTAGCAAATTTTAATTTTAATCTGTTAGGTTATGTAATAAAATGTTACGTGGCTGTGGTCTGCACAGCCACAAAGGAACACAGAGAGACAGTAGCAGGGACAGCCCAATTCACACCCGGTCCCGGCTACTCCCAGGCCCATCCCAGGGGCCACCAGCCCATCGGAGGCCCATCTCCACGTGCCCAGAGGAACCCAGGGGCACAAAGGCAGGCAGGAACCTAAATTAAGGACTCAGAGGAACAAACACCCTGTCTGGGCTCCTCCCAGGGCTGCCCCAAGCAAGGCCTTAGCCCAGTATCCAGGTGTGAAACCCATCATGAGAAGTCACCAGGAACAGCTCTCCAGACGACCGTTTGGACTGAGGAGGGTTTCTGCCTACGGGTGGGACACGTTATGGGATGCAGGGGAAAAGCAGTTAGGGATTGCACAGGACTTATGGGATATTTAGGGGATGACACCCTGCCTCCTGACACCCTGCCCCTTGACCGATATCGGCAGTTAGGCAGGACTGCTGACGTCGCCCCTCCTCGCCCCTCAAGCCACATGGGCAGCGTAGGCAGGATGCCACCCACATGATTTATGTAAGGTGTGATTCCTTCAAGTCACATGGACCTTGGTGGAGCCAAGGGATGGCGCGACTCTTACCCACATTCAAAAGGCATTTGCATAATTGGCTGTTGCTGCCAGATGACCCAGGACACTCTGTGTCCTTGGCAGTCCACTGGAACCATGGCATCACTTATGATCCTGTGTTCACTATAGGTGATCAGGTGAGTTGCTACACGGGCGTGTTGCTGCTCATCTTTCTTACTGCCTCAATAAAGCTTTGGTTTATAACATGTTTCCAGACTCTGTCACTGTTTGAACCACAGGAGAGGAACCAAAGGCGGGAAAAGGTAGAGCTAAAAATGGCAGACAAGTTTAGTTTAAGAAATCGGAACAACTGAGTATCATGGAATCAGATGAGAATTATCTGTAGATACATTTTATGTGTGTTTTGGACTTGTGACTAGATCAGTGTTGATAACTCATCAACGTTTTGGTCATTGCTGACCACGTGCGTGCAGAGTGTCTAGGCTTTCTCTTTTTCTCGCTCTGCTTCCCCAGCATGAAGGCTGAGGGTGAGCAAGAGGTTGGGGGAGGCACAGCCGGGACAGCTGACCCAAACTGACCGAAGGCACACTCCATACTGAATGTTTTTGTGCTCGACAATAAAAGCTTAGGGAAAGGAGGAGGAAGGGGGGGTGTTTATCTTCCCAAGAAACCATTATGAGTGCTGAGGCCCTGCTTTCCAGTAAGCGGCTGGACAGCTGCCTGCTGACAGGAAGTAAAGAATAAACTATACATTTTGCTTTGCTTCTGCATACAGCTTTTGTTTCAACTGTCATTATCTCAATCCATGAGTCTTCCCATCTTTCTTTTATTTTCTGCCCGTCCTGCAAGAGAGTGGAGCAAGTGAGCAGCTGAGTAGGTGTTTGGCTGTTGGCTGGGGTCAACCCACCATGGTGTGGTTTGAGAATTTCAACGTATCTATGTATGTACACGTACAATATCTAGATAAATACACAAGTGTGTCACAAGTCTGTGTGTTTCAAGCTGAAAATTGTATAGAAATATCCAGTTCTCAGTAGTTTGCCTGGAAATTGAGTCTTTGAATATTTGGAATACATTAAAAGCGATGGCCTTTGGAAAATTATGTTCATCCATATGTTAATGTGCAGCACGTGCTAAATCGAATCATAAAGCTTTGATCCCATCACTTATTCTTTGTCAGTATATCAGCTCAGTTAAATTTGTATAAGATTAACCATTTTCTCTGAGGAGACGAAACTGTTGTCCAAATACTTTGCTTACTAGGGACCTGCAAGAGGGGAGGCTAACCTGCCTTTTCCTTCCCATGCCTGGGCAGGCTTCTGTAGCTCTCCAGAGGACAGAGATGGAGTCAACAGCTGGATCCTTCTTGTTGCCTTTTTTAAAGGCGGGCATCCCTGGCCTTTCTCCAGTGTCTGTACAGAAAGCCAAAAGTACAGGCACAGGATGGCAGCAGTGGCCCAAGATCTATAAATGTATGTCCAAAGTGGTTGATTACTGGTGACTGAAGGAATGCAGCTAGCCTTGGGACCTGGGTAAAACAGGTTTTAGGGTTAACACAGGAGAAACAAGTACCTAACATATGTAAAACATATCATAAACAGAGAAAACAGATATAAGGAGGAATGAAGACCAATGAAGAAAGAGTCTGTGTTAGCTAACATGTAACCATAAACCCCACTATGAACATCAGATTACCCCCTTCCAGGGAAGAAGGCAGGATGCTGAGGACATGTCAGGACCACGATTCCTCTTGGGGAAGTCTGGTGCCACTAACCTTAGGAACCAGAAGGGCAGGGGAAAGTTCAGCAATACACCATGGGAATGGTCGTTATGAGGGATTTCATGTAGCACAGTTTTAAATGTATCATTAATTAGGCTTTTCTTGTAATAACTACATAATTTGTATAATTAAGTAACATTGTAACTGGACTAGTAATGATTCTTTAATTAGACTTTTGCAACTTTTTTTAGTCTAATTACACATTTTGGCTTTGCAGATAAAGTGCATTGCTTTAGCCCACAGAAGTTGCATGGGGTATTTTCTCTTGAGGCTTAGTTTCAATTTGGATGCATTGCATCCATATCTTCCATGTGCTTCAGCCAATATTTGATGTCTGAAATTGGGCACTCCCTGCCTATCTTAGGAAATGCATCAGAATCTGGTGCTCATTGGTATTCAGCAACCCTTTCATAGTAGTTTCTATGAAACAGTTGTTTTTAGCTAGCAGAAATTTTCTGCCATGACAAATGTGTCACATTTGACAATAACACATCAGTTGTGGTGCTGTGAAAAAAAAGGGGTGACTTTTCCTTTCTGGAGAGGGAACATGTTGCTGCTCCCTTCCCCCCCTGCAGGCTGCTAGTCACATTGCAGACGAAATATGTTCCCTGATGATTTGAGTCTGTTCAGGTGAATGATTTTTCTCACAGTGTTGCACTTTTTCTGCTTCCCCATATTTGTTATCAATCAGCCTGCCTTCCAGTGGAAGACCCAATGTGAAAAATGCCCTTCTGTATTTTGGTTGAAGACCATACAGACCCCTGTAAATGAAATGGGGGGGGGAGCATTTGTGCTTTGCAGACTTACAGTCAGATGTAGAGACTTCTGCAGGGAAAAGCAAAGAAGTTTAATCCAGAGGAGACTGAATTTCTCACAAAAGATTGTAAGGCTTATACATATTGGGCAAATTCCTACTCTATCTGTTCAGAGGATATGAAAGACATAGACTCAAAGAAAAGAGATGAAAGAGCCTCTATAAATAGTAGTTCAAAACCTTATCAGCATAGTGCTAGGAGCTGGGTGGTATTACAATGGGAAATTGTACAAATGCTGTCTCCAGCTGCGAGAGGCAGGGTGCCGCGTGAAATCCTTGCCCAGCCTGCAGATAGCAGCAGAACGAATGGAAGTGGGAGCTGGGGGTCTGGAGCTGGCACTCTCGCTTGGGCTCAAGACCTGCCAAGGACAACACATGATTCTCTGGCCTCTCTTTCCGGTCACTGCACACCTTGCAAGTTACTCACACAGCTTACAACTATTCCACAGACAGCCTGTAAAATCAGTCGCAAGAGAAATACTGAGAGTTTGCACCATGCTCTTTTTTGTCCATTTAAAAGTTGAAATTGTGGATTTTCCTTATGAAGAAAAATAATAATCTCAAGCATTTCACTGAAGCTTTTTAAACTTTGTATATTAAAAGTTATGTATTATTATGTGAAAATAAAACAGAAAATTGTAAAACAAATTTTCTTTCAAGTCAATGTGTTTCCACTGGATGTTTTTTTCTTCTTCAGATCTTCTTCTGGAAAAATTGTTCTGTGAGAAAAATGTCAACAACTTCATTCTCAATAAAGACAGCAGAAAGTTGAACTGTATTCCTTAAGTCATCTGAATTCAACTCTTCCTAGTTTTCCTTAGTTGGCATAGCTACAGAATTCTGACAAGGTTTCATGTTCACATCATGTCATTTGTGTTTACAAGGTTGTATTTTACTTCCCTCTGCCACTCACATGCATGTGAAAGTGCCTGGAATTTGGTTCTAAACGACTATTTCATAGAAGTACAATGAAAACCAGAAAAGAAGCATAGCTTTATATAAGAATAGGGAGAAAAAGTTGTCAAAAAGGACCTTTATTATTGCTCTCCAGTAGAGGTAAGGGTTCTCACTTTATCTGCAAGTGTTGATGGCAATCCTTATGTTTCAATCCTTACGTCTGCAGACCATCAAAGGCAGGAAAACGTCTTCGTCATGTGTCTCTAAAATGTGAGCCTGGAGAAAACGTTAAAAGGGGATCTCCCTGCCTATCAGGTTGTGGTTCCTTTTCTCTCCACTCCTTGTTGGTAGATTAAGTAAAGAGAGCTGGGAAATAGTGTGTCCCTGCTGTTGACTTGCTGTTGCTCATTAGGATGGCGTGAGCATGTGGCAATTCAATCTTCAGTTGAATTGTTGCTGTACAAGTATTCTGTTATTTGATCTCTGCAGATTAAACAATTTCTCTCAGTGAGAAAATGTATTCAATTTGCTGTTACTTAGGGTAAGTCTCAGGCCTTAGGTAGCTTATATGAGAGGCAAAGTGGATAACGAAAGGCCAATTTGCCAAATAATGAAAATGTCAGCACTGTCTGAAAGTTTAGATAGCATCAGCAGTAGATTAATTGACAGCAGTCTATCAAAAGGATGGCAAAGATTTTTATCCTGAGCAGCATAAAACAAAGATAGGTTTGGATGCTCAGCATGGCATTGACAGATTCCTCAGATCCCCACAGCCCCTCTGACATGTGTCTGCTGGCACCATAGATGACAGGGACATGCAGAAATGTCCTCACAGTCCTGAGCTCCTGGTTTGCAAGGTAATGGCACAGCTCCCTCACATGCAGCATCCTCCAGGCGTATCACTTAATCCCCTAGAATTGTAATAATCAATTAAAAGACCTGACATTCAGGATGAAAGCTGTTCAGACAAGCGCAGTTTCTAAACTCATGCATTCAGAAGTATTTCTGGAGCCTGTTCAGAGACTGCATGAGTACTTAGTGCATTAGTGCAGACAATAGATTTGATGAGTTATCCTTCTGCTGGTTAGTGGAAAATGGAGATCCTGGACATGTGTGAATTTGTCTTTGGTCAGAAAAATAAAAGAGGCTATAAATCCAAGCAGTCAGAAGTAGATTGCACAATGGGGGTTGAACAGAGGTACGAAGTTCCTTTCCTTAGTAAATGGAACTATTGCAATGATTGATCCAGTTTTGCAACAGGCTACTCAGGCCAGGCATGGGGAATCTGCAGCTTGAAGCTTGCTGGTATTTCAACAACTTCTTAAAATCCCTGGCCTACAACTGGGAGCTCCATGCAAGTTTAGAAGGTGTGGCTGGCCCGTGACTCTTAAGGAGAGGAATAACTCCTTCTGCATTTGGTTGGACAATCAGCAGCACTCCTGGAGCCATTGTCTGCCCCATGCTCTTCTGCTTCAGTGACTGCACACCCTCCCAGTGAGGCCTGCCATGGCAAGTGTTGTTGAAGATGATCTAAACACTTTATTAATAAAGTGGAAATAAAAAGGAAAATAAAAACCTACAACCTGCTTTAGGTATTAAAACTACTGGCTAAAAACAATTGAGAATTTAGGGAATTTCTTTTTTTCAAGACAAGTGAATCTACTCATTTGTCTTCTGCTTTAATTCTCTACAGCTTATTTTTAAAGATATCTTTGGGTTTCAAAGAAAGAAGTTTTTTATGATCCCTGTATACTCTGTAGCTTGCAAAAGTACTGTTCACCATCAAGTATTGGTTCTTCTAATGGAAAATTTGGATTATTTATTTGTCTTTGATATCATATTTATACTACTTCCCATATGTCTACAGGTACAAATTTTAGTTTCTAAAATGAAGAATGATCATCACAAATACAGATCTCTTCCATTTGTCACTCCCACTTACCTCACCAGCAATGACACTTTCTTCTGCACTTTTTTCGGAAACATGGGTATTTTTCTCAAGCTGTAACTGAAATATTTCTCATCCTGCAAAATCTCTTTTCATATGTGTATCAAACCGATGGTATCATCAAGTTGTTCTCGTGCCTTAAAGAAAAGAAAGAATACTCTGATTTTTAGATTGCTATACTTCTAGTTTTGCAGAACTTACTGTTTCTTAATTTCTGTAGTGCTGTTAATTCCTGCTTCCTATTCCTTCTTCGTCTTCCTTGGTGTTCCAGGACCAAACTCTACCTCTTTTTTTTAATTTTGTCTTTTGTTCTCAATCTTTTCTTTCTTTCTCTGTAATTCAAATTTTCTTCCTTATCAAATGATTAGGCTCCTCTTGACTTTCTCCTCTTACAATTGTCTACCATCCCATTGGCCTTAGCACTTTCATTCAGCCTCTCAGCTCTCAAGCATAATTCACTCTTTTGTTGCCATTTCAAAATATGCCTTTCTTTTGCCAGTTCCATTTTTCTGGAGGCTTTCTTCATCTAGCTATTTTTATTCTATGATTGTCTAAATGTCCTCCCAGAACAGACTCTTATTCACGCTTTGTCTATTCTTTTTCCTACAGGTCCAATATGTTACTTTCACCTGTGACCTCCACACATTGACTATTATTATTGTTAATAGAAATGCTGTGTCCATTTCTATCATCTATGCAGCACGTGGATCTGAGGTGCTTCAGAGGTGGTTGCTACTGCTCCAGCTAAACACAATTGCCAAAGTTGTAGTTCAGATAATGGAGATTAGATACTTTTTTTTGTAAAAGCACACACACGTAGGAACAACTGTGTAATGCTTTTGGGGACTGGGATTTTCTTTCCATTCTCTATTAGTAAATCACCTAAGCAAATGAAATTCTGATCCACGTCTGGGGTTGTATGCACTACTACACATGGAGAAAGGGATAATAATGCCAGTTACCACACTTTGTTACTTAGGCACTAATTCAAAGCTGCTTACTGTGGGCTTTCTTTCACACCCCTATCTACCTAGTTGGTTACCTATGTCCATATGTTTTAGATAATGCATATAACAAGCCATAAAAACAACAGCAATACAATCCCATCTGCTTTGGTGTAATAAGAGTCTATTGCTGTGCTTTGCCTGTTGTAGTGACCCAGGTTAAGACTAAGAGTGTGTAAAAGTTAAAATGCTGCCTGTCAATGTCCTAGAAGTGATATTTTTAATGATCTTGTAAAATGAGTGCTTGCCTTGGTGGTGATGTAATATAACCTCAGGCTCTACATTAAGAGTTAAAGAGAAATGTGGTCTTCAGCAAGGGAAGAATTTGTGATACTTTATATTATAGTAATTCAAGTTAATTATGCCCATCTGTAATTTAAAAAAAAACAAAACAGAATGACATTTAGTCTCATGAATGGTGCTAGAATGCCATTTCTGGAAAATGAAGCCCATCAGTTACTACCAAACAGAAAGAGCAGCCAAAGCGGGTGTACAAGCAGCTCTGACACAAACAGCACACAGAAGGAGCAAGTAGGAGGGAAGCACACAGCCATACTGGCAGTACTATGGCGTCAGCAGCAAAATCAGCACCAACTCTGGGAATGGTCCCATCTCCTGCCAGTACCACACAGCATCCCTGCACTGTCCCCAGCTGCACTTCCAGACCCAGAATGCCCTAGGGCCAACACAGCCTGCTTGGGAGGGCCATGAAACTCCTTGGGACAGGGGGAGACCAGGTCTTGGTCAGCAGCAGCGCAGGACAGGTGGAGCTTGGAGAGGGCAGAGGAAGGGGAACTCTGTAGAGCATGGTGGGGAGGAGGTCTTGGGGAGAATATGGGGTGCTTTGCCTCTGCTCCCACTTTCTGGGGCATGACCCCACATGCTTGACCTCCTCAGGCACTTACATTTCTCAGGCTCAGGCCACATGGACCACATAAGCAACAGCCCCAGTGCTTCCCCCAAAAGCACTGCCCACCTCCTGCACACATGCCTTACTCCATGCCCCCATCTCCTGCCCTTGCTGTTGTCCCTTGAACCACTGGGAAAAGGAGGGTCAGGAGCGGTTGACCACCATGGCAGAGCAGTGTGTTTGCTCATGAGATGGGCTCAGGAGCTCAGAAAGGGGTGCATGTCTGGGCAGAAATGATCCTGGGGATCAGCAGCTGAGCTCCAGCCCTCCGGGAAAACCTGCCATCCCCATAGCTTGACTGCTTATTTGCATGCACACCAAATCATGAGAAAAAAAAAAAAAAGAAAAACAGAAAACAAACCTTACTGTCAAAAGATTCATGGATTTATCTGAAAAGAAAAATGAATTTGAAGAGAATTAGGTAAGCTCATGGAGAAAAGGGCTATAACATGTGGTGATGAATATATGACCTCTAGCTCAAGAAAGTGTTGGTTTCTAGAGGCTGGGAGGATCTGTAAGGGCAGAAAACTGTTTGTTACACTCTATTCTTAAGCATCTTTTGGAAAGAGGTTGTTAGACTAAAAGACCGTTGGTCTGCATCTGGGTGTGTTTGTATTCTTAAGAGCCCTCTTAAAAGTTGCCTGTAGCACTGTGGTGTATGCCAGATCCCAAGTTTATAGCTCCCTTGAGCCTCAAACTCAGAGCAGAGGATGTCTAGGAACTGCTCTGTAGTCGATTTGTGAAATCTTCACCCACGTACAGGGTTTTACAGGGCTGTAAGGTATGCAGGGTGACAGCTCCATGCGGATGTTGTCTCCTGCCCTGGGGCAGAGCCATGGGGAGGCGATGCAGAGCCTCTTGAGAGACAAGTCCCAAAGATGAGAAAGGCAATGAGCAACCAGGCAGGACAGATCTGGAAACCTCCATAGCGAGTGTAGCTGACATGAAGCAGTCAGCCATGGCTGACCTCTCCCAGAGGCAGGCTGCTATTTCTGGAGTGGGGAAGCGCAATTTGGGTCACAGCACGCTGCAGCCACGAGATGAGTGGCAGTGTCGCTCTGTGGGGCAACACAGTTTCATGGACAGGCACGAAGGGCACCCACAAGCCATCAGTGCACTGTACAGCATGGGAAGAAACAGGACGTGCAAGTGCAGTTGTGCGTCTTTTTTGCTGTTTGGAGCCTGCCTTCTCCATACAGCTGCAGCACCATTTCAGAAATGGGCTGGTAGGGGATTCTGTTATTTTGTAAAACACTCTGGACTGGGATAATTCCTGGGGGTACCAAAAGAAAAATCTGCAGCTGGGCTTCTTCTAAAATCAGTCCTAAATTCCTTACCCAGCAAAACTGCCTCTTGACATGGACACATAGACACCCATACCATCTAGTTCATAAAGTCGACGTAACTTGTGGAGTATCGATTATTTCAAACCTGTTCATGATGGGCTCAAAGCTGATTGCCTTTCACAGCCTACCTACTAGTTGCCTGTTGTGAGGCTGGGATACACTGTGTTCAAAAGAGTTAATGGGAACAGCTAGCTAATTTTCTTATCTGGCATGTTTTATTAAAGGAGAAAGGAAATGTGAACAGAAGTACCATCCCATGCATCATTATGTAAGGTGTAATCAGGAAATACACTCTTAATTCATTCTAATTTAGGGGGAAATCGCTTTAATTTTGGGAGAAGGCAGCATAATAGAATCAGTTAATGATTAGCTCACCTGCCTTACAGTTGTTCAATAATATTCTGTTTTCCCGCTCTATAAATTGCATTTTAATTGCTGCCTAATGAAAGAACTTGAATTTTCCTTGCCTCCTGCAATGAGGACGTGTTTTTACTCCATACATCTCAATTTCACGCCTCCCTTCCACTGAACATTTTGCTATATTTTGTTTTGAACTGTACTAAAATGGTCTGGAATATGTTAAAAGTGATTAGCAAGGGATGTCATTGCATCAGTTGTGACATCACATAACTTGTACTCATCAGTTATATAGGGCTCTGTTGTGTTATCAGTGCTCAGTCCTGAGTCAGAGGTGGAGAAAATCTTCCTCCAGCTCTGAGAAGTGTGAAGGTATCATTTGTCACCAGCACCCTGCCTGCTGTGTTGCCTCTAGATGGGATGCCCTGGTCATTTGCATCCCTCCTCCCTGATGAGAGGCAGTGCAGATGTGGCTGGGCTTCGTGTGCACAGACTGGTACTGCTCACCAGGAGCATGTGCCAAAGGGAACGGTGATGGGAAATGACCCATCTCCCAGCATCTTTGCTAGATCCCAGGTTCCCCTTCCTGGGTCTTGCTGCATGGGGAGAATAGCTCAGATTCATGGCAGTCACTCCTCTCCAGAAGTGAGACTCCAGCTGTCTTTGGTCAGTCTAGAACCATAGTGATGACATGTATCAAAGTGTTTACAGGTCCCATGTGGCCTGGAAACCTCTGTCCCTCCCTGGGTCCGCTGTCATGTAATATGAAAAGCGCTGTAGGCAGGGAGTGCGCACATAGAGTAAGTTTGCAGTCATGTTGCCCCAGTAAGCTCTCTCACCCACAGCCTGCTGCTTAGGGGCTTCTTCAGTCAGAAGGTGTGGGTTTGTGTTATGAAGCCCTTTACTTCTATGAATTTGTCTAACTGTGTTACATTTTGCATCCATAATTTTATGCAGCAATGAGCTCAATAGTTTAATTATATTGGGTAATTTGACCTTGTGATTGTTTCAAATCTGCCTGCTATGTGATATTCTTATTTGAGGGCTCTCAGTTCTTCAGTTATTCCATTACCATCCATTTCTCCCTGTCCTGGTTTTGGCTGGGATAGAGTTGATTTTTTTTGTAGTAGCTGGTATGGGGCTATGGTTTGGGTTTGTGCTGAAAACAGTGTTGATAATGTGGAGATGTTTTAGTTGTCGCTGAGTAGTGCTTGCACTAGTCAGGGACTTTTCAGCTTCCCATGCTCTGCCGTGTGCGTAAGGGGCTGGGAGTGTACACGACTGGGACAGCTGACCCCAACTGAGCAGAGGGATATTTCATACCATATGATGTCATGCTCAGTATATAAAACTGGCAGAAGAAGAAGGAAGGGGGAGACATTCGGAAAGATGGCATTTGTCTTCCCATGTAACCGTTACGTGTGATGGAGCCCTGCTTTTCTGGAGATGGCTGAGCACCTGCCTGCCCATTGTGAGCAGTGAATGAATTTTTCGTTTTGCTTTGCTTGTGTGCACAGCTTTTGCTTTACCTATTAAACTGTCTTTATCTCAACCCAGGAGTTTCCTCACTTTTCCTCTTCTGATTCCCTCCCCCATCCCAGCATGGGGGAGTGAGCGAGCGGCTGCCTGGTGCTTTGGTTGTTGACTAGCACTAAGCCACGACACTCCCATACCTATTCTAATTCCCCTCTGCTATATATTTTCCTACTTGAAGGATCTTGGTCTCTTTCCACATGGTCCTGTTCTCTTTCCAGAGCAATGATCATCCTTACTGCTCATCTCTGCACCTTTTCTCGTTCTTCAGTGGCCTTTTTGAGATGTTCTGGCCTTCATGAGCAGTGATAAAGAAGAATATGATGCCAGCTATGTGACATGATGTGGCTTTTTGGAAGAGCTACTCAGCTACTGACCACAGAAAACTGTTCTGGCTGTGAAATGTGGCAAAGAGCAGAAAATAAAGACTTGATGGCACCAACTGAAACAACAGACAGACCTGTCTGTAAAGTTTCATTAGACACTTTTGCATGTAATTTATTTTCTCTCATCTATTTGTTTCTGTTTCTTACCTTGTTACTCTTTAAAACCCATACTGTCTCCAGATGGAGAGGTGATGAAACAATCCCTGAAACAGTGCACTGCACGTAGTCTTCAGTGGTGGCCCTGGGATTTACAGCAAAACAACGGATCATTATTTGATCCCCTGACTGAATATTAATTCTTTCCTGAGAACAAACAAAGCAACAGGAATTCGCTACTGAGCTCCTTGCTGAGTGCTCCTGCTGCTGTGTCAGTGGGCAGGGGTTTCCTGGAGGACAGCTGGCCAACACTGCGCTGGGCAGTGCAGCTGATGCTCTGGTCCTTCAGCAGCTCCTAAATCTGCCCTGAGTGGGACAGAAAGCAACTCCAATGGGAAGGAAGCTCCTCTTGTTCTCATTACCTCTCACAAGAGCTGCTCTTCGGCCAGGGCTAACCTGGCATCCTTTTTGGAAGACCTGTCGGAGAGGTCAGAAGGTGGATAGATGTGAATGGTGGGGATGACTGTAAGACAGGAGCAGCTTCCAGCAGCATCTGAGCTGCTGTGGAGGATTCTGTCCGTCCCGCAGACCGACGTGCCAGTGGGGCTGAGCAGGACCCACACCACAGGTGCTTATGGGCAGGGCAAAGCAGCAGATGACGTTGCCCTGAGCAGAACTTCTTGCTCGGTGTCTTTCCAGATCCCAGTGTGGACACGTCTGGGGCAGGGCTTGCCAGCTCCCTGCTGCAGGCAGGAGTCAAAGCACAGGCAGAGGGGTTTCTTTATGTCCCTCTCAAGATGATACAGGTTTAGAAGCAGAAAATTAACTCAATACTTTTTGGGCCATAACTGCAGCTTCAGCTACAAGTTTGGGAACTAACTGACTTCCCAAGAAGGCTTTAAATGCCTTAAAAGTCTTACATGCAGGAGCACCACAGGGCCATCACCATGTGGTGTTGACAGGAACCCGCTCTCATCATTGGACATCTGCTCTGCACCTGAGCCCTGCCACTGGAGGTGGTGGGTGCTCCCTGTGCAGGGAGGAGTGTGCTAAGCAATGGTGGTTTGCAGAATCCTGTCCAATAACTCAATGTTAAATTATATCAGTACCTCACTGCCATTAACAACTGAATTACCTCTCGTTACTGAATTGTACTCTCTGTTAATACTATTTGAGACACATGGTCATTGGCAGTTATCTTTTATTGTTACTATAAATGATAAAGGTATCTATTACGAACCTGCTCATTGTAATGATACCCTCAGCTCAGTAATGAAGTAGATTTTAATTATGTCAAGTTTTAAGGCAATAACTGTCTTAAAACTCTGTCCCTGCCCAGTCCTTTCAGATAAGAGGAAGAAAACAAGAGATATAAGGCACAGGTGGAGGAAGAATAACAGATACCCAGAAAAGTACTTGACCATGGAGTACCTCCCTCTCCCATCTGCTCTCCCAGCAGAAACAGAGACAATCCATTTCACTCTGAGTGGTGGGTGGAGGGATAAATAAGGGTGAAAATACAGTGATGTTGTATGCTGTATGCTCAGCGGAGGCAGGAGCATCCAGTAGACACCCAGCTTCCCTGCTGCTCTGCAAGGCACTGTTCAGATTCTTTTTCCAGCAGGTACAACCTCACTGTGAGAAAGGTACTCTGGGATCGCGGAGGTGGCGAGGGCTGGCTGGGGGAATAGGGCAGATAAGATGAGCAGAGGGGAGTGATTTGTAAATTAAAAAAAAACAAAACAAAACCAACTGACAGAATCAATAAAAAGTGCATCTTTGGCCTATTAATGTATGACTCCTCTCCCTCACTGGCTGTCTGGCAGCAGATCCGAGAAAAGAGATGTCCGTATTCCTGTGAGCTGCATGGCTGTCTGTGGATCTGGGACCTCTCCTGCATGCTTCCCCCAGGCACCCAGCTGTGCAGGTCTCACCACAATGGTGCACTGGGACTTACTGCTTTGCAAAAGTGACACAGCACATCCTAACCTCCTGATGTCCCACTAAATCTATAGCACTTCTAGTGCATTGTTCCACAGAAGCACTTCAAGGCACTTCTGACATTAAGCTCCTAGCATTTGTAACTCAAACACTTGAAAAAAATAAAGCCTTTGAGGAGTCAAACATAAATTTAACATTTCCTCTATACAGCTGTTGGGTTTCTGCCCTCTTTCTTGACCAGTATATTGAGAAAAAAAGTTTGAACATTCAAACAAAACTTTCTGAGAAATGAAAAATGGGAGTGAAAAAATGACCTCGTCAAGAGAAAAAAAAGGCTCGCATTGAAAAATAAAATGAGGTTCGTAGGAGGGGATGTGAAGAATTAACAGTGATTTTGGAAATTTGCTCACACAGGAGCAGTCTGTATTAGGCTTTAAGGAAAAATACATCAGTGTAAGGCATGTGAAATAGATCATACACATGACACTTCTGATGCAAGCAAAGACTAGCTTATTTTTGGATTTTCATTTTTTGTGGGGTCTTTTTTTCTTAGAAAGTGTGAGAGTAAAATAAGTAGATGTAATAATTCATTCCTACGCTATTGATTTAACTAAGTTTGTTTTGTTCCTCCATTCTATTGGGTTTATATGACCAATCTGCCCAGTGTTTTACTGGATTGCTCAGTCAAATTGCCCTGACAAATTAAATATGGTTGCCATTTATCTTGTACTTTGGCTCTAAAGTAATTATTTTGAGGTTTCCCTTCTTTTCATTAGCCTAGTTTGTTCCCTCAGATAACCTCAATTTTTCTGAGAAATTAGCAGCCTATTAAGTAAATTTATACCTATTGATGTAAGAATCAAATTCTGAAGAAAAGCATGTAGCAGAAGCATCATAAGGAAACTCTGTTGGTGGCCCTGTGAAATGGCCTCCCTCCTTTCCTCTGAAGCTGTGTGTGTGGTGGCTGGCTCTTGCCTGACACACAGTCCCCACAGCATGAGCTGGAAAGGGCTATCTTTGTGCTTAAATACATCTCCCAGGTCCACAAAGGCATACAATAGATTGAATCTGTAAGCAGAGTAAAACCCAAACTTTTCCCCACATTTTCCTTGCACTATTACTTAGGAATGAACATCCATCCACAGCTGAGAGCTTCGTTTGCAGCGTTAAATATGGAGCAGGAAAACATCCTGAAAGTAACCACAAGGTTGATGGAAGAATGTGGACCTGCCCCAGAAAAAGGCTAAAAAACCCTTTCCTCTATTTCTGCTGAGTAAAGGTATGAGCAGAGAGAAGTCAACCCTCTGGCAACCGCATAAAGTCCTCCAGCAAAAAGCATGGGGACCATCTTGAAATACCATGAAGGTGCTCTGGCGCTGATCTTAGCATGTGGTGGTGATCTTGCAGAAAGGCTCGTATCATCGCATACTGCCAAGGGAAAAGGTTTTTAAAGTGTACATCATCTAGCCACTGAGCAATTTGTACTTTCCTGCCTAAGTCATTCCCCAAACAAATAAATTGAGACAAATTAATTATTCTAAGTATGAAAAATTAGCATTAATCGCGTGTAATTTGAACTCTTGAATGAATCAGTAAAAGGAATTAAATTATTCTTTCACATAATTGCATGGATTTGATGCAATTGCATAGTAAAGTTGACAGTTTTCACTTCATTTATTGTTCTTTAAAATGATTGTGTGTGTTTCTCTAATTCTTTGGAGGGCATGAAAAAGAGAAATACTTGGAAATGGAGACTACTTGGCAACATGTTTTTGGAAGAGAGTTGCACAAGCTGCTGCAAGTTCAGCAAATGTATTGTGTATGGGACAGAAAGATCTATAAGATGCTGGAAGGGAAGAATCCTTCATTCCAGTTCTGCTGAACTTGGCTTCAAGTTTGAGCCCTTTGATCTTATCCTTTACTTTTCTGTTTTCTTCTTTGATCATGAGCCATAGACAGATGTGCCTGCATTCCTTGCAGAAACCCAGTGATTGTCACCCAAATCAGGAGTGAACCCAACTCCAAGTGTTGCAAAGTGTTGAAATAACAGGCAATGCTGGCAAAGCTGACCTGGCCAGCTGGTGTCATGTGGGGCAACCTTTAATCACATCTTGCATATAGAAACAACTGATTTGTAAATGGAAAAAAATTAGTTCTCTGACTACAAGAAAATTTGGTGTAATTTTTCCAGGTTCCTGGGTAGAGCTTCTAGGCAGTGTTTCAGTGGCACGTCCTTTAAATTGGATACCAGCCCTTACTGTTGCTGATCAGTTCCTGGAGAAAGGGCAACACTTGGGACTGACACTTTGGACTGGATTCTTCTGCCTGTTGGGGGGCTGGCACCAAAAGAAGCTGATGTCAGCCCTGAAAATAGCTTGCTTTAATACACACCACACACACCCCCACCCCCCGCCCCGCCTTTCCTTACTGCTTGGCTCTACTCAAGCTGCAGTTTTGCACTCCATCTTCAGTGCCAATAAGACAGTTTGTGAAGTTATGCTGTAATCCAAATAACTGAAGTGACAGTGAGAATCTGTGGGAGACTTAACTGTGCAAATAGCTGCACAAGAAGAACCTGGAGATTTAGCTTGCAACTTCTGTACAATATGTTCCTCAATGTTTTCTAGACATCAAAAAAGCCCAAAACCCTAGAAAAAGAACTTGAAAATTGACATAGACAAAATCAGTGACCTCCCAAGATATCTCTTGCTTTGTGTATAAAATGTAAATTAAAAAGGAAATATCTAAACCTGGAAGTAAATACTATGTCTCCAAAATTAACAAAATGAAATGTATCATGTCAGGGCCATGCTGCAAAAAACTGCAACTGTATTGAATGCCGTTTCCAATTCTGTTCAGATGCCAGTGAAAAACTATCATCGATCTTACTGACATCAAAGCAAGTAGGTTTAGGTGCCCAGGAAGTAGCTAGGGACAAGCTCACCCTTGAGAAAGAGCCTATATAGCCAATGATCTAATCTGGTGAAAAGTAGGCTCTGCTCTGTCTTTAATGTAGGGACATATTGAAAAACCTGTGAAGGGTTTATGATTTTAATATCAGGCTCAGAGTTTTAAAGATCTCAGCCAAATTTTCTTGTCCTCTACCCATTAAAATAATAATTTTAACATTTTCTTTTATTGTTTATATTGCCCTTGGTGCTCCAGTGAGAATGGCTGGGAACTGGAGGGTGGGGAAGTGGGCAGGCACAATGCTCTGCTCAGTATAACAGCATAAGGAAGACAGCTCTTGTTTCTGTGCTATCTGTATGCACAAAGGGTTGAAAAGCCAGAGTGTAACAGCTATTTCAGCATCCTTTAAAATGTAGATGGCATTATTGGGAAGGTCCCTCTTTGTAAGAAATTTATGACTGGCCTTGGCGCTCTGACTGGAAATCAGAGACAGAAAGGATTTAGTGGATTCACAAGCAAATCAGAAAGATTATTCTTGCTTACAATATTCCACAGTTTATAGTACTTGGAGATTTTTTTCATCTTTTAACTTAGTCTAAATTTCTATTAACTTCTCCTATGTATAATGTTTATTCCCGCGAACCATCTAATTTTAATGCTGGGGAGATGAGTCTATTGGCTGTTTACTCAACTTTACAGAATTAATCAATTCACTGTTTTTCTACAGTACTTTGGCTTGCGATGTGCTTAGACATTCTTGATTGCCTAAGCAATCTTGACTGATGTTTCTGCCTTATGATAGTGGGGAAATGGCAAGAAATGTTATACTTCAATAGGAAACATTGACCTATAGTTCAAAATTTGAGGGAAACCTTTAAAAAGATATTTTGCAAGTTGTACAAAGTAAGAACTAACTGTGCTTCATTGTCAACTGCATGATATATTAAATAGTTAATGCATCTTAGTGGAATGGAAAGACAGGTGTGTTTTAGATGTGCCTGTTTACTGACAGCATTTGTTTAAAGCCATGTGCATTAGTGTTAATACATTTTTTCTGGTAGTCTGTTCAGTTAGCTATCACTTCGATATGTACTTCATCCAAAGGGAAAATGCACTCAGAATAGTTTGCTAGAGGATGGGATGGCTTAGAATTAATTTGATATAGGGAGCCATTTATTCATTGCCTGTACAGAATCAGAATACATTTTTTTTTTCTCTCTTTTTTTTAATGTGCAGGATTTTACTTTTAATATTAGGCAAAGCTCAAGGTATTATCGGCAATCATCAGTTGCCCAATGGGAAGAGACACAATGGGCTGCATGCTTATGTGAATTCAAAATAATAGATAGGTGTGAGGATGCCCTTTAGTTTGACTGCTACCTGCCCTCTAGAAAAAGCAATCAAACAAAATCTTTCCAATGTGTGAAGAACACATTTTTGAATCTTTTCCATAAAATTATGGTAGCACATTACATTTGGTAGACACAGCACTAATAGGCACTGCCAAGGCAAAGAGAGTATCCTGCATACATACTTGCTAAATGCAATGTAGTTTTCCTACTGGTTCAAATGGGTAAAACACCCAAAGCAAAATAGAAATTCCCAACCTCCAAAACATCTTTAGTTGGCATTGAAATGGAGTTGAAGAGATGACAGAATTTTGGCAAGTGTCTGAGGATATGGAATAGTGTTAGATATCCTGGACTAAACTCAGCAGAGCGTGTCCTCTTGTACAGTGTATGGCTTAAGAGACTGGGGGAAAGGCAGGTGTTGGTAGGTCCTCAGATGTCCAAAGACTTGGGATAGACAGCCAATGTCTCAAATCCTATTTAGTCCCTATAAAGATGTAGGTAGGCAGCCAGTGACCTTTTCAGAGGTCCTACCACACCGGCTTCCAGTTCATGTCAATGGACAGTCACTTTCTACACATCTCTGAAATTCATTTGGATGATTCTCAGCTTCTTTAAGCATTAAATTCTTAAGAAAATACACACTCAAATGCTCAATTAGAGATACTTAAAAATGACCTATCCAGGAGTCACTGTTTTACCAGCTGTTACTATAACATGCCAGATCTACTTTGGTGCTGAACTGACAATAGTTTGTGTAATTAGTTCGCAAATGTTCCTTTCTGTATCATTAAACATCCTCACTGGTCTTCAAATGGAGTACTAAGTGGCAAGTCAAATTCAACTCATCAGCAAAGAAGCTCAGTTACCATGAGAGCACCTGCTTTCTGCAGGTGCTGATTATCTATCTCTGTCCCACAGAGACTAATGATCTTCCAGCTTGTTACTTTTGCTTGCATCTAGCTCTGCTCCACTGGGGTAACTGCTCTTTTCCTCTCAAACTGTTGAATGGATTAATACAGTCATGTGAAACTCCAGCAATTGCTCCTCACCTGGACTGAGCTTCAATTTTGTTGTATTGTAAAAAACAGAAA
The DNA here is from genome assembly GCA_013389905.1 of Sula dactylatra. Classification (NCBI taxonomy): domain Eukaryota; kingdom Metazoa; phylum Chordata; class Aves; order Suliformes; family Sulidae; genus Sula; species Sula dactylatra. Next base: position 276,810 of record WEKW01029255.1, on the reverse strand, counting down.
CAAGATTTCTGGGCGCACATCAGCTCTTCAAAAGTGCAACAGTTAAGCAGTAAAGGGTGTTGCAACTCCTACTACACTTGCCTTTCTTTTACCTTTACACCATTATGAAAGTAACAAGTGCCAAGTCTTTTATTACATGCTATATACCTCTTGACCCAAACATCCTGTTCTGAGCTCAATTCCACTTAGACTTCTGATTTGTTATAAACATTGAAAACTTGTTACTAGCTTCGTTAAGAGTATGCCTTGAGGTTTTATTAAGAGTATGTCTTTCCTTTGGTCTTGTGCATTCTTACTACATTGTAGCATTTTCCAGTTCCTGTAATAGATTTTCACCATTCACACCATTACGCTCCTTGAGGAAGGGTATCTTCTCATCCTTCTTTCTGGTCTTGCTATCTTCCACACACACCTCACCTTGCCATCTTTCCAAAACTGTTTTCCATGCTTGCCATATGTACTGTGCACACAGTTGCTGCTTTTCTGCTTCTTGTTCTAATTAGCCATATTACAACAAGGTTCAGAGCAAAATTGTTGTTCATTATTTCCTTCCCATTGTCCTGAATTGATGTGAGTGCTGGCATCATCACAGTGCACATTCTTTAGCAGAAATCTGAGTTTTGAGTGTCACATATAAAGTAAACAGATGGGTGAGACATTTGTAAACAAAGAATACAGAAAGAAGGCTTGCACTTAATGCACTGACTTTTCAGAGCACTGCAAATGGCTGTATCTAAACTGTGCTGGTGCTTATAGCCATCATCTTCTAAGATAAAATTTCAGTTAAAAAAGGTGAAAATTATATAAAATTTTATCAACAGACTAAGGTAAAGAATTGGTCTCAGCTTTGGGGACCCGAGCTCCTGGTAAGGTATCAAACAAGGACCACTTTCTACTTGTGCTGTGGTGGCCCCTGCACCTGTCTCATACCTGTCTCGTGCGGCTGTGCGGCCCCCGTGGGAGTGAACATGGAAAAGGCTGCTCTCAGGAGCGGGGCAAGATCAGGAAAGAGCCATCCATGCTTTTTTCTCTGCCATAGAGAGAGGCAAAATAGCAGCCTAGATGGTTATGGCCCACAACACTTTCACATTGCTTCTGACTCACCTGTGTCTCACCTGTGTATCAGCCATCAGAGAAAAAACTGAAATTTTCCTTCAGGTATGGATTATTCTTCTTTCTGTCAGTGGCAGCATACCAGAATAAAAGGAACTTTTAGGCAACCAATATTTTTGTGGGTGTTTGAAATACACAAACATAATCATAATGAGATAACAGCAACTGCTGCTGACGGTGTGGTGGAGGAGTGCTTTCTGGTTCTGCTTTAGACCCTAAAAACAACAGACAAAGGACAAAATAGGAGCATATGTTCTTGTTAGGAACTTGATTTTTCTGAAAGTTGGTGATTATGATATCCATTCTTTTTACAGAAGGGTGAGAAGAAGCTTTTGAGTTTGATGTGCTAGTCATGGAAGTGAGCAATAATTAATTTACTGACTCCAGCAAAGTTGGCATCAGGACCTCTGTGTGCACCTGCACCATGCAGTGTCAGCTGGGCTATGCTGACTACTCCTCCTCCTAAAACATGCGATATTGTGGCTGATTTGGCTAGAAGAGTATTAAAGGAGTTGTAGACATTACTTCCTATGGCTTCAGCCCCGTTCCTTCACCCACACAGTCTCATTGCCTGTTCTTAACTCAGCTGAACTACAAAATCTCCTGCAACAGACTCTGCTTGCCTAATCTGTAGCCTTTCACATTTACATAGTGGGGACAAATGTTTACCAAGGAAAATTAGCAATGCTCTAATTCATTGACAGCAACAGAGAGAGGCCATAAAGCACCTGAAAGATCTTTAAAGCACCAGAAGGAAAATCTTTGCACAATAACCTTTAAACTGTGTTTCTGCAGACATGCAGAGAAGGTATATAAACACTGGCTATTTCAGCAGCTAGGGATACAGCACCTTGACAATATTAAGAAGTCATTTTAATATTAAACTCTTTTTTAAAAGGCACAGGTGTTTAAAGAGTGAATGCTGTACGCTCTGATAGAAATAAATGCGGGTCTCTGTGCTCCTTGCCAATTGCATAAATTATGTAGCAGCAGTTATGTCAAAGGTTTGAGGCACATCAGCATTAATGAATGCACAGTGGAGTTTCACACTAATTAATTTGTCTTGTCAGATTATGACAAAGTACTTTCCAATGAAACTTGCCAAGTCACAACCCCTGATAAGCAACCAGACAGCAATTAACAAGATACTTCAATGATTTTACTGTGATTCCTCATGTGCAACTTCAACGTAAAAGCCTGGAGTATCAGAATACACTAGTCAAGGTAGAAGAAAAATGGACTTTGAAAGCAGTTAGGGGTATCTTAACAATTCTTAAATTAAAAAAAAAAACAACAAAACAACTTAAATAAAAAAGGGTAGTAAATTTTGTAAAACATCTTACTTTGCAAGCAGTGACTCTTGGTACAAGGAAGAAATAAAACAATAGATCTGGCAAATGGGTTTGGAACTCCAAACACTGAGGATAGAAAAAAGAAATGTATCTTTCTTTACTGTGTACTTCATCATCTGTTTCTTTTACTCGGTGATACTAAGAAATTGCAAGTGTTTTTTGTTGGAGCTCTCTCATATAAATGTCAAATATTTTCTGCCTTGTTATTTTCCTTCCAGAACTTGTGGTCTGGAAAGTCAATGGTATTCATCTCATGCTTTTATCTGGAAGGATATTCTTGGAGGATGAAATGCGATTATTCTGAAGTTCAGATTCAGAACCATGCAGCTCTGCCTTCATTTTTATTTTCTTTTCCCATTCTCCACTATTCACACTATTTTCCTACATACAACTTTTCCTCTTTTCCTCTTTTGTGTATGATGATTGTTTTTCTTCTAAAGAAAATTTGCAGCTTATTTTCAAGGGAAGCTCATAAGCTTTGCCTCCTATCAGCTTCTGGCACAGACCACAAAGAATTGATCTGCAGAAGCTGCTGCTGACCTGTATATCCAAACAACACACAGTTCAGTAGCCATAGGGAGCTCTTCATAATGCTAGCACATAAATCAATATGTTAAATTTAAAGATTGACCAGATGTCAAAACATATATTAAGATATGAGCCCCCAAGGCTGCCTGCACCGATGCAGTTCAGCATTGGCCTGATATTCCACAGTGTCCTATGGGTAATAAAAAGACAAAGAGTAAAGCAGGATATTATGACAAACACTTTGAGCACAAACTGAGCACTCAGGCCAATGAGACTAATTATCCTGCATCTTCTACATTTTATTTGGTAGAAGGAAGTTGAAAATTATTTTTTCCCCCTTTTAATTAAAACATCCCCCCAGAGACAATTACATGTACTATGTCAGAGTAATGATATTATCTCAAACCAGAGCCATCTCAGCCCTTTCACTGTGCTGTTGCTGATGTGATGTCAGTAATTTTCAGGAAGCCATGACGGACAAGTTTCTTGTCTTCCAAAGGATCAGAAATGACTGCCCAAGTATATTGTTTTTCAAGAAAACCCTTGTGAATGTGCTTAGATTTCAGTCAACTCTGGGATTAACAAAGTGCTTAAAATAAAGCAAATGCTCAAGGTAGGGAAGGGGGCAAAGTATGTTTTCCCTAACCAAGACCTAAAAAGGTGGAGCTGGGCAAAATTACAGTTTGCATGAATAAGGGCCATGTTATGTCCAGATCTTCCTGGAAGATGACACGTGGCTATGGTAACATGTCTGCAGCTCTGTGCCAGATCTTGCTCCCTGGTGCTGAGCTCTGGGTTGGCTTGCTGCCCTCTGCAGAGTCCCCAAGGCTGGGTCAGATCCCAGTATCTTAGATAAGTCCATACGGGCATATGACCCAGAGGACCTCCATGGATGTGGCTGACGTGTAAGTGGCTGTGCGGTACACCCACAGGCTACACGTCTACAGCTTGGTAGCTTTAAAATGTGTGCAGCAAGCTTGTGGCTGCGTGGCTGGTAAGATGCTAACTTAGTTCATCTGCTTTGTGCTGTACTGCCTCTTGTGGACTCAAAACATTTCAAAAGGGGCATGCTTGGGAGAGAGCTTCTGCACCGCTTTCTGTGAAAGTGCCCACAACATGGAAAGATATGCGAAAAAGAGCATTTAAAAGTGTAAACATTCAAATCATTATACTCTTTGAATGACAACTGAATGACTTGTCTCCTTAGGGACTGATAGCATCCGTCCAGTGAGTTTCAAGACATAAGGATATGTTCTATCAAGACTTTTGCATATTTATGTTGTGTAAAGATACTTACGCAATTTCTACTGTCCATGCTTTTCTGTTTGGTTTAGTTTCAGATTTGGAAGAAAAATATTTTATAATGAGATAGTGCTGTGGTCTCCCTTCAAAGATACATATAATGTGCTCGTCATACACAGCTGACATCTCCAGAAAAGAGTAATTGAAACTGATTTTCTGCTCCTGAATTAACACTTTAAAACTAGTGGATGACTGTGACTGCTGTTACCATCTGACAGACTTACACACACACTATAATTTTTTTGTGACTTAAAGTAGCCAGAGGCTTACTCTGTACCAAGTACATAGGAACAGTGCACAGATGTGGGTGTACTCAAGGAGAATAGGATGACAAAATAATATAGGAGGGTGCAGTTGCCTGTTCTCATTTTCCTCCTATGTTATGACATCTCATCTGATGTGTCATTATTATGAACAACACTGTAGATGCAGTCTGCTCTGAAAAAAGTGTTCTGCATTTTCTTCCAGTTGCCCTGGCACATTTGACCATTTTGTTAGCCAGACAGCAGGCTCCATGCTCCGCAGCCACTTGGCAAACAGCTTTGAGAGTCAAAGGCAGCTCTGGGCACAGAGCAGCCCTGGCAGTTTCAGATGGTTCGCACTGTTGCCCGCTCTGGCTGGTGACCCAGACCTGTCCGGGTCCTGCAAGCTGATGCTGGGTAAAAGTAAATGCTGCAACAGCTCTGTGCAGCCCTCATGCAGCCGCCCCTGGCTGCATGGGCTCCCCAACAGCTGGGGAGGGATGTGCTTCCTCCTCTTTCTGCACCTCTCACACTGAGGTGATGGAGAGAGGGGAGAGCCACTAAACCCAGGAAATCGCTGCATTTAAACTCGCTTTTGTTCCTAGCGACTTACTTTTCATTCATGTCTCAAAATAGAATGGCTGATGCCCAGTGAGTCAATGGAAAAGACCAGTAGCAAAAAGAAGCAAACAATCATTCAAAGACTGCATATATATTAAAAAAAACCTAAAAATGCATTAACAGCAGGATTATTAGAAAAAAATCAGGTTTTCTCTCCCAAAGCTACTGCCAGAGTCTCCTCTACTCATGAGACACAGGCCACTACACTATGGTGGCTGATACTGCTTATCTCCAAGATGCCAGAGGCTGTCAGTTATTTTCCAGGCTGGGTTATGTACAGCAGTATGCCATAGCACCAAAAATAATCTGAAAACTTCCATTCATCAACAAAGCATTTCAGACATTGCTTATGCTGTCAGAGACTGCAAATGTTTTATCAAGTTATTTCTTTTTCAGGCATGAGCAAGCCTATGAAATAAAAGGTAAATTGAGTTTGTTCAAAGCATTGTCCAAACCAAGGAATCTAACACACACAGCTGTTCTACATAAGAGGTTTAGATCTTTGCTGCTTTGAGAAAACGGATATATACTAACCAGAGCCACATTTCAAATCTTTTTTGTTAGGCAAAACTTCCAGACTTACATTAGCAAAAAGAACAAAGTAATGACTTAGGAAATAGGAGTCATTTACAGATAATTGTATGGAAAATCAGATAAAGGGGAGAAAAGGCACAACAACAGCTAACAAGATCTTATACTTTAAGATGCAAAGCTGTCTTGGCCACAGACTTCACAAAAGGATTGTTGGAGGCTCAGGTTTTTAAAGGAAATGTTCAAGCAAAGCAAACCCACACACTGGAGAACAGCTCTTTCACCTTCACCCAAGACCTCAGCTCAGTCAAAAACAATCCCAAACACTTTAATTTTCTTTCTTCTTTTTACTTGTCTTTTCTTTTTCCTAACTCTCTTGCCACCAGCACATAGCCTTTTCTTCAGAGGATCTCCATTTCACTTTGATGTGCTCCACTGAAACTGGTGCAAGATATGTTTATGTAGCTATCAGCTTAGACTGCCATGCCAGCTCTAAGCTTTTGCTCTTAACCTAACCTTGCTGTCTGACTCAGCCCAGCTTCTCTGAGGCACCTCTGTGACTCCCACTTGGATGGGACAGAGGGCTGTCACAGGGGTTGAGGAGTGCTGCAAGAGGGTCTTACAACTGAATGTTTCAGTGGAGAGCACAAATGCACTTGAGGAAGTTCCAGTGAAATTCTGAATCCATTTACCGAAGCAACTGTGGTTTCTATCACACAACTGGGGAAAGAATTAAGCAATGTCTCATTGTTTGTCTGCTTTCAGGGCATTATAGAGACATTATATATTCAATATAATATGTGGACTCTCAGTCTTTGCTGACTCTTGTTTTAGCGGGTATTCTATCAGGAAACCATGAGATATTTCTCACTGCTTGTTTTCTTTGCATATCACTAAAGCGTATATTTTCTCTTTTCCAGGATGCCAACAGAATAACTTTCTCAGCATTTGCTTCCACTATGATGATAGCACTTATGCTGGCCCCACCAGACAGCAATTTTTCACAAATACATTAACTTTAGATCAATGTAAGCTTATAGGCATACTTTCTCTGCAGCAGCTCTTTCATTTCACTTAGATAGAAGGATGCCCTTGTGGATAGGCTGTGAGATTGGATGTCAGTAGAGTTGGTCAGTCCATTCTTCTTGTCTACTCCTTGAGTGAATGTTATTTGCAGGCTGCCCGCCCTACAGACATCTAACCAGCTGTTTTATTCCTGGCTTATCTCGTTATGTGATATTATCACAAAACACTTGATTTCCCTGTGGTACAAATCCCTTCTGAAGCCTCACATCTTTAAAAAACTGAAAACTGAATGTTGAGTCTAAAGTGTTTATTTCCTTAAAAAACTTGTTGGTTTCTTCTTTTCCCTGCCTGTTGTGCCTCTCCAGCACGTTGGGTTAGTGGTTCTGCCAAGCTGGCCTCAATTGCTTTTGCAGGCTCTTACACCGCTCCTGTTGTAGTTCTTCCATTCTGTGTAGACTAGTCACATACTAATGGAGAAGAGAAGGAATGGGACACGATTTCTCTAGAAATTCAGAGGATGAACCTGAGGTGGCAGAGGGAGCTACTCAGGAGACATAGATGGTCCTTCTATGTCACAGATGGTTAAAATGGACTGCATTTAGTGGGACCCTACATGTAAGCCCCTTGTTCAGACTGCAGCTGCCTTTTCCCTATAACATACCCCATTATGCCCAGATAGTAATACAATATAAGCCTGTGGTGTCTTGCATTGGCTTGCACAAGCAAGGAAGACATTGTCAAGTAGCTTTGCATACAGACCCTGAAATTTATTTCTTACACATATAGATATCACTATAACTACAGGTAGACAAACATATCAGATTTAGCACACAGTGTATGGTACTTGCCAATGTCTTGTGCATGAAGGGTATCACAACACCTTTGCACATTTAGAAACATACTGGGCAAATAGGCAGGAGAGCTGATTGCTACACCCAGAAGTGATGGTTACCAAAACTGGAGACCCACGAGCCGTGGCTCTTGGCTATGGCTCAGTCCACCACCTCGTACTACAGATTTTATTTCTGAGGGCTCTAGAAGGTTGTAGGTTCTCCATCCTTGGCAGTTTTCATGCCTTGGCTGGAGTAAGCTCTGAGCAGCCTGGTCTGACCTGAGAGCTGGCCCTGCTTTGTGCAGGGGGTTGGAGTAGAGACCTGAGATCCCTTTCAGTCTGAATGACTGTCACTCTGTGACTGCTCTCCCCAGGCTGTAACCCATACAGCATGCTGCTCCTGCCCAGCTGTCTGGGTTACTGTTCTGCAGCCTGCAGCAACCCTGTCTCTGGCTGGGGGCCTCTCATGTCAGCCCACTAACCTTGAACAGGCAGCAGAGGCTCATGAAATCAGATGTGTAGGTTGGCAAGGAGGTCTTGAGGTCCTCTGGCCCTCTCTCCTGCATGAGATGGGACTATTTCCAGTGCCAGATTGGACTTTATCTCACATTGTATAGATTGACATACATGAGAAAAGGGTACGTTGGTTATATTTTGGGTCGTACTAGACGGACATGATGAGCATTCACCAGCCAGTTGATGACATCTACTTTTGGTTGAGCCAGCACTGTTGCTGCCAGGAGCAGTTCTGGTTTGAAATGAATGTGTCAGTACTAGTTAGAGCCAGTGGATTTGAAACCAACATGACCAGAATGAAATCCATGAAGTGGTGGGTGTTGCTGGGTGTGAGGTGAGAGACCCTTGGCTTAGCAGCAAACACTGTTGCATTTCTGAGTCGTTGGACCAAGCAGTACCACCAGCAGATGAGCCAAGCAAGATTTCCACTGCCTTTGGCACTCAGCAGACATCATCTATACTTTTGGCTCTGCCCACAGGTATGGGGACAAGCACTTTCATCCGAGTGGTCCCTCAGCAGGCTATCAGAGACCCAGCCTGAAAACTGACCATTTCTTCCCTAGTGCCCTGCTCACTTCTTCATGCCAAACATTCCACAGTTTTTGCACCCCTGTTCACAGCCATGGGGCTCAGAATCCCATTATCCCAACCAGAAATGTGAGCGCCACTAGCCCACTGATGTGGAGCCAGTCTCTCCCTTAGTAATGTGCTGCTCTGGCTCTGCAGCCTGCCCTGTCCCCCGTGTCTCAGGGGCTCCTCATGTCGGGCCCACACTGTGTGGTCATTTCAGGTGCCTCTACCCCCATGACAGCTGAGTTTCTTGACCCATCCAGAGCTGATGGGCTTCCCCGTGGCTCTTGGTCAGACTGAAGATAATGTGCAAAAGGACATCTTACTGCTGTGGCTTAATTTTTCTTCTTTGATTGTGGATGTTTACAGCTGACTCCTCCAGCTCTCTAGAGCAGGGCAGTAGCACCTTCCAAGCAAAACATGACCTATAAACCCACCTGCTTGCCCCCAGACATCACCAGCTCTTGATGGGAGTACAGAAAGTAGGGAAGGAAAAGAGCAATTTCCATGAGCTGGGACATTTGCTTCACAAAGGCCAGGGCACCCTGCTGTCATCTGTACCCTACTATGGAGATGGGGGCAAAGCCACGGCACATGAGAAGCTGCTTTGCAAAACCCCAATGCTGTCTTTCTTTAATTTTTCTGCTGTCCAAGTTTGCAGAGAGATATTAAAAAAAATAAACAGAAAGCAACTGAGAAAGAAACGAAAATGATGAGATAACAACATTGTTTTTCACAAAAACAAATTTAAACCAATAACTACAGGCTAGGCAAGCAGATCTGGCAGGCTTGACTAGGAGATTTTGCTGAGAAAGAGGAACAACCTGTCCTGCTTCCCAGCTGCCTTAATGTGGCTCTGAGGCAGCATTTGCTTTCATGTCTTCTTTTCTGGTGCACGTGAAACAATCAACTCCTGACGCTTGTGCTTCTGCTCTGCACACCCTCACTGTCAGTCAGGCGCCTTTCACAGCGCCCTCTTTACAAACCTGGAATAAAACCTTATTTTGCATTTGTCAGTCACGCCTGGAGGTTCTCCAAGGTCTGTTAACCTTTTTAGTGTGTAGCGCGCCTCACCTCTGCAGTAATATTTTACTAGTTTGTAGATGGAAAAACCAATTGCATTCAAGTAACCTGCCTGGGCAACTTGAAATTTAGTGAGGTACCATGACTAGTGAACCCACCCTTTAGTCCAACTGCTTATTCTATGGAAATGTGCAGAAATAACCCCTCCCTTCTTGACTTTTGCATTGGCTGCTGAAGCGTGAACATTGGTTCATGTGATGAGAGAACAGCTCTGTGCCATAGCTTTCCATCAATGTTTTGGCTCCATCTCAACCTGAAAACTAGAATTTTTACTGAGAGAGAAAATCGACATCTCTTCAGTCAAAACTGGAAGCTAGAATTTTCTCTCAGGGTGAGAAAACTGAGCTTTTCATCCAAAGTAGGAATTTGTAAAAAGCACAATTAAACCTAAGTCTGCAAATAGCATTTGGATTTCTGAAGCTTGCCAGAAGAGAAGGTTCTTTAGTGACAAAATCATCCACTGTTTATGTAGCAAATTGTTCTAATCTTGTTTCTTGGATATTTTAAGCATTTCTTTAAAATCTGAAAAATTCTACTGAATTCCCCTTACATGATGCATAATGCAGACTACCCCAGATTTAATAAAGCCAGCATGCCAAATGAGCTATATCACAGAATCTTAGTATGACAGCTGATGCTTATTGATATAGTTCAATTCCAGTAAACTTCAACTTATTCCTATAGTGTAAAGTTGAGTCAGGTCTGCTTGGATCAAAACAATGCTAATGCATGCTAGCAAAATGTATGTTAACACATTAAAATAAATCTTACCTATTTGAAACCAGAACTCTTTGGAATGTGCTGTGAAGGACCATAAAATAAGCACAAAATGCAGCAGGAAAAGCTGCATCCAGCGTTAGACTCAGTGCTGAGTTTGCCTTTTAGACAGTGCAAAGGTTCAGCTGCTTCAGTCCTGTTGGTGGTCACTGCCAAATGGCCATGTACCCCACAACTGTGAAGAGAGGCTTCAAACAGACATTGCTGAGATAAAGAAACGTCTTGAAACGATCCACTCTCTAGAGTTTGCTCTTCCACTAAAAGTTGCCTCTTCTAACTGCTCCAGCCCACCCATTCTTTACACTGGGATTTTCAGTTTGTACTGGCAAGGAAGATTTTCCTCATTAACTGCTAAAGAATAATTGCACTTTTTTTAGATTTGCTTGTTTTTGATGAATCACTGTGATGATGTTCCAGAGACATACAGGGATATTTTATTTCTAGAAATATAACGTATTTCTTAACAGTCCAGGGATACTTTGCACACTTTACTGCCATCTTTGCTGAAATAAATACAGCAGCAGCAAGTGATTTGCACTCCACAAATAACAGCTAGATCAGAAAAACAGCCTTAGGGAGAAATATTTCAGATGCTGGAAGGTGCAAATTTTAGAAGTATTTTGGCCTCATAGCGGCAATTTTTTCCCTGTTGTTTTAAGCTCACATTTTTCATCCTGTAAACTTTGGGTCTTATATTTGAAGGTGAAGAATAGATCAAATGAGGTAAGTTTAGTGATGTAAGGGTAGAATACCCTCCTGTTATCTACACATTGCTGGGGCTTGAGAGAATCTTGCATTCGGTTGAGTGATGGATAAGACCATTTGAAAACCTTGAGCCCCCTGCACATTTGAGCCCCTTGGGTGGACTATGCATGTGGGACCAGGTTCTCTCTCCATCTTGCTAACTCAGTTGTTGACCTATTTGACCTCACAGGTGAAGATGGACTCATCCTGAGAACTTCTCACAGTGAAAGTTTTCTCAAATCACAGAATCATAGAATCATTAAAGTTGAAAAAGACCTCTAGGATCATCAAGTCCAACTGCCAATCCAACACCACCCTGCCTCCTAAACCATGTCCCGAAGTGCCACATCTACACGTGTTTTGAAAACCTCCAGGGATGGTGACTCCACTGACCACTCTTTCGGTAAAAAAATTTTTCCTAATATCTAATCTAACCCTCCCCTGATGCAACTTGAGGCCATTTCCTCTTGTCCTAGCACTTGTTACTTGGGAGAAGAGACCAACACCCACCTCACTATAACCTCCTTTCAGGTAATTGTAGAGAGCAATAAGATCTCCCCTCACCCTCCTCTTCTCCAGACTAAACAACCCCAGCTCCCTCAGCCGCTCCTCATAAGACCAGCTCTCCAGACCCTTCACCAGCTTCGTTGCCCTTCTCTGGACACAGTCCAGCACCTCAATGTCCTTCTTGTAGTGAGGGGCCCAAAACCAAATGCAGTATTCGAGGTGCGGCCTCACCAGTGCCGAGTACATGGGCACGATCAATTCCCTGCTCCTGCTGGCCACACTATTCCTGATACAAGCCAGGATGCTCTTGGCCTTCTCAGCCACCTGGGCACACTGCTGGCTCATGTTCAGCTGGCTGTCAACCAGCACCCCCAGGTCCTTTTCTGCTGCACAACTTTCCAGCCACTCCTGCCAGACCTGTAGTGTTGCATGGGTTTCTTGTGACCCAAGTGCAGGACCCAGCACTTGGCCTTGTTAAACTACATACAACTGACCTCGGCCCATTGATCCAGCCTATCCAGATCCCTCTGCAGAGCCTTCCTACCCTCAAGCAGATCGGCACTCCTGCCCAGTTTAGTGTCATCTGCAAACCTAGTGAGGGTGCACTCAGTCCCCTCATCTAGATCATTGACAAAGATATTAAACAAGACTGGCCCCAAAACTGAGCCCTGGGGACACTGCTCATGACTGGCCACCAACTGGATTTAGCTCCATTCACCAGGATGTCCTCAGCCAGCACAGCCTTCTCATTCCCTTTTGGGGGTCTACAGGGAGTCTGCTGATCCAAACCTTTGGCAGCTCTGCCCTGATACCTTGCTGGGGAGAGGGAGGACTACTGCTGGAAACAGGACATCACACACCTTGTATGAACGCTGGGGGATATTATTCAGATGATATTGACTCACCCCTCAGTATAAACGGATTGGGATAATATTGGGTCTGCAAAGGAGGTAGTGGTATATAGGCAAAGCAAATTTGCAAGGTTCTTCTGAATCAGCTTTTGTCCTCTGACTGTGGATTATGCACAGACACAGTTGCTGTGGATGGCAATATTTGCTCTCAGCTGTGTAAATCAGGATGAGAGGTTTAGGACTTTGCATTGTATAAAGGAGAGAAAGCAGAGATGAGGAAACACATTGCAGAGTATGCTCATGAACAAACTTTTTGCCTCGGGATCTGTTTTATTGTAGAGTGTGATTGAAGAGTTTGATCACCTCTGAATGAGGGAAGCCTGGCTTTATCATGCACTATGAAAAGAATCAGCCTTACAGAGAAAAGAAAAAGAGGAAACAAAACACAGGAAGACTTCTGCACTTTAGGAATACCTTACCAGAAGTGCAATGCTAGACAGTACTGTGCATGCTTGCAGGAGCAGCAAAGAAATCAAAGACCACAAGGCCTGCAACCAAGTCATAGCAGGAAATAAGCACCTATAGGGATGACACTTTGTTTCTCTGCTCCCAGGTCCTGCAACTTTTTTGGTCTTGTGAAAGTCGTACCCATGAGTTATGCAATTTATTTGAACAGTTACCACTCGATGAGTGTCTGCTCCTTTGCTAAAGAAAAAAATGGAAAATAAGGAGGCACAATATTTCTGAAGGCAGCTAAAAACTATCCTGAATTAAAATAAAGATAATATTGTCGTAATATTCACAGTCATCTGATGGTCTTGGTAATGAGTAAGGAGCATCTGAGGACATACAAAGCTGTTCAAATAATTCCAAGATTTACCACAATCCTGTTCCAACAGAAATGGTTCGGTGAGCCCCAGTCTGTGCAGGTGATGTGGGTCCTTATGGATCCTTATGGAACCATAAATGACAATCTATGCTTACTTCTAACCAAGTGTGGATGCTCGTGGAATAGCTGGTCGTAGTTCAGTGAAGAATTTAGATGTCTCTTAATCATTAGGAAGCATCAGCTTGGTTCAGTTACTGCATCCACGGCTAAACTTTGGCACTAGACTAAATAACTGGAGCTCTGCCACATGCTCTTTAACTAGAGATTCCCACAGGAGACAGTCTCTCAAAGTCTTGCATGAAAAAGCTTTTCCTTCTTTGCTTTCTAAGAAGTTGTCAAGGCTCTGGGACTTTTCGACTAAACTTTCTGAAGTGCTCTGGCTCTCTTGCAGCTGGCTTCTGACAAATGGAAGCCTTGTTCCAGCTTACAAATCACACCAACTCTAATGACTGTGATGAGCTTTCCGCTCTCAAATTACTTATTGATTCTCCTAGACAACAGACTAATTTGTTAGTGAAACAGAAATACACATTAGACATTCAGTTGGTCAGGGGATTTTAACTCATGCTTTATATAAATTATACAAAATGTCATTTTTATATAATTTGGACTTGGCATCAAGTTGACTCTCTGGGATGGTTTTCTCAGTAGGGCAATTGTTTTCCTGGGAAACTGAAGTGATTCTTGGGATATTCAGGAATTTACTCAGGGGTTTATGGTTATGGTTTTTCTTATTCAGTTTCTCAACAAGTGGGGACTAAAAAGTCCACAGTCCAGAAAGCTTCTGCAGTGTGGAGATTCAGAAAACCATTACAAAAGTAGGCTGTGGTTCCTCACAGATGGTAGTGATCAGCCATGGAGAGAAGCTGACACATCTGGTGAAATGGGAGTGAAGGAGTATTGCTCAAAAAGCAGCATTTGGAAAGAGGTGAACGCTTGATTAGTGGCTGCCACAACCACCCATTTGCTGTGTTAACACTCTCAGTTTGCCTACAATTGGGCTATAAAGCTGCCTGCTGTCACTGCTGGTGAGGTGAGCACAAGGGAATTACTTAAGCAGGATGCAATCAAATGTTTCCATAGCTCTTCAGAATAATTAATGAACTTCACCCAATAACAGCGTGGAAGCAGGCAGCTTCTGCACACTCTCTCCAGCCAGAGCAGAGCACACGGGGCCACTGCACCCCAGCTGCTGCAGGGAGCATCTGATGCTGTCCTTTGCTGTCTCCCCCTCCTTCTGCACTGAAGGCTCCGTCAAGGGTTTTAGCATGGCAAAGGTGCTACTGCTCTCTCTGGGAATGGCTCATGTCTGGCTGCTGCTTTTTTCTCTGCCAGCAACTAAAAGGATTTTCTCCTACCAGTCCTGCTCAGCAAGCAAGAGCACTCACTGCTCCTTACTTTCTCACCCCAAGCATTTCAGTCACCTGTTCAGGGAACAGGACTGGTACTATTCAGATGTACATAATCAGTAACAGCCCACAAATAGGAGGTTCCTGAAGAAAGTGTCTTGGGAATAGGCGATTAGAAGAAAACTGTTCTAAATTTTTGGCTTACTCTTCAGGACAACAAATTCTCTGACAAATTAGGATCCATTTGTGGCTGATTCACAAAAGGAAGATTGAATTCATCAGACCGTGTATTGAAAATGAATAGTTCAGCATGCTCCTGGCTGTAAATGTATCACTCCACTAAATAAGTTTATAGAAATGATTAATATAGGGTGACTCTCATATGTAAAGCTCAGCAAGTTCATGAATATTTTCAGGATAATGGCTTTCATTTTGCTTTGAGACAGCCTGCAAACTCACAAGCTTCATTCACCTCCTGATTTCTCTTTATGCTTTGAACAAGATCATTGTGTCCTGAGGAACATTTTACCATTGAAGAGTGAAGATGGCTCTCTCATGAGCCATTCAGTCACATGAATGTTCACTGTGTTTTCATATCTTGCGATATAATTCCACAATTTTGCATTTTTATGTAATTCCCAATTTCATTTTTCATAGTAGCAGTTCCTCTGTTTTCCAGCACGCTGCCTGCTGTGCAGGAAAGCAGCTATGTCACCATCCTCCTCTGCAGAAGTGAATATATTGATACTGCAAGTTGCTCATATTTTTAGACATCAGGATTTCATAGAATCATAGAATCATTAAGATTGGAAAAGAACTCTAGGATCATCAAGTCCAACAGTCAACCCAACACCCCCATGTCCCCTAAACCATGTCCCGAAGTGCCACATCTACACGTTTTTTGAACACCTCCAGGGACGGTGACCCCACCACCTCTCTGGGCAGCCTGTTCCAGTGCCTGACCACTCTTTCAGTGAAGAAATTTTTCCTAATATCCAATCTAAACCTCCTCTGGTGCAGCTTTAGGCCATTTCCTTGCGTCCTATTACTAGTAACTTGGGAGAAGAGACCAACACAATGTGATTGTGTTATAAATGTTTCATTCCGTAATTTTAGACTTTGGGCCAGAAATGTTTTAATTAGGTTTACTTTCTGTTTAGCTTGAGAAAACTGATGGAGAATTTCAAAGCAAGGTGTCTGTCAGCACCATAGCTGCCTGTGGGTGCTATGGTCAGCCAGTGCCTTGTGGTCAGTTCAGCATTGGAGAACACTGATCTGGGGCCCAATTACTCTCAAAAGCAGTATTCAGCATGGGTTTAGGCAGGAATAAGTTTCAACAAGGAAAGTCTTTGTGGTTTGAAGGGAATACAGCTGATAGCTACAATTCAAAAGACCGAAAATTTGTGAGTTAGCAAGTAAATGAATGAAAGAGCAAATGACGAGGTGTAAAGCAACTCTAATGCTCATCATTCATTTAACTGGTCCAGGAAAGTTAGGTTTTAGGTCAGGGTGATAAACCAAATGATTGGTACACCTGTCATCTGCTGTAAAAACATTGAAGAATACGGCCCCTCTCAGTTGCTTATCTGAGATGTCATAAGGTGTGCTGTTTAAACAGCTTAATTTGACATCCATGATCACTACTGGGAGCAGATATATTGGAATATATTTGGAGTGGCTATGAGTGTAAGTAGTACTCAAGACTACCTGCAAAGCATCAAACTTTCAGTTGTGTATTTATGAAATCTTTTCATACATAGTGATGGTGATATGTTTGTGTCAGATACACACGAGCCAACCTGATCTATTACATCCTGAGTTTCTCCCATGCAACCACCATTAAAAAACTGTGATGGTTATTCAGCAGATGGAAAAAGGGGGAAAAAAGGGTGGAGAAGTTAAGATTTTTAGTACAAGTCATCAACAGCTACAATTCTTTATAAAAAGCAAGTTGTGGATTATAAGTCAAATTATGTCTATTGTATGTAATTCGCATGTAAGTTTGTTAATGTATATATGTTCTACATAACTGTATTGTAACTTCAGGTTATGTTAAGGTCTTTAATCACACTTCTTAAATAACCTATGGTGCTTTGGTTTTGCTATAAACTAAAAAAAATTTGAAACATTGTACATATTATTTAAAATGTGTGTATAACTGTTATCTGTGTGAGGCTAGTGAACACTACCCAAGCCAATTTTCATAAAATAGCTCTTTAATTAAATTTCCCATTTACTATTCCCATCGAAATATGTGTGCAGATGCAGGCTCTAAAACAGAAAGGATTGAAAGGAAAGCAATTTCTTAATATAAGGCCTCACTTTATTTTTCTTGGCAAAGTAGGAGAAAATTTAAAACCAAAGTAGGACAAAACTTAAGCTTAAGCCAGGACTTTATCCTCTCCTCTCCTCAGTCAGTGTCCGGGACCCTTTGCCTCCTGGCAGACTGAGACTGTGAGAGAGGCACCTCCTTCACGCCCTTCCTTCCCAAGGCAAGAACAGAAAATATGTGCTGGTGGCTGCATCCTGAAGTGGGGCCATGCATAACATAAAGCCGAATGTGGTTCCCTCCAGTGCTTTATTAAACACTTTCCCTTGGCTGATTTTTCCCCTCCTTTTGTTATTAGTGTCCTCTTAGTTGCTCTGTGGCTCCTGGGAGAGCCCTCATCCAAATCAATCTAAGTGAATTTGGAGCGCAATATTTATGTGATATGCTACTGAATGCCTTGCCATAATTTAAGTATGACACCCACCACTTTTTTGCTACCTGCTGATTTTCTTCATCCATCCAGAAAGCAATCAAGGTGGTGTGACAAGCAGTATCATGGGCTGCTCATCACTCACAGTTTCATTACCTAGTGAAGGTCTAGTGATTTTTTCGTTGTCACATTTATTCTAATCATTTACAAGGAATGGAAGTTAAGAGTTGATCATGAGTGTCAATTCATCTCTGTCAGAGACCCGGGCTTTATAGCATGTGAAAACATTGCTGTCATTTACTGTTTGCAACAGTAGTGATAACATTAATTGGAAGAGAACTCTTCACCAAGAATTTTCTGTCACCTCCAAAGTAAATATTGAAATACATTTCTCTTTTCTTGGCCTTGGCTTTTGTGTTCTTAGCATTTGATCATGGCAGGAGAACAAACACATATGTCATTAATATTTCACCAAGAAGGTCAATTCAAATAAATCAAAAAGTGATTAACACTAAGAGATTCCAGTTGAGGATGAAAGGAAATTTAACTTTCTTTTAATGGTAATCCATCCTGTTTGGCCCTGAGGGGAGGAGGCAGGGCAGCTGGGATGGCATTTGGATGCTCAGATGCTTCCAGAGAGAAGGTTTTGGACATAAAGAGTCACCCTGAGGTGAGGAGGCTTGCAGATGGACTTGCACATGAGCCTTTAAGCACCAAACAGATGGAGAAAATTGGGGTATGAGAATAGCAGGGGTCTTTTTTTCTTTTTCTTTTTTTTTTTTTCTTTTTCTGGCAACCCCATGATACAGAGCTGGTAATGCAGGAAGATGAAGAAAGGAATGTAGTAAGGAAACCTAACATGCGAAGTCTTCTCTGAACTGCCCTGCCCACAGGATCATGAAGACTGTTGCACTTCCAGTGACTTGGACTTCTCTATACTGGAACAGCCTGGTGGTTGGCTGGGCTGAAGAAGACTGGCTTGTTGATTTGTTCTGGGCTATAGAGGAAGCTGCTGAGGGTATCCGCTAATGCACTTTAAAGGAGGACATGGGATGAATGGACGTGGGGATTTCAAGAATGGCTTTGCACTGTCTGAGATAGCTCCGACTGTAGCAGACTCAGCCTCCTGAAAGCCTTCAGTGTTGTCCCTCCAGGGGCTGATGAGATGCAGAACAGATGTGGCTCCTCTGCCTGTTAGCATACCTCCTCATGGCGACAGGTGGGCAGGTGTGACTCACTGCATTACTTCAAGGTTTGCTTGCTTTTTAATGGACTCATGATTTTTTTCAAATAAAAAATCAGCCCTGTAACGCTTGTGTGGACCTGGATCCCTTCAGCCTGCTTGGCTTGTGCCATTTCCAATAAAACATCATACCATGTACACACTTTTCTATTCTTCCTCCCAAAACAGTCTGCCCCTCCAGTCATAATGCCTTCCTTAAAAGCATCCATTTCCTGCTGGTTAAGAAGCATGTTGTGTGTGGGGTCTGTCAGCTCTGCTGCCCCGAAAGCTCCTCCTCCCCAGTGCAGGAGTCTTCACTTTCTCGTTTTTCCAGCCCACACAGAAGGACTGGTGTACAAACCCTAACCTGATTGGTATTGGCTTCCTACTACAAGCTCTGAAACTTTTACCCCCTACCTCGCTGTGCCCATGGCTTTAGTTTCACCACTAAAGATGCTGTGTCTAGCCTTTGGTTTGTATCTGACTTTTGATGACTAAGTGCTCCCTTTGCTTCAGACTGAAGGTTTCCCTTGGGTCAGTGTAGCTCTACCTGTGAGGAGTTCCTCTGAGCCAGCCCCACTGCCTGTTTGCACCCATCCTGTGCACCCACGGTGCAGTCTGGTGTCTGATGGCCTTCATTAATCTTTCAAATGCTGGGAATTGCTTCACTGTGTGATGTTTGCTTCAGTGTGTGCGTGGTACGCTGGGGACTAGAGCACCAAACTCTATATATGCCCCTGTCATGAGTCTCTTAAATAATTCCTGACCTTTTTTCATGTCTGTGTCATCAAGAGGGTATTCACTGCCCAGGTATCCTTTGCATGGTCATTTCCAGTTGGTGTGTCATGAGTGAGCTCTGGGTCATCCCTTCAGGGGCAGGATATTCAGTCACCATCCAGCCTCTGAATGAAGCAGTCATGTTTTCCTCTTTGTCCTCTGATTGAAAGCATTTCCCACATACTCTCCCTGTTACACAGAATTCAGCACTTCAGCTCTGCACTATAGTTACGTTCAGCCTCCCGAAGCGATTAACATGTCCAGCACTTCAGTGTCCTGCGTTGTCACGTACTTCACGCTGTTCCTCTTTTGCTGGCAGTCATTGCTTGTGGATGCAGAGCAAAAAACCTGGCTCACCTTCTTTTCCTGCAGCTGCTCTCTTGTTTCCAGTCCTATCTGTAAGGGCTGCTCCGTTTTCCCACTCGGCGTGCTCCTGCCATTTGCTTGGCGATGGCATGGGGATGGGCTCTGCCAGGGACCTGCCTCTGCCAGTGCCTGCTGTCCAGATGCTCAGCTCTGAATTATGCATCTCTGCACGGTACCAGCTCTACTTGGTTCAGGTCAAAGCCTCTTGACTACAATTCTCTGCTTTTGGCAATGGAAGCGTTGCTGCTAGTGTGGGACTGTGAACCTTGTGCCCACGATCCCAGGGGTTCCAGCCTTCTCTTCATGGGAAAGGTCTGATAAGAAATCTGCCCAACATCCGAGAGAATTTCTTCTTAGGAACCTTCAAGCTACCTAAGCCCTGCCAAATGGGTGATCACAGATGAAGCATGTCTTGACTCGTCACCAGCATCTGTCGTGCTTCCATGAACACTAGCTGTGCCACTGCCCGAGGAGATGCCTCTTCTCATCTTTCCTAAACTTCTGGGTATATCACTTCTCAACAGTTGCTGATCTTACAAAGTCTTCCCAAACCAGAAAACATGAATGCAGTAATATTATCTCTAAATATGAAGTGCTATGACTGGGGAATAATCATCATAATCCAAGAATAAGAAAGCAATATGCAAAACACCTAATTAAAGTCAGATTTGAAAGCAGTTGTTTCTTCTTGCTAAAATTATTGCCTTAAATATTTTGTAAGCGCTGAGATCAGAAGACATTGATTCAATACAAGCGGGGAGTAGATGTGGTATATGTGGAAAAGAGTAGGAGAATACAAATAAAATGACATTCACTCCCATGTTTCAGGGATGAGGAGAATTCCAAAATGCAGTACTTGTCTTCTGCACACCCTGAATGTGAATCTTCCTTGCAACTTGGCTTTCACCGCTAGGAAATGAATAACTCCCACCATCCACAAAGCCCAGAGTATGTGCATTGATAAGGAGACAGACTAAAAAGCATATGTAAGGCAGAGTTGGAGCAAGAGGGTCTTCCTTTCATCTCTCCTTTCTGTGAGTGTGCAGACAAGTGAGTGCAAGCAGGCACATGCATATGGACACATCCAAGTTGGTTAGGTGAAATTTACCCAGTTAAACAAATCACAGCCCTTCTGTCTACAACCATTCTGGATTCTCATCTGTACTGGTAATCGGGCTGCAACCCTCCTGTAGTTCTTCTCATCTAGTCTGGTGTCTCTGTTGGTCTCTCTCCCTTCAGTGCACTTATTTCTTTTTCTGGTTCTGACTCATCCTTTACATTCCACTCTCAAAGTGGTCAATTCTGTGCTTCCCCTCAGCTCATCACTTCATTTTCAACACTCCCACTACACAGGCTTCATCCTGATTTACAGTTATTCATCCTGTTCTCTCTAGGACTTGAATCATATTTTTCTTCTCTTTAGTATTTTAACTCTTACTTGCTCCTCATTTTTCTGGCATTCATCTCTATTAAGCTTCATGACCTTTCTAAAAACCTTCCTCTTTGCTCTGCAGAAGGAATGCCTACAGGGTCTTTCTAGCTTTTCCTTCCCATGTATGCATTTTTCTCTCTCTTTTTTCTCTTGGAGTTCAGTAACACTGGGGGAACATAAGCACAAAGCTGACTTCAGTTCCCAAACAGGATTGCCCAATTCCAGAAAATGGCAAATCCCAATCCATCATAATTACACCACTTGGATTAATCTTTCCTGGTGGTGGGACATTCTTAGTCTGTGTTCAGTTGGTATGTGCAATCTACCACTACAACATTTTGTTTCAAAAACTGTTCGAGTCCAAATTACCTTCACCTGCATCAGACAGGAAGGAAACTACAAAACTGAAGTCAGTGCTTCCAGTGTATAGTGGAGATCCAACTTTGTGTGCAATCTCTGTAAAGATTCCTGTTAAAAAGAGATCAAAACTGAAATGTCAAAAATAGTGGATTTAAATGCTCATGTAATTGTGAGTAGCTGGAAATGCAGTTAAGAAAGAAAACAAATCCAGAAAACAAATAATAAAAATTGCTATATACATGTATATGCATGTAAGACGAACTTGAGCAGCAAATATCCCCAAATTTAAAAGAAATGAGCTCTGATTATTGCAATGCCACAGAGAACTCTCCCTGAATTTTGAATTAGAAATATTCACACAATCTGTGAAAAACTAACTCCTGCAATTTTGAATTAAGGCATTAAGTATACAGTTTTGCTCACACTTACACTTTCTATTTGGATGCCCAGCACAGCATACTGGAAATAAATGCATTATACATAAATACACATAAATAAACACAAAGAAAATACAGGAAATAATTGCTCTAAATCCATTTTGAGAAAAGACTCCTTCCAATGATCACATTTCATGGGAAACAAAAAAAAAGATAAGCTGATAGTGTATTTCCTGCATTTCTGAATGTCATAGGGAAGTAAGAATCACTCTACTGATTCACACCAAGAATCTATTCAGCCTTTTGGTCACTGTTCCTAGCAGTGCCCAAAATCACTGGGAAGAGCAAGAACAGGGCACATACCTGACTCACCCAAGTATCCGTTCAGACTCCAAATTTTGGCTCAGATGTTTTCCTAAGTCTGATGCAGTTCATTTACTGAGTAGCTCGCAGTGGGTC
This sequence comes from Sula dactylatra, assembly GCA_013389905.1. Taxonomy (NCBI): domain Eukaryota; kingdom Metazoa; phylum Chordata; class Aves; order Suliformes; family Sulidae; genus Sula; species Sula dactylatra. The sequence goes on along the minus strand of WEKW01029255.1, from coordinate 254,285 downwards.
CCTCTTCCAAATTCTTGTCCAGGTGCCTCCTGAACCCATGTAACCTTTTTCCAGATGAAACATCCTTTGATGAGGAGCTCCACAGAGTGTACTGTTTGTTACATGGCAAATTGCCTCTGTGCTGTCTATCTACACAGATCATCTGTCATTTTACCGCCCATTCACCTTGATAGACCTTCACCTTCTGCAATTCTGTTCTCATCTTTACTACCTTGAAGAAATTCTTGTTATTGACTCACCTCATTGCTTACTTCCTCATCCAGGTGCTTTACGGATATGTGGAACATCACAGGTCACAAAAAAGGCCCTGCAGAAGTCCTCTGACAACCTCTTTCTGATGTGTGAACTGATCATTTATTTCTCTCACTTCAAAGAATCTTTTTGCTGAATGTTGGAAAAGGAGTGGTGGCATGGGAGTCACTGCAGTTTTTTTCCAGTGTGAAGAATTAATTTCTGTGCTGTGCAGCTGCCTTGTCCTCCCTGAGAGGTTGCTAATACCCTGAGCATCAGTTGGCACTATGAATTCTTTCCTTTGATACACTTGAGAAAGGATTTATTCTATTTTCCACTTCCTTCTGCTAGTTGCTTCTGGGATATTTTTTCAGCTTGCCCAATTGTATTTTTTCACTTAGTTTTCCAGACTTTCTGATGTTTTCTGTTTTCTTCATTTGAACTGACCTTGCTGTTTAGGCTTAGTCTTTGCCTTAACTTGTGGTGTGCATGGCTGTTTCTAATGTGGTGCAAACTGGTGTGTTTTGTGTAGGTATTTAGCCTCACTGGAAGGATTTAAGGTGCCCAAGAGATAGGAAAGATCTTGAATTCAAATGAAATATAGGCTGTGGTCTCCAAATATAATCTGAAAATAAACATCCCCTCTGAAGTGACTACAAGCCTTACTGAAGAGGCACCTCATGTTTCAGTCAAAGTAAAACCCAGACTTCAAAACCGATCAGAGCTTTTGACTTGACATGTCTTGACTGAACTGAAAGCAAATAAAGGACTATAATAACCAGTAGACATGGTGGGTGGGTAGGGCTGTGCGATAATGGACATACATTTTTAAAGGCCACGCCAGTACATTTAAGGCTGTAAAACAATACATCAGTGCTCTTTTTCTTGACATTCTACCAATCTTCCAGCCATTCTCAGGTCCTAGGCTGAGAGCCAGACTAGTTTGTCATCCGACTTTTTTTTGTACCTGTTGTCACACAGAGTTTTCCAGTGAGCTGTCCAAAATGATGCTCACCATTTGCAGGCTCTCACTGCGTGTCAAAGCATTTCTTTCAATTTTCTTGCTTTTATCCCTGCTTGAAATAATTTGTCACTGCTGAAAAATCATTACTGCCACTGCTCATTCACCTAGTTTTAATTGGCTTCCCCTGAAGCCCCTGGGCTGCTCTAGTCCTCAGAAACTCCACTTTGAAATAAAAATGAGCCACAGGAATCCAGTAACAGCAATGGCTGAAAGAGCAGATCCTCTGAGATCCCTCGTTTCCACCCAGTGCTGTGTGATGGAGGTCTTTTTGCACCTTGCTCACTAGCAAGGCTTCCAAAACCAAGGAAATTAGATCATATCTGCATCTCACTGCCACTGATTTTGTGCCTCCTGGTTGTTTTTTTTTTTGATTTCTGCTCTGCCCCCCCCAGACTGGGGCAATTGACAGAGAGGGAGGTTAACACCAGTGGTGAACTGCTTGTGCTCAGCGCTCAGTGTAAGGGTCATCTTTTCTGACTCACAGATCTTAGCTGTCAAACAGACCAGCAAAGCAGCTGTGCTCACTTCCAGCAAAGTCTGCAACTCCCTGCGGTCTGCACTGTGCTGTCTGTAGCGAGGCTGTGCCTGCGCCTGCTTGCCAACACTTCCACTGCCATGGCAGAAAACATCCCACCTCTCCCAGACCTTGCACTGGTGTGGCCCAGCATGTGGGACCGTGCTCTGCAGGTCTGTGTGGTCACCATGCAGAGGAAACACAGCCATCGCAGGGGCCTAGGCTGGAAACTGCAGCCACCACCATTGATACAGGGGAAAAACCCTGTGGCCTGTGGACACATTGCTTGCAAAGCAGCCACCTCATCTCTGATGTCTCAGCCCTCCTCCTCAAGGGAAACCTATAAGTAATTTTGAACGACAGGTCTAGGAATGAAAATTAATAGTAGTAATGAGAAAAAGGTGGTTACAATGGAGGTGTTGGTTTTGTGGTAGTTTTCTATCCTCTCCATATAGGCTATAAATTATTTTTCTAGCTAGTTCTCCTCGGAGATAGCTAGCTGATCATCTCTCATTCTCTATCCCTTTGCTGCATGAGTGCCAGCTACTGACTTTTAATGGGTCCAACTTGTATACACCCAGTTAAACTCTGAATAGTTTTCTCAACTTGTATTCAGCTTTGGGTACCCAAAAGTTTGTCCAATATTTCATTTGATTTAATAATTTATATGTCTGCAAATGCAACACTTGCCTGGACTCTGTCTTTAGAAATCTGTGGCTACAGCAGAGCCTAACGACACCCTGGTCTTCTCCTGGCATGGCCGGCCCATGAGACTGGGCACCCAGTACTGCACCAGCCTTTCTCAGCCCAAACCTGCCCTGGGGAAAAGTGGGAATGCATGCATGGAGTCAAGAGGTAGGCCCTTTGTATTCTTCAGGAGCTTCCCTTGGTCAGAAAATAGAGATAGTCCACAGTTTCTGACATCATACAACATATGCATTTCACATTATGAAGTGACTCCCCTGTCACAAACCTGAAGCCACCAGAGAGGCTGTAGTTTGTTATGGACAACAGTTAGTTGTGTAAAGTGGGGTGAAGCAGGAGGAAAATGGGTGTGAACAGGACATAAGTCATAAAGTCATACTGGATATAAAGGTAGCTTGAATTCAAATGACAGGTGCAAAAAATGTAGCAGGAGACAAGTTGATAGCAATTGGATAATGATTTACAATAATTCATGGCATTCTCTTTGCCATGGTTTAACCCTGTCAACCCTGTCAGCAGCTAAGTACCACACAGCCCATTACTCATTCCCCCCCGCAGTGGGTTGGGGAGAGAATTGGAAGAATAAAGTGAGAAAATTTGTGGGTTGAGATAGGAACAGTTTAATAATTGAAATATAATAATAATAATAACAATAATAATAATAATAATAATTTGTAACGAAGAGAGAAAAATAAAACTCAGGAAAAACAAGTGATGCAAATGCTCACCACCTGCCGACTGATGCCCAGCCAGTCCCCAAACAGCAGTCACTGCCCCCCGGCCAACTCCCCCCAGCTTATATACTAAGCATGATGTCACATGGTATGGCATATCCCTTTGGCCAGCTGGGGTCAGCTGTCCTGGCTACACCCCCTCCCAGCTTCTTGTGCACCTCCTTGCTGGTAGAGTATGGGAAGCTGAATAGTCCTTGACTAGTATACGCACTACATAGCAACAACTAAAACATTAGTGTGTTATCACATTATTCTCATGCTAAATCCAAACCACAGCACTATACCAGCTACTAGGAAGAAAATTAACTCTATCCCAGTCAAAACCAGGTTATTCTTGCAGCTCTTCCTTCTGTTGTTAGAGCCAAACACAAAACAAACAAAAAAAACCCCACCCAGCCCAGAAGAAGATTCAAGTATCTTCAGAGTTTTTAATTTTAACTCTAATTTCCAAAATCACTGTAGTCAAACATCCCATTGAAATTCTGAGGAGCATCTACTTTTAAAAGCCCGACTGCTAAAAATACTTAGGCATCTAAGACGAATACATGGAAACAGGAATTCTCAAATCAGTTGCTAGGCCTCAAATGCATTTAAAAATGCGAGAATGAGAACTAAGGGATCACTGTGTCTTTACACCCAATATTGTCCTTTTAGAAAATAAATCCAACTTATTAATCTTCTAAAATTCAAGCATACTTTCAGGTACATTATAAATAAATCCATAATTTCAACATATTATTTTAATTTTGTTGAGCACCTGAAGTGCTAGAACACTCATTTATTATGTTGCTTGTACGATTTGGTTAGATCTATTTCTGACTGGACTTTGAAAAGGCAGGCACTGGTAGCAGACTTGATTTATTAGAAAGATGAAGAAGAAATGCTGAATTCTAGGTATTAAAAAAAAGCTTCTTTAGTAGTAGACTTTTGCTCTTAAAGGTTGACAACCTTCTATTTGGAAAATTATATTTAACTAAACCTATTTTAAACAATATTGAGGAAGACAAGAGCTGCATCATTTAAATCATGCTATATTTTATAATGTTTTTATAGCTACTGCCTGGTAGATGAGAACATTAAGGTCCTGGTTTCTGGTTTGTTATTGAATGCAAGCAATGATGTTTCATCTGATTACTGGAACAGATAATTGAAATGTAGAACTACAGACCAGCCTCAATGTGAGCAGTGGTCCTTTTTTTTCCAGAAGGACCACCAACATGCCCTTTCCATCTACCTTATCTGGACTGCAGTGTATTGCCGGCCAATCTATTAGCCCCATTAACAGCTAATCTGGGGTGGAATGAGCCAGTGGAGAAAATTGACATTTTTGTGATCTCTGTTTCAAATGGTCTGTCTGTGTGGATTTAATGTGATAGTCCTATTAACACAGGAATAGGCGTATTTGGCAACCATTTTGTTCTGTATTATAGTCATGATTTTGAGTTAAAAATGTATCCACGCAGACATACCTCTACATTAACAGACAGTGTAGGCTGACTCTCTAGCTGGAACAACAGTAGTGGTGAATCAACCCCATGCTTTATTACGAAGGATGGCTTGAAGTACTCTCGGTAGGAAACAGGAAAACTGTTTCCTATTCCACTACAAACACGACTAGGAACAAAAATAGCTTTGTTATGAAATAAGTTATTCTGTTCTCCTAGATGGGTACCAACAGTTTGAAATTTATCCCAGAGTCAGCACAGCAGAAATAAGCTTTTTAAAAATAGGCAGTGTCATTAGAAAGAACAAATTTCAGCACTCATTAAAGAAGAACCACACACAGGAACACCTTTTCATCCTGCACAAAGAAACTTCAGAGACTCAATCCATAAGCTATTAAAATAATTGAAATCAGCAGCTGAATTTAAGAGGAAAAAGTTATTTTCCTTTGCCTGTTTTAAAATGAGAGACTACTGTCTGGTACAACTCTGAGGGAGCAAGAGAGTTTTATACAAGCATTCATTCATAGCACTGGGGAAGCTGAAGTAAAAAGGTTCCTACTGCAAACTCAGATTCATTCTTTATCCTTTCTTTGTAGGATATGTATTTGTTCAGTGCTGCCTGCATTTCTTATCCACATACAGGTTTGTGCTGTTATGGTGACAACATGGATTTTGTTTTGAAAAAGAGACTGAAATTCATGTCATAGTCCCCAAACTTCACCAAGAGTTTATAAAAAGCTGAATGAAACATTGCTCAAATGACAGAGTGAGGAAATCCAAAATGTGCCAAGTTTGCTAGAAGCATTATTTAAAATGCTAAAAAGAAAATAATCATCTCCGCTTTGTCTAACAACAGACTGTTCACAACACTGTGGTTCAAAATGATGAAGCAGCATGTTGAGGTCTCAGTCCTGCAACACAGTCTTCCAGAAACCCAGCCAGCCACTACAGAAGCCCTTCCACCATATAGTCAATTGCGGTGACATCTGCTGTGTGGTAGGCTCTCCTCACAGCTCTTTGGTGGCAATCTCTGTGCCGGAGTGATGCTGTTGATAGCAGTATCCTGCTTGCTGTGACTCAGAAGTGTGGCCAGGTTTGCATTATAAGAAGTCTAGTGGGAGGCCTGATCTGCCAGATCAGATCAAATCAGATATTGTTTTCCTCTTCTGATGCCTTTGTTTGCAGAATTTCATAAGGATTCATGCTTTTCCTAATGCTGTTTGACATCAGTGTAAAGATACAAATTTGTTATTAACACAGAGATCTGGGATGAAATTCCTCTTGCTGGTAAACCTCTAATTTGATATTTTCTTTCTTCTGGATGTTTTAATAAAGGCCAAGTGACCAGCAGCCTAGACACCAGCTAAGGTCCTGCTCGGTTTCAGCCAGTGGGATACCAACCTCTTCACACCAAAAGCTGCAGGCTCAGGGCATCGTCATCACTACCTGGCTGGCTTCCCACCGGCTCTCCTAAATGTTTTGTGCCCTTGACTACTTTCTGAGAAGGTCATTAAGAGTTTCTTCCATTAGCACAAGTACGTGCAGGTCTTTGAGACTCACTGTGGTTCCTCTTGGGACACAATTCCTTCTCAGAAAGCCACTGCTACAAATGACAACCCGACCCTGGTAGCTCCTCTGTGAATTTAGAGAGCAGCCATGTGCAGGTGGTGGGGGAGAGCTCCAAACAAAGCCTTGCTGTTCCCCGCAGACGACCATGCACATGGACAATGTGAGTGCCCTTGCAGAGCCTCACACGTCTGAACAAAGGGGCCAGACTTTCCATCCTGAGCTGAACCGCTCATTTGGTTATAAATCAGCAAGTGATTTATCCCCAAGAGCAGGATTAGCCTGTGCTGTGGTAAGCCTATCCACCCCCCATTGCTTTCTGATTGCATGGCTGCTCCCCCTGAGCGCCAGCTGCACACATCCCCTGGCACTTGTATTTCCTCCTCACAGAGCTACTCGGTGGGACTCTGTTGTGCTTACTGCCTCCCCACCCCGGCTCAGTAATCTGTTCAACAACATTTCACTTTGGGATCTTCTGCCATAGGCTTTCCTGCACTGTGGTGCAGGTGAGCCTCCTGATGGTACCAGGGATTTGTTGGTGCTCTTACCTTTACAGGATCTCTGGTTTTGCCTGTGGTCCTTACACCTGCATTTGGCTGCCCCTGGGTACTTAAACAAATTAGTGGAGGGATAGAAATAAGGAGGCTGACAATCTACTTGCGAATGATTTGTGAGCAGGGGAAGTAGCGAAATCATTGAGTAAATTATTTGCAATGAATTATTAGTCCTGCTCTAATTTGAAGTCTAAGTTTGAAATTACATAGTGGATTTCACAAAGCCTTTTCTCTAGCATTCATCCTGATCAGGAGTTTACATATACCCACTTCACAGAGAAGCAAAGTAGCTGCTAAGTAACCTCATTCACAACTCAGACTTTCTCTCATGCATTCCTCCCCACTTCTCCTACACTGGCCAGAAAGTGCCAGCAATCTTTCTAGTTATTAATGTATTTTGCTGATCTACCCATGCCTGGTAAGTCATGATATGTGGAAGCGGAGATGGAAGCAGCAGTCACCACAGCTGAGCTTACCTCTCCCAGGCTGGATACACACAATCAACCACAGAGCTGGGCTTTGAGACCAGTTCATGCTGGTAAACCTCTGACTTCGTTGTTCATGCAGGGAGATGCACTTCTGCTGAAAATTGTGGCTGCCAGTGGAAATAAAAACCTTGAGAACCACCCTGATTCCCTTCAATCCAAGGGCAGGTTTTGTTATGCCTCTGCCCTGATTCTCTTGTTTGAACCAAAGCTATTCAGATTGCATTCCTGACAAGTCACAGTTCTCTGAAATTATTTTATTTTTATGGTAGCCTTATTTGCCAGGCTGGAGAATCTGGTACTATTTTTTTTAAAGCAAAAACTGGAACTGGACTTTTTTTTGGCACCTTCTCTTGCAAATTTATTTCTTAGCTACAGTCCCAGTTCCATTTCTGACTCTTGTGTTGTGTCTAGTCTGTGTGCCTGCTGCAGAAAAGATACTCTAAGTGGTTTTTGTTTCAATCTATTTCATGGGGAACTGATCTTTTCTCATTCTTTTAAACTTTATAAACTGTGTAATAGTTCTTTCAAGCTAGACTGGCAGTGAGAAAACTCGAAGATTAATGCTAGCAGAATGTGTGTCTTCCACACACAGTAAAACAGTTCCTAGGATGAGATGCTTCATCCTCATGTCCAGAGCCAACTGGGCACAGGTAGGCAAGGTTCAGTGCTCACCAGCCCCAGGGGAGGCTCCCAGCCACCACCCTTTCCCAGAGCCTGCCCAATGTCCTTGGCAGGCAGTACAGCTGTTTCAGCATCAGTTTCCTGGTGCCTGGCTATGGGATCCTAGCCTGCAAAACCCAGGACTGCAGTGGCTCCACCTAGGTGGTAAGCTGGAGTTTCCTTGGTGTAGCAAGCAGGTCAGGTTGGTTGTCCTCTGGAGAGGGGGTCAGTATACCACTGGGAGGTGTCCCCAGCTTCCATGGCTCAGAGGGAGCCTGCAAGTCTTTCCATTACATTCAGTAGCCATTTGATTAGACTGAAGCAATGGAGACAAAAATGAAGACCTTGTTGCAGAAAACTTCATCTTTAAACTTTTTGTTCCATTACATGTTCTCTCCCAGCTTATTAACCTGCAAGCAACCAGGACAAGCTATATTGCTGGCTCAGGCAGGCAGGAGTCCTCCCAGGACGTTTGTTAAGTGACTTTTTACTTTTCCACTTGCATCATTTCCATGGCATGTTCCTTACCTGGCTTCACACCACCTCAGAGAAGGCTGTCCCTGCCCAGCTCTGAGCTTGCTGTGAACGGGGGCTGTGGGGCTCATGGGAAGGAGCTCCTGCCTGGTAGAGGGGTACTGACCCCTCTGCCTAGAAGCATATATCCTGGGTCTCCCAAATTTTAGATCTTCTTTGAAGTTCCTTTGCTCTCATTTAGTCCTGTTTAAAATGATTTCTAAGGGCACGACTGTCTCTGCCACTCTTACCTGTCGATCACTGCTGCTATGAAGACCATAGCTTTTGATGTCCCTGTGATACTGAGGAATGAGCCAGAGGAACACACAACATGAATAATGGTTGCAGACAAGGGGGATGGGTCTGAAAGGAGAATTTGAGCCTTCTTTCTATTTTGTCCAGAGAATTATTTAACATTTTTCTCAAGCAACATGAAAGGCATGATCTCACCTGCCCTTTACCAGGTGCCATAAAATGTTATCCTCAGCCAGTCATCAAGAGTCAAAACTATGAAATAATTTCCACATTTTGATTATTTCCAACATTATTATGACAGTAGATGAAATGTCAAGGTCCCTAGGTATTTTTATTAGTGTCTATAATGAGTTGAAAGACATGTAGTCACTTTATAGCATGTGACTGGATTGACTATAGATGGCGTAAGCCTGAACTGCTCTCCTGACGGAAACCAGAGGTAAACTTAGAGAGACAGAATTTGAGGTTGAATTTGGGGGCTAGATCTTCAACTGCTGTAAAGTGGTGAGATTTCTTGAAGGCACTAGAGTTTTCCTGATTTAGGGCAACCATAGAACTGGCCTTAGGGAAGTGGATCATTTTAAGTTAAAGTTTGCTACCAGTGCCTAAGGATCACAGAAAGAGCTGCTTCTTTCTTGAAGTTAGGTGATTTAGTAAAATACAGCACATATGCTTCTGCTAGTAAAAGAATACACAGGAACTTGTCAACTGCTGGTTGTTTTTGCTGTGATTACCATCACTTTCAGCCATATTTGCAGATGGCTTACAACATTTAACTTGTTTCCCATAGCTTGTTCAGTTGCCAAGGCAGTTTTGGCAGTCTCCTATCCATCCGTGTAGACCTACAAGAGCATCTGTTCTCTCACTGTGTCTCTCAGTCTCACTTTGGACTTGCACATCTCAACTTGCCACCCTAAGCTTCCTTTATGGTCACTGGAGAGCAGGAGGCACAGTCAGGATCTGAACCATGTTAGATGCCTGTTGCAGGAGGAGGTGAACACAGGGGATGTGTATTTCACACTGTAGTTAAGGCTGGTCTGAAAAAAAGACAACACAGGGTTTTCTTTGGTATTTAACTAAATTATTGCTTTTGATCACAATCTTCTGGAACCCAGGAGGGACAAAAGCCATCTGATGCTGTTGTCAGCTCTTTGGTACCTGTGGTGCTCACGAACAAATACAGCTCAGTGGACAGAACACCTCAGGGCTAGGCTGTCAGGACTTTCTCCTTGCAGAGAAACACTGCAACTATATTTCTAACCAGGAGAGACACAATTTGAGGTTTCAAAAACTAGGAAATATAATTACCTTTTTCTGGCTGTGGCTCTGCTAGGCTAGCTCTATCCTACGTAATTGCTTTGGCCAGATGCACCTGCTTCATCGCAGTTGTATCCACCATAGTGCTGTTAGCCCTTGGGCATCACTCTGAAGATGGCAATGGACAGCTGAGATCTCACCAAGAACGGCAACTGGAAGTGCAGCTTGAGGGTGGCCAGGACTTGCCTGCTTGCCTTGCCCAAAACAGGGTGGGACTTCTCCCAGGCTTAGTGCTGCAGGTAAGTGATTTTGGGAGCTGTTCCTCACGGACAGCAGCCAGCTGTCCCTGCTCCAGCCATGTTGTGTTCAGGAAGGTGACCCAAAGGGTGAGCCAGGAAGCACTGTGGCTCCGGACTGAGTGGGAGCAGTGGACACAAGCAGCTAAAGCTCAACAACCTTGGGCTTATGTGTGGGATAAACTCAGTGGGTAAAGCCCTAGGAATATTCTTGGCTGCTAAATGATTAGTTTGGTAGGCACCCTTAGAAGAGTCAGTCTCCTTCAGTGAGCTGTGTCACTGCATTTCAGGACAGTCAAGGTTTGAGGCCAAACTGGTCATTTGTTCATTTGACAGGGACAGCTCTGCATAGCCTGGGGAAAAATACTAGCTGCAGTCTGTGCCTTAGGGAGCATTCAGGAGTCTGCTCCTTAGGCCTGGCTACCTCCATCCATAACTCCAGTCATTTCAGCAACATCATGACGTTGATACTGGGCAGGCAAGTTGCTCTAATGTCCTTCTAATAAGGCTTTAAATGTCACTTTTTGCAAGGGAAGGATAGATTTATATGCTGCCTGAACACTGACAATCATCAGAAAGTGTTCAGGCCAGCTGCAGGGCAGCTAGGAAATGTCTGGACCTCACAGTGCGGGGATATAGAATTGGTGTATTGCACCACGTAGACTGTTATGAGAATACTCACTCAAGCTAACTGCTACTGGAAAGCTCTCCCTCATGAGCAGGAGAAAGATGAGACAACAAGGTTAGGAACAGTAATGTGAAAATGGGAACAGAACAAAGGAGCATAGCAATGGCATGAAAAGCATAAAAACGTGCCTAGGACATCTGGCTGACTGATGTGACTGGATATGGATTTGCACTCTGCCAGATGGCTGAGGACAGCCGGCATTCAGATTTCTTGGTCTATGTGAAGAAGGGCCATATTTATGAAACTGACCTAGTTCATTGCAGCTCTAGGCTCAGTTAGAGATCATATCTAGTCCTAGAGAGGAAAGCTTGAGGAACAGGTTAAAGACAAGTTTGGGTTCCAACTTCTACTCTACCTTTATATTCCCTATGGTTTCTCACCCATCTCCACTGCATCTCTGACCACTCCTGCCCCGCCTCAAGTTTTGTAGGTACTTTTTGTGAAAGTTTTTTTTCTATGCACCAAACCATTACTCATTTGAAAAATAGCATACAGCACAACCAGGTTACCCATCCTTGGGGTACCCTCTTGCTGAAAACAAGGAGGTTAAATAGGCATTGAAAGTGTTTTTTTAGCTAGAAATTTGTTCCTCCTTTCACCTAATCCCATGAGAATCATCCCGGGGACCTCCCCGTGCCCTGGCCCGTGCCCTGGCCCACCCCTCCTCATCTGGGATAACTGGTCAAAGCCCTCGCACGTCTAACTCCAGAGTGAAGGGAGCCTTATTTTAAGAGGGTACCAATGTAGTTCTGTTGTTTGACCAGTGGGAGGCCCTTAGAGACCATCAGGTTGTCACAGTCTATAAAAATGACACTTAGGATTCATGTAGCCCTCTTTATCTGCAGACCTGCAAGTTCTGCAGAGAATTTGAGGAACATGCCTGGTCCCAATTTTACAAACTAGAGAGGTAGATAGAGAGGAGAGAGGACTTTCCAGTCATTGTAAAATAAGTAAATGACAAAAATTTGTGAGATTTTACAGAATGTAAGAGGGTAATGTCCCTTTCCTCACAAACAGTAACATCATGTTCATACACTTTTATTGTTGTTTTCTTAAACATTTGGTTTGCCCTAGGAGTTGCTTAAGAAAATTAACCTTTACAGCAATTTTTTTCATTTATCCTCATGCACATCGTTATGTTGAAAAAAACCCCAAAACTGTGATTAATCTCATTCCTTTCTAGCTCCAGACAACCAAATATCCAATAGAAGTATTTTGCCTTTTTCCTTTGAACAGCTGGTTAAAACACTGAGCCACTGTTATAAATTTCTGGATCACCTCCTCCATTTTCTATTTGTTTTATTGATATAGGTTTGAAACACAGATATTCCTGTCTAAGGCAGTCCTCTTAGCAAACTGGCAATGTCTCTGCAGCCCTTTAGGCCAATTTGTCTTCTGGTAAGGAATGAAAACCTGCTGGGAGTTATCATCTTTCATAAATGGGCCAAACTTTGGTCTCAACTACATCCAAAAAACTTCCCTGTGATGGTATCTGTCTCTCCAAAAGCTAGAAGCTAGAGTACATCAAGCGAGGAAGACTCCTTCGTCTGAATGCCAGCTTTTCTGCTAGACAAAGCATCCATATTTCAACTCTTGCAGAAATATCAGTTTATCAAGATGACAGAAATGTCCACATTGATCTGCTTGCCAAGCTTGAAATGCTACTTTTTTATATTATTAGATAAATGGAAAATGCACAGGAATAGCATTACACACTATGAAAAAATATACCTTGCATGGAATAACAAAAAAACATTATAGTGTTCCAAGTCTCCCTCTGAAGATATGTGAAATAACTTGTGTTAGGCAAGAATAATTCTTTCTTATATGTTCAGGTTATGATAAAAGCATGCAAACTGGTTGTAAATGTGCAGCAATGGAGTGAAATTTTAATTTCTTACAGTGCTTACAGTCTCTACTTGTGGAAAACAGCCCTTAACTGTTGGACTGCAATACTTACTCTTCCTCCTGGCAGCCTCAGTTTGATCCTGATTCAGTGGCGTGTTGAGTCTCCAAAATTCATTCGCAGAAGCAAAAATGAGTGTTGTGTATGTATCAGCTAAAGCAACTAGGTTGGCATGATCTCTCTGGAAAACAGAGATCTCTTTTTATATGCTTTGTACCAACCACATTTCACGGTTCCTTTTTGCAACTTTTTGCATTCTGGGACAAGCGACCCTTCAGAGCATTTCAGGCAGGGGGTCATGCAAAGGTGGTTGCTGGGGAGGGAAGGTGGGCAGGAAGGTTTTGCAGATCTTTTTGCTAGTGTCAAGACAATTCTTGCAAAATTGTGGGATTTGACCTTCTGAATATGAAGAAAAGAAAGCATTTCAATTCTAGCGCTGTCAATCAGCTTCACACAGAGTGCCAGCTTTCAGACTGGGCTGCCCCAAGGCCAGCTAAACCCCTTTCGCAGTCAAGCAGCATATTTCTAACCATCTCACTATGAATGTGGGTAGCCAGCTCCAGAGAACAACTTTTGAAAACCTGATTGGTAAGGATTGCTGTGGACAGCCCTGCAGGGAGCATGACAAGAGGTGGCATGAGCGCCAAGGGTGAAAAGGAGGGGAGCCACCCTGCAGCCACCTCAGCTCCTGAGGAAGCACAGCAGGGTTTGCAAGTGCTAACTCTTAGGTATTTCATAGCTTCAAAGGAAAAGGTAAATACACTGACAGTTTCTGTTCTAAGGCTGCCCATGTGTCAAAGTGCACCACGTAAAAGCCAGCAATTTAACAGCTTGATGAGAAGTTGTAAAAAGCTACAGAGATGAAGAAAAAAAAGCCAAGCACACAGCATCTGATCGGTTTAACGTGCTTCCTGTAGCATAAGATGCATGCTGATGTTCGCTGTGAGGTTGCTCTTCGTTTCACACCATGCCCCCCCAGGGAGTAAGATTTATTCTGAATGAAGCAACAGAGCAGCGGTCTGTGAAGGACAAAGCAGGGGTGAAAAGCAAGGGAAGATGAAGACAAGACAGCATGCCACCAAAGGAGGAGACCAGAGAGAAGAAAGCCTCTCCCTTACCTTGGGCTTCCCAGGATGATGGGAGAGGAGTATGTGAAAAAAGAAAGTACAACAGAGGGAACCATAGCACTAAGCAAGAGTGGTAAATATTGTATTTTATTCTTACATTGAAATAATGGAAAAATAGGTCTTTTTGAAGAGACTTCAAGAAACCATCTAGTTCATTCTTCTGTCCAAGACAGGATCAACTCTACTTACACCCTTTCTAATCAATGTTTGCCTAAACTGATGTCAAAAAAACCCTCCAGTGATGGGTTAAAAATGTTGATGGAGGCTTCATCAAAGTTGAGTAGAGCAGAGGGGTTTATTCTGTGCATTTTGTAGGATCTTTCTATTTAAACAATCCTGTATCACACCTGGCTTTTTTTTTTTTTTTTTTCCCCCACAGACTGGCGTTACCAACGGCTCAGTGTTTGTCTCACAACCACCACTAGATCTCATTTTGAAGAAAGAGTCCAGCCAGGTGCTCTTTGTCCTGCCTTATGATTGTTTTTGCCTGTGTAGCAAGTTAGCTTGTCTCACTAAATTTCATCTCAATTTTTTCAGCCTGTTTCCCCAATTGGTCATGGCATTTCAGAAGTCCAAGCCTGCCCTCAAACGTGCCTTCAGCCTTTCCTAAAGTGGTGCGCCCTGCAGACTTCTTAAGTACAAACTGTCTTAACAGCTCAGTTGTTATGGAAAGTACTGGGCAAAACTGTATTCAAAAGAGACTCCAGCTGAACTCTGGTTGTTTTTTGACAATGAATTTTTGATAGCATCTTTCTGAATATTATTTTCCAGCCAGTTTTTCATCCACAGAGTCCCTGGGTACCGCAAAAATCTTTTCAAAAGTGAAGTCATATGCAGCATCTAGTGCTTCCTGCCGTCTTCTCTGTGAAGTCTGTTACCCTCATAGATTGTAATTAGATTGGTTTGATACAATTTGTTCTTGACAAATCATGTTTAGCTGCTGAATCATTACAAACTTGCCTGTGCGTTAAACACCAATAACAACTGCTTTCATACATACCTGGAGATTACAAACTCTTTACTTACATTTTTGGTTTTAGATACTTATTTTCTTAAACGAGAGGCTAACCAAAGAAGTTACAGGAGGTTTCTATCATCCGCAAGCAAACCTCAAGAATCAAAATGGGTGATACCCTTGGCCTTAGAATACTTGCTTTGCTTCTTTAGCCTTACTACCTCCTTGTTTGCTTTACCACCTGTGTTTTTATGAGCTTGGCTTGAGAAATATAAGTCTTTGCAAGAAATATTTTGACAGAAATCTTTAAGAGATGTTCTGTGGTTTTCCTGGTTTATACCCATTGCAGGGAATCCTTCTTCAAAAATCTAGGACCTCAAAACAAATGCTTTTGCGTCATGGAGACCATGCTTTTCTTGGGTCCCCCATGCATATGGAAGGACGCAGGTTACTCAGAGGTTCCCAGCTATGCTGTTTTATCTGGTCCCACTGCTGACAGAAAGATGGAGTGTCTTGTCCTTGCTTTCACCTGAATCCGCTTGCTCCACCTCACATACAGGCTTAATGACCAAAACCCCAAAAAACTAGGTCCTTACATATGAGAATTCAGATCAGCTTTCCAGTATAAAGAATAGAAAAGAGGTAATTAAAAACTCCAGAAGAAATCAGGCTTAATAGCAGAAGGTCTGTGTACTAACTTGCTTTTTCATCCTTGGGAATCCCCAAGATGTGCCCAGGGTTTTGAGCTGTGGTCAGCCTTGCAGCAGCACTCCCCCTCTTCTCAGTGCTGCCTTTGCTTCTGGCTAGCACTCATCTTTGCCTTCCCTTTACAAATAAATTTTAAGGATACAAGCACCTAAATCCTTTCCAGAGTCATCTTGTGCAGTGAATATAGGTAATTTCTCCTATAGCTTCTAATGAACTGACCATGTAAGTGCTGTTAATTGCTTTTGCTAGACCTGGGAACCTGGGGTACCTGATGGCTATTATCCCTTCATCCTCAGCTGGTCTGTGTGTTTGCTGTTTCCTTACTGTCTCTGCACCAGCCCCTTCATCCAAGACTATCTGTGTTTTCAAATCTGCTATTATATGAAATGCTGCTTAAATATGCAAACTTGTGATTTAGATACATTAAGAGGTTTCTACGGATGTGCTCAGTACACACTAACAATTGCTTTGTCTGTAAGAATTACCACTCCTCTCCCATCTCCTCCTGGGTGTAGGGGGTTGCCAGGGGTGCTGTACATCACAGGCTAGCTGGAAGGAACACCTACAGCTCCTGTGGCAGAGCATCAGCCATGAACTGCTTTGTCAAAGGGCAAACAGCCAGCAACCGCCTTACAGAAATGGATGTTGTTTCTTAAATAGATAAGGAGCTGGCACAGGAATGGATGAAGTTTTATCCCAAGAAAACAAATATCACTTCGCTAGGCAAAAATTGACAAGAAAAATATGTTAGTGTGTTTCACTTTTTAACAGAAAGAAATGTCAAGGATGTTTTAAAACCAATATAAACTATGTTTTAAACATTGACCTTCATCATCTCTCTACTGATTTTCTTCTGCTTAAAGAAATCCAGCCTCTACTTTAAATAGCTTTTCAGTATACACTTTCTGTAAAGCATTCAAATCCTGAAGATTGGAAAATGTTCTAAAGGAAATGTTAAGCCTCTTTAACTTCCATTTCATGTCAATGAGACAAACTTTGGTGGTTCTTTAAATGCTTGAAAGATATTTCTTTTGATAGATTTATATTAGGTCTCTTTAAACAATGTTTTATTTAATTACCTCCTGATATCTTTTTTAATGTGAAAGCTTGAAGAGTAACATACAAAGAAGTCAGCTGAATTCCCCAGTCAATATAATTGTTACTTGACAATATATTAGCAAATACCTCACTGAACTCAGCTGCAAGAATTGCTTCCCTGAGGTTTTAAGAAGAAATTCTATTGATTGGGAAGACAATGGGCTATTAAATGTCATAGATTCTGGTCAAGAACTAATCTGATATGGAGTTTCTATTCAAAGGTTGGAACTTAAAATAACTTTTCAGAAAAGAGTTGAATAAAAGAAAGTTATAGCTCTAAATATATCAGATAATTTCCTGAGAGCTCTTGGGCAATTTCCAGCTTTACATACTGCAGGTTGTATAACCAGGAGCTGGAGATATGATTAACATCATCCCAGAAATATACTGATTGAATGAGAAGGCAGCAACTTCAGCCATGTCAGAAGGAGGCCCCAGGAAACCCCTCTCCGTGGAGAAAACAGAGCTGAAAGGTTCCTCCAAACTGAGCAAAAAATACTTTCTTCATCTCCTACCTCACATTGACAGTGCTTATCGGGTCTCCTTGTTTCACCTCTGCACGCAAGTGAAAGAGGCACTTTTCAGAGGGGAGAACGAAAGCAGGTTCAGTCATCATCAGTGCTGTGGTGAAACCTGGGTTGTCCCTGCAGGGGTGAGGTGGAAAGGACCAGCGCTTCCACAGAATAGAGGGTGTTTGGAGTGCATGGTACTACAGAATGAGGAGGCACAGATGGAAATAACTAGATTTAGGAGCTTTCAGTAATTGCCCTGTGGTCTCACAGCTCCTTGAATGGCTTCTGATAACTGTCCTATGCTTTTTTTTTTTAAACTTTCATAAGGTTGGTCTATACATGGACATGTTCAGATTATTTCAAAACCAAGCAGATACACCAAAGAGAACTTGCACCTTTAAAATTAATTTTGCCCATACATAAGCTGTTGGATCTATGATAGTTATAAGTAGAGCTCAATACCAGTCTGGGAGACTAAGTTCTTCACTCCCTTTTGAGGCTCAGTTTTCTCTCAAAAAACCTAATCCCTTTTAGAAGTTCTTCAAAATGAAGCATACAAAAAGGGCAGAGATTGAAATAATTATTATTTCTTGCTTGTGTTCTGTTTGGCTTTTTATTTGGTTTCTTAAACTTTCTTTGTTAGAAAGCCATTTTCAAATACTGGCAGTATTAGCTTGTCTTTAATTTTCATGGATGATGACATGTGATGGAAAGCCCAATACAACAACAACAACAACAACAAAGGAAACATTTTCCCTGATTTAGGATTAAAACCTTCAATTTACTTACTTTACTTACTTTTTCTACATTATTGAGTGTTTACTAAAGAAATTATCAGGCACTCAGAACAGAAAGAACCACTTTATGCTGTCACAGAAAGGTGGAAGGAAACCAACCATGGGTTTTCTTGAACAGATTAAGGTTCAATTGTTGTCACAATACGGGAGAATAACAGAAATATGGAAAAAAATGTAATCTGTGACTCCCACATTTTATGAGTCAAAGTTGCTTCAGCAGTTTCATGCTTGGGTGTCTCTGAGTTCTGCTGAAGCTTCTGTAGCCCCTGTGTGTATGCAGATAGAAGTCTTAAACAGTTTTAAGGTTAAGTCTCTGTGTTTTTGTCAATGTATTTCTGTGTGTATTTAAGGTGAGTATATATCTCTTAAAATGTTTTTGCACATGCCACAGTCTAAATCGTCACATTTAGTTCATAATCAGCATGCTAACATAACACGATTTATAGTCTAGCCACCATGACAAACTGACTGCATAACAGCCAAAACCAGACAAATGCTTTCTCCATTAAATAAAGGATTTTTTTTTCTCTACATACCAATTTTCTTGCCTTTATGTTGTTACTTTTTCAATTTTATTTTTTTCAGGTTTTATTTTCAACTTACTTATTTGTGCTGTGATTCTTCTGGTAAATTCATCTTCTCACTGCTAGTAATTTCTGAGAATCTACAAGTTCTTAAATCTCTGAATCAAAATCCTGTAGCAATTTAAATAGCGGTTACAGACAAATCAGAAGCAAGTGGTTGTTACCTGCATACCATTAACTGTATAGAAAAAGGGTGTTAATACTGGGAGAGCAGCTACCCCAAAGTGCAAGTTATATGATTAAAATAAGCCATATGCATGTTTCAAAGGACTCTTATTTGGAAAATTCCCACTAGCTTGTGTCCTGTGATTCCTTTTATGTGCCACAGATGTTGACAAGTACTTTCAACAGAGAGGGAAAGCACACATCAGAAATAAAATATTCTGTAGGTAGGTTACAGAAATGGTCAGAAAAAATTAAAACAAGTAATCCTTCACAATTTAAATTATTTGTGTACACAGCTTTTGTTCCTTTCCTTGCCTTGCCTTGCCTTGCCTTTTGCCTTGCCTTTTCCTTCCCCTTCCCATCTTGCTTCAACAGTCTCCCTTATGCTGAATTCAAGGTAAGACAGGAAGACAGTAGTTTGTTTCTGGAGGTTACAGCCCTAAAGTGACCGTGTTTGTCTAATCTCTAATTGCATATGCAATTTCCAAATTTGAAAATATTACTTAAATATAGGCTCAATCAGATTTATAAAGCTGAGCACATCAGACATTTGTCTATCATATGCAGATTTGATTATCTCAGGTGAAACCCCCTACTGGAATGGAATTTACATTACAGAGTATTCCTGCTCAATGCTTGGCATGTATAATTGTTAGATGGAAATTAGAGTGCAACTGTTTACTGAGGCTAGCCATGTTACCCCCTAGAAGATATTATTCTTGGTGTTTATGTAACAGCAAAGGTAACATAATACATCAGCACTTCACTGAAGTAACTCTCTGCGTCATATTGCAATTTAAGATTATTTTTTAATCTCCCATTACGCCTAAATAACAACATTCTAGTCTGTTATTTTCTGAGGCACAAGCCTGTTAGCTATTGATCTGATGCATTTATTTTCTGCTTATCGAGAAAAATGTTGCTGTACTGCCGATGCTGTTTTCAAATAAGTAAGGCTGAAAAATAGCTGATCTGTATCAGCTGCTTGTCTGAGTTATTCATCACTTTTTACTTGTTCTTGTGAGGGTAAATTCTCCTCGGAGGTCAGTATAGCTCTCATTTTCAGACTTTATGCCCGTGTGCCAAGATTCAGTGTGTGACCAAGATGGCTCTTGTAGCCTCCAGAAACCCGCCCAGCTTTGGACCTGCTACCAGACCCACAGCAGGTACAGGCTGGTTTTCCTTAATGACAAAACATTATTCTTAGGTCTGTCAAGGCTTCACCTTGGAGGTTAGCTCATAAGTTGACACACCAGGTGCTCCTCACAGGGACATCTCTGAGCACAGAGCAATAGCTGGGGTATTTTGCAGCAGCACTTAGAGGTGTGCTTATCCTTGTGTGGGATTACACTGTTGCCAAAATGCTGCTTCCCACAGTTCCTGCTGCTTTGAATGCCCCCGGCACTGTTGTGCTCCCTCCTCTGCTGCTGCCTCCAGAGGGTTTTGGTCTTTCTGCTCTGTGTGGAGGAAAGTCCTTCCTCTTCCCTCCCAGTGCCCCAGCTCACACTGCTCCATCCCCAGAGGGGTTCCCAGGCCCTGGGGTCCCTTGGATGCCCAAATGTTGTCACCACGGCTGCCCATAAGCTCCAAAGACAGGGGCTGGTGTGTGGGAGAGGCTACTGGGGGTGATGCTCTGTAGCTTTGGGGGCAGAAGCATGGTGTGTGTGGACCACCAGGTCAGGAGGACAGCAGCTTGCTGGCCATGGGGCAAGGGACCAGGCCAGGGAAAGTGCTTTCCTGTAGGTGAGCAGGCATCAGACTCACGCTGGCCTGCAATTAACCTATACTCGCAGAAAAAGGGGAATTTCAGCCAAATATTTATTTATACCACAATGGACGCAGATTAGGATGATGTTGATCTTCCCAGGGGGTGAGTTGAGTCACAAGATGAAACGCCATGTGGAAAACATCGTGCTCATGATGTTCCCACCTGCTGCTGCTGCTGCTCAGTTTACAACCGGAACCTCTGCCAGTATTTCTGCCACTCTGAATTGCAGCCTATGCTGCGGGAAGCCAAGCGGTTTTGCTTTCCTGAAGCTGTGCCTCTCCAGAGGCCTCAGCAGCCTCAGCTGGCTCTTTCCTTTAGTGAAGTTTAGCAGGGACTCACTGATTAACATGCACCTCAGCTTTGCCAGTCATACCCTCCTTCATGACTCATGCTGGCTCTGCTCTACCCTGTCTTCCATGTTACAATCCTTACAGCCATATTTGGCAGATATTTGCCCTGAAACTTAATCACACCTACCATATATCATGTATATTTTCTGTTATTAGGCCTGTAATTTACTGCTGTCTGGCTGTGTCCCAACAGATGATTTATGTCCCAGCAGTGTTATTACCCTTGCTGAGAACTGACATTTCATACTGTTTAGCATCAGCTCATTCAGCTACATTTCACATGTGTTTTAGCTCATCATCGTGCCTCAGGCTGAGCCGAACAGCAGCAAGGGTGTATCAGGTACAAGCCTGGAAACACCGCAGCGGGGTGACCTTCAGTCCTGCAGCTGCAGGGATCTGCTGTCACAGGCTGTTCCCTCCTTCCCGCTTCTTCGGTCTCAGCTCAAGGGGTCTAGTTTGCAGTTCGGAGCCACACAGGTCTCCCCTGCTCAATTTCTCATTTCTGGGAAAGAGTTCAGGTGTTGACCTAATGCCAGAAGTTAGCTATCAAAAGTATTCTTGCAGTGCACTGTACATCAGGAGGTGAATTTATGGAGGAGCTCTGTCAAATGAGCACATTTTGGGAGCCTGGTAGCCAAAGAAAACAATACTTCTGTTTGAGGCTATGTGTATTTAAGAAGCAAACAAATGGCTCCCTGCAGGACCTTGCAGACTCACACTGTCTATGGCAGGGTAAGAGCCCCATAGGAATGAGGCCAGCATGTCTGTGGAGATGGCTGTTCAGTGGGGGCTTGGGCTGAAATGCAGCAACCAGGCACTCTTTAGCCCCAGCACTTCTGCCCTGAGTTGGTCAAGCGCTTGCAGCACATGAAAGGACACACGGAGATCTCGTTCTGTATCCCTCTCCCTTTCTCTTCGCAAGTTCTTCCCTCAAATGTTTTTTGGCTTGTTTGTGTCTGTATTACAGATTCACCATAGTCATAAATGTCAATTAAGATTTTTTTCCTTAATGACTCCCTAGGAACATTACATTGATGTCTCACTCGGTTTCCTCAAGAAACACTTACCAAAGGTGGCCTCTGCAGCACCCTTAGAGAGTCACTGAAGCCTGGCTGGTACCCACCCAGACTAATAATTTCCAGCACCTGCTCAGAGGCCACACTGATGGCCACCCGTCCTCTAAGAATACAGACTTTTCCCCACAGAAGCAAACCCACTGGTGAACTTGGTGTAGCTCTAGTTTTGCTGCAAAGCCTCTGATTTGATATCAAGCCAGAAAGAAAAGAAACACCACATTTACCATAGTTTCCTGGATTTCAGAAAATATATACCTTCACTTTGTGTATGCTGCTTAGCAGAAGGTTAAGCCCAGGATCACTCTTACCTGCTGGCTCAGAGCTAATCCATACTATGAACTGATCTCCCAGTGAATTCTTTCTATTAAACATACTACGATGATCCTGGTAACCACATACTAGTGCTTCTAATTCATGGGTGCTCAAACCTTACCACCATGCCACTCACGTGGTTGCTTTATATGTGCTTGTTTTAGACACGGGTCATGAAACCAGGATACTGGTCCAAATTTACAAAGTTGTTTCTAGACCTCTGCAAAAGGCACTGGTTTCAGTGAAGGCTGGGCTTGCATATATATGTCTGAGAAATCTCCTTGGGAATAATGACAAAGCCTGGGTAACCTGAACATATTACGATCTGGGAGATACACCTTTGAAAGCATATTCTCCTGGTAACTGTCAGGTACCCAGCCCACTTCGGAGTGCCTCAGCCAGCTTTTCCTGAAGTTGGACAGGACATAGTTTTATCCCAGGCTTGCTAAATTTGAGATTAAAAATCCTAACAATGTAAGAATTGATTTTTTTTGTCCAAAATAGAGAAAAAAACAAATTATGGTACTTCTCAAGAACAGACAATCCATCCTATTCTTTTCACCAAAATGTTCAAATGATTTGTCATTCATATAATTTGATATCAGAGATTTTGCTTCTGATTTAGAAAAGTAAATTCACATTTTAAATCCAAAACTTTTGAATGAAATTAAACCCCTTAATTCAGAGAATGATGAAATGAGTATGTGGGCAGTTTCATAATTCTGTAATGTTATCCAAATGGGAAATTCCACCTTCCTGCTGAAAAGCTTGTTTTCATGGTAGCATTTTTCTATGGATAAGTATTATTTAGAAATTCAAAAAGGTTTTGAATGGTATGGTATTTTCTTATGTATGGTATGGTATTTTCTTATGTACAGTTAGGATCGATAGGAGGAACAAACTGTGTTTATACCGACTATGAAACGAATTATCATCTCCAATCTTGGGGCATATTTATGTTTTTATTTTTCAAAGCATTTCATTATGTCCAAGTGTCACATCTATAAATATACTTGATTACTTTTCTGCCAGAAGGACATTCTACACTAAAACCCGAAGTAACAAAAAAAAAAAAAAAGTCATTAAGGATATTACCATAGCTACAGCTGTGGTCTGAGCTTTGTGGAAACAATTTTTGTCTTATAAATCTGCTAAATAACAAATATCATACTCCACAAAAAGTGTTATAAACTTTAATTTCTGATATCATCTAATGTCCACTCAACAAATCTATACTTCTATAGGACTCTGTGAAATTGCTTTCTGGTTTTCATGTACTTACCCAGACCAAAAATACATCAACATGAAACAGGCGACAGTATTAGAAGGGTGAAATTTGCCAGAGATGACTTATTAGGTCTCGATCTTTATAACAAAATAAATTTGAGGCCAAAGGAGAGTGGGTTTGTTTGACATGTTAATGCCTTTGTATCAGTAAGTCAGTCCATAGACTGGACTGGAACATCCTCATCATGAGCACAGTGTATTTTAGAAATGTAACGGATGTTTCCCTGCTTACTTTATAGGTCATAAACCAAAGGAAGCACAGACCTGCATAGGGTTTCACTTGGCCTGTTACCTGGTACCTTACAGGTATCAGGAGTGTCAGGTTTGGCTCCCCTCCTTTTCCTGGTGGCTTGCCAGAAACCTGGGAGACATTTACTTGTGTGCACAAGTCTTTCATTGCCCTATCCCTTTGGTCAAAATACAGTTAAGTCTCTGATGTTTTCACCAATGCACAAAGTTAATGAGCTTTATGATGTCTATTGCAAAAGCCCTTCTCCATTATTTAAGTTTTCACTCACTTGTTTTTTGTAATTATGCTTATTGTACCAGTATTCTGTTATCAGGGGTCTTACATACTAAAACATGCTTTCCAAAATCAAGAAGCACTTAGAAAAAACAAAAGTAATGTGTCTTAAGGCACACGTTTGCACTAGTTATCTGGGGGGGGGGGGAAGAGGAGTTTAGGAGAAGACCACCTTAAGCCATTTTCCCTGCTGCATTTCTCTCCTACACCTCATGGATGCTCAGCCTTCCTGTGCAAGAGAGGGTGATGCCTGGACAAGACCTGTAGCATTACCTCTTGTGCTCTCCACAGGCAAGGAGACCTCCTGGTATCACTGCTTACCCCCTACCTAGGAAGCAGGTGATGTTGGTTGCTGTTGGGTGAAGAAAAGCTCAAGATTAGAGTACGACCAAATCTGATGAGAGCATCAGACTAGTCACTGTTTTGGGACTGAGACAAAAATCTGTCCTCATCACCAGACCAGCCTGAACAACTTTTCTTACTTCCTGCCATCAGCCCTGAGATCCAGTGTTGGTAATGCTAATAGTAATATAGTATGTAATATATAAAAAAATATTACATTTTAATATATATTATATTATACGTAGTTATATACATACGTATTTAGTTACATATATACTTAGTTATAATGAATTACAAAATGCATGCTGTCCAGTGACAAAGATTCAATCTGATTTTGACGTTTGTGGTTGAGCATCTTCAGATCATTCTTCCGTCATTCTCTGCTGACAGTGAATATGTTAACAGCAGGTCTGATACTCAAATAAACCATACTAGGAAACAGAGGCAGGAAATAAAGCTGGGGCTCCCTGGGACAAATTCAGTGAAGTGACTTCTGTCCCTCTGACGTGTAACACAGCTGTCAAACACAGGCAACCTGATTCGGTGCTCCTGGACACAAAAACACATCTCCACTGGGACCAGCTAACATCAAAGTTAAGGACAAAATTAAGACAAATGTCACTAAAATAATATTTTAAAAAGGGATGTTGAAATAATTGTGAAGATTTATAGACTTGTTCCATGTGTCCTTGGTAATTTCCTGAGTCACACTGGGAACATGGACCGGGATGTAATGACAGAAACCCGCCAAAGACAGAATCAGGTTTGGTTTTATGTATTTTCTATAATATGACAGTCGTCTAAAGCTGCTAAGAAGGCAGCCCCTTATCAATAAACCTATGGAGAGATGAAGTTAGATTTTACAGCTGTTGGGAGAAAACTAAAACAGTGGTTCCCTAGAGTGATTCAAATCATCCTCTGCCTGCCTAGTATGCAACAAGGAACTCTTGCCCATGACTTTGTAACTTTGACAATGAGCAACCTTGCGATACTTCATAGGGCTTTTACAGGAGGAGGAAAATCCCACACAGAGGTAACTCTGCTTTTCAGTCTCAAAGTACTGAAAGCAGCTGTTTTACAGAACTTTTTGCCCGATATTTTTTTTGCTCAATGCTCTTCTCCAGCAGCTCAACTGTTTTCAGGTATTTAAACAACTTGTAAAATGAGCAGGAAAGAAATAAGGCTTGCCCTTAGCAGTGACCTGCGTTAAACTGAGAAAGAGTATGTTGGCTAAAATGAAAACTGCTAGTTAGAGGTCATGGCTTAAATACTTCTTAGCAGAGAGCATTTGGCACCCATGTTTAGCTCAGTTGTATGTAAACACTAATGCACTCCTTTCTGCCTTGATATTCCCTGCAGTGCAGTCAACAACCCATATCATTCTCCCATGTGACTTTTGTTTTCACATCAATCTGATGCTCAGAAACAATACAGACCCCAGTTGCAAAACCACTGAGAAAAATGAGCAGTGGCTTCATATACTTTAGACTCTATCAATTAAACAGATCTCAGGCTGCTACAGCTTAGTTAAATCTGGGGAGATGACATCCTCCTCGAATCACTTAAGCTTCTGGGCTGAAGTATGAATTTGATAAAACTGAAGCAAGTATTGCTCTTTGATTGCTCTGGTAAATTTTTTCATCTTCCTACGGAAAGACTCTGATGTGACTAAAGAGATTCAAATATTTAATTGACAAACAATACAATGTATAATATATTATCACAACTGACATCAAAAGAACAGGTGTTAAGCTTTTAAATTTCTGGCAAAAGGAGTTAAAAATATTTCTCTCTCAGATCAGAAAAGCTATCTCAAGTGGAGTGGCTGAAGAAGTCTTAGAAAGAAATTATAGAAAGAATTGTAATAAACAGGACTAGATAGCATTCTTCCCAGTATTCTCAAAGAATTCAGATATGCAAATCCCGAACTATTATTTGTGACATGTATCTCTCTTAAACCAGTTTTGCTACAATGAGAACCGAAGGTTGCAAACATGATGACAAATTTAAAAAAAAAAGACAAAGTGAAAGAAGCTATTGAGGAGCACAGCTTCGATGTCTTCTCTGCCAAGAAAACTGGAAGAAATTAGTAGACTCCTGGATAAATATGATAAAATTGAGAAAAGTCAACATTTTCCAAATTTCCAAATTTTCCAAAGGGAAAATTTATTGTCCTTCTTAGAATCTTGTAAGGAGTCAGTGAGGAGATGGTATACACTGATTTCCAAAAAGGTTTTAACAAGTTCCCTCACCAAAGATTCTGTAAATGGTTAAAAGAGGAAAGTTTCTTTCCAGGATTAAAAGCTTGTTAAAGGACAGGAATTAAAGGTTAAGAATAAAAAGTCAGTCTTTAAATTGGAAGGTTTCTGATGGAGTACAAAAAAGATTTGTATTTATAAATGGAACGGAAAAAAGTATGAATAGCAAGGTGACGGTGTTTGCTGCAGATCAGAAATTAGACAGGAAAAAAGGAAGTCTGACAAAGAGACTTTTAGAGGATTTTACATTATTGAGAAACTGGGTAGTAAAATAGCAAATCAAATTCAGTGTTGATAGGATGCAAAGTAGGACACATAAGGAAAACCTACTTTAACTGTATTTACACAGTTATATGCTCAAAATTAGCCATTATCGTTTGGAACAGAGATTGTCCCTGTTCATTCTTTGTAAAGAATAGTTCAGTCTTGGCAGTGGTCAAAAAAACCCAAATGGGGTGTTAGGAATGATTGTGAAAGGAGTAGAGAAGAAACCAGAAAACCTTATTATGCTGTGTATAAATCTATGGTCTGTCTACATTTTTAATATTGAATACAATTTTGGTCTTAACTCTCAGGATATAGTAGAAAGAAAAGAAGCTGCAGGGAAGGGAAATGAAGATGATCAACAGCCCAAGCCAGTCTCCCCATGAAGAAATTAAACAGCCTGGGGCAGAAAAGAAATGTCTGAGGGGGCATAAGACAGTAGACCATAAAATAAAGGTTAGGACACAGAAGTGATTAAAGAGCATCCGCTTATTATTTCTCATAACACAAACTCTGAAAGCTACCCAATGAGATTACCAGGTGGCAGTATAACGCAAAGGAGTGTTTTTCACCAAATGCATAATTAAGTAGTGAAATGAATGGTTACCAGATATGTAGAGGTAAAAGCTATAGATGGGTTAAAAGAAGATTATACAAGGTGTGAAAATCCACCAGATCTGATTAAACACACACATTGCCATGAGCTCAGGACATCCCTAAGTCACAGGTTGCTGGGAGGATACATGAGGAGAAAAAGCACAATATATCTCCCCTGTTTCTTACGTGGTTACCTAAAGCTTTTGATATTAGTCTGCAGTACAGACAGGACAATGGAGTAGATGGACCTGTACAAATGCTGTTATGCTCTTAATATAAATCTTAAAATATATTGCCCATAAATGTAAAAAAAAATAGAACAAGAAAAAGAGTATGTGGTGTGTTGATTTGTACAGCTTTGTTAACGAATTTGTGGTATTGTACTCTGAAGAGGTTACAGAAGTTGCCAGCACTTATTCAAATAAATAATCTTACTGCTACATGGAATCTGACATATCAAGGAGTGGTCGCTCCATTGATGCTGACTATTCTGCACCAATTGGCTATCAGGATGCTTGGCAGGGAGTTTCTCTGATATTTTTTTCCCTATAGTGCAGTAATGAATTGGCCACTCAGAGTCAATTCATTCGAAGAGAGGCCAAATGATTTCCACTGGGGCTGAAAGACAAAGCTAATGTTGCAGAAAAGAACAAAAATGGGAACCCTTTAAGTAGATATTCAAGTCCGATGAAGTTCAGAGAGAGCTCTAAATCCAAACTGACATTCACTTCTCATCCATGAATTGCTGGTTTCGGTACAGTGGGAGTTGCTCTGCTGCTGGGATGACTGAAACTCAGAGGCAGACCCTCAGTCAGTGTATGTGTTCAAAGGGACGCTGTGACATTACTCACAGAAGGCTCAACTCCAAAGTGCTCCCTCCAACTGTTTTTTTCCTGGCTCCCTGTGTAAGAAGATTTTTATGAAACGCCCATCCCTTTGCAGACAGCATTAGAGACATGTAGGGCAGGAAAACAACTGTACCAGTTCGGTAGTGGGGCCAAGAGAGTTGCAGGCATTATGTGTGTCCATCAGAAGGTGTGAGCTGAGCTGTCTGCAAGGACAGAACAGCAGATGAACAGCTAGGCACTGGCCAGCCCTCCTGAGCAGAGGTTTTCCTGGGGGTTCTGTTCACAGATATCAGTAAAGCATTATGGTTTTGATTTGCCTCTCTCCCTTTGGTTCAGCTCAAATCCACTGAGTAAGGTCAGGGTGAAGTTTCAATAACGATTTCAAAACCCTCCTACTGTTGAAACATCTTGGAAAGCCTGACATGGCGAGTTGGGAATGGCAGCAGAAGTTTGAGACAGACAAATGTTGCATGCTAGGGTTCCTTGAGCACAGGCTAAAAGAGATGGAGGCTAGCCCTGGTAATGTAAAGTAAATTCATGGAGCTTGAAGCAGACAAAACTAATCACAGAAGAAACACAGCTGCCAGGACAGTACTTCATTAAAACAAATGGACGCATTTGAGAAACATGTCTGAGTGGAAGAGGTTGAAAACAACAGCTGTATTATTGTGTGGGTGTTATTTTGATGATCAAGATGTAAATGTTCATTGTGCTGAATGTCACTTAATTCTAATTAAATCAGTATCTTAAAAGAAAATGTTGCATCTTATGGTACTTCAGTTTCTCAGTAATCCCCGGTGAGGGTTTCTGGGTCCAAAAACCAGGCAGATGTTTCTATCAGCTTCAAGACATTTCAGGTACCAGACTGCCTAAAACGTGGGGCAGTAGGCACTGAAGTAATTTTGTTAACATGAAGTGAATTTTTTTTCCTCGAACCCCAAATACCCATCAATGTTGCTGCAAAGTCCTGGGTGGAATTGCAGTCTGACTGAGTGGCCACACAGCCCAGTGGTTCAGGAAACGTGGGTGCAGCCTGGCTTCTGCCACAGCTTTGGTGATGGATCTGGAGCGTGACAACAGGTGTGACATCCCTTCTCTGTGACCTTACCCCTTCAGGGAAAAGGCACTGGGACTCAGATTTGCCTCACCTTGCTGCAGAAATATACACCTCAGCTGGTCACCACTAAGGTCCCTTAAAGTAATAGAGTGAAAATGGCACATTTGGGATTTGAGTCATCTCATCCATTTTAGCTGTGCATGATAGGATGGGATGAGTATCACCTTACAAGTGCTTGTTTCTCTCTGGTGATGATAAGGGGACTGGAGAGTGGCTAATTCAATGTCTGCTTTGTGGATGTGTCAGTCTGAACAACTGAATCCCACTCTCACTCTTTGTACAGCAACATCCCAATGTCAGCAGCTCTCAATCTCTGTAACACAAATCACAGAGTGGCTCGGGAACTGGGTTATATTTTTTCCCTGTGTTACAAAACATGAATTTCTCAGACATGAAACTTTCTGAAGGGATGTGCCAGTTGTGAAAACTTTCCTTGGGAAAGTTCCTCATGTCCAAGATGACATTCCAGGTTAAAATAAGCATGATTAACATAAACACATCATGAACCGACCCATAGTTCAGGGATCAGCACACTTATTTGCAAGCTGGGTGGTTTAAATGAAATTCAGTCCTCTGCTCTGCTGGACCTTCCACAACATGCAGACAGCCTTGGCCACCAGACTACTGGATAAACTCTGTGTGTGAGTTTGTGTGTGTGTGTGTGTGTGTAAAAGCTTCCATGGACAGAAGAGAGCTGTCCATTGATCTCTGGCTGTACTTCGGTGGGAGTGTTACTTCATTAAATATAGAACTGAAAGCTGAACACAAATTTTAGGATTTGACCTTATTTGCATGTGGTTATTTCATATACACTTTCTATAGTAAGATAAAAAATAATTAGGTGTAGGCTGTTTTATAGGAATCAATAACTGACTTGAAAGGATCAATGCTCCAGAGCACAATTTATGCCTATTAACCTGAGTCTGCCTGAAGCATCCTGTTCTTTCATCATTATTGTTTAAGTAAATGAAAATGAAGATCGAAAATAACAACCTTTCCAGGTTGCTAAAATGTGGCACTTGTGAAGCATGCCACTTCCACCTGGTTTTAGAAAAAATGCTATTTAAATGCAACATGCAATAGTGTTTGTGCAGAGCCACTGAGTTGCAGACAGGTAATTTTATCGTACAGGGTTGAAAATTCATGCTGTATCTTTGGAAAAATTCAGTTTTGCCATTCTTTTGCCTGCAGCAGTATCACATACAAATTTCTTTCTTTCTGAACATTATCTTCTCCACTTCTTGCTTGGCGTGCTTTACAAACAATGCTTGAGACAAGAGATTACCATTTTTACCCCATATAAATTGATTAGTGGAGAATTTGAAGTATACTGTTTGCTTGATTTTCTAAGGGAACAGAACTTTGGTATTGCACTGTCTTCTGCCCTTTTCATCCCTTTTCACCAGCAACCCTGAAATTTGCTGTCAGATTTCAACAAAATTTTGTTTTGGTTGAAAAATCCATATTTGAATCTTCTACTACCATTCCATTCCTGGGACTGAACATTTGACACATTTTACTCTGCATTTTATTTTCTCCTGTCCCACATCCTAACACTGCAGAGACTTCAGCCTTTCAAGGCAAGGTACCTTCTTGGAAAATACCACTAGGTTCTGACAAGACAAAAAATGCTGTAAAGGCAGCACCAAGTAAAGTAAGACATGGTACCAGCATCCTTATACACCAAAACCATGGGTTGCTGGGTTTTTCTGAAGCTCACCTTGTTTGCACAACTAATTCACTCCTAGCCAAATATTTTACAATGGCTGTAATCATAAATGCCTGTGGTCTGTGTGCTGTTGGTTTTGCTCCTGGTGTACTCTGTTAATCCTGTCTTTGCCTGGCTAACTTGGCTGTGCTGCAAGCCACAGGTGGGTCCCTTTCTAGACTCTTTTCATGGGATTCCTTTTTTCCAGCCACAAGTGATGGTTGAATTGCTCTCTGGAAGTACCTGTTTTCATATGGAAACCTAGGGTATTCAGAGAACTGGCTTAGCCTAGACATGTTGCCCATAGTGACCATGATGCTGTGATGAAGCAGAAGAAGTCCTCTGGGGGGAAAAAAAACCATGGGAATGATGTCATTTGAAGATATTGAGGAGAGGATAATTTATTTTTTATTTGCAGAGTCATTTCTTGGTTTCATCTCTGCCAGAGATTACTATGGGGCTTAAGGAAGAGATATAGAAGGAAAAAAAAAAACCATTTAAAATACTTATTAAAATTAAAAAGAGATAAAGTCATGAATTGCTCTTCTAACCACTTGTTGCAACTGATGAATCTCTGTCTCAGGTTAAAAGTGATAGATACACTGAAGAAAAAGCCCCTCGTCTCTTGCATTGGTCTCTGCCACTCAAGCCCACCTTAGGAAACTTGGACTGAGGAGCTGGCTCCTGTGAAATGTGGCTGGGGGCAGTGTTTTGACCCTCCTAAATGCTACAGTCCCTTTGCCATAGATTTTAGCTGAGGCAGCAAGTTGCCAACAAAATTCAGAATTTAGCAATTTAGCAGGGTGTTTTTAATATCAAAGACTAGATCAATCTCCAGTCTAGGAGACTGAGATTCATAGATGTGAATCTCTTCTAAATGTCTGCCACAGCTGGAGAGAAAGTATTCCTCCTGCCTGTCAGTGGTTTTCACTGGGCTCACATCTCTAGCCTGCTTTTTTTTTTCGTCCCCCAAACATTTTTGTCTGTACTGTTATATTCATTTAAATATACATGCAGAATGTATATGTCCCAGCTTACCTGGGACAGTTAGCTATAGAAAAGGCTTAACTTAAAGCACAGGTCATTCATGAAATTGAGTGCCTACATCAATCATTGAGGTCAGCCAGTGTTTGAATGCAGATTTGCAAGAATAATGAATACAGGTAAGAATACATCTACAGAACAGTTTGCAGTCATGCCACAGGCTGACATTTTGTTTCAGAAAACATTCATTAAATTATTTGGCATAGCAACCAAGTGAGTAAAAATCAAATTATTTGTGGATACAAAACAAAAAATTCTCTACTCCTGCTGAATGCATGGTTTACTGTGAGTCACTCACTCACATCTAATCCAAAGAAGAATTTTTATCAGACAGTGGTAGAAAACAGTTGATGTGACAGAAACAGGGGTTAAATGCAGAGGAACTAAAATTAGAGTGTACATGCTGGACAATCTCTAATATTTGAAGGTCGAAGCTCAGATATACTGAAAGCTTCCCCACCAGGACTATGTCCTTTTCAATCTGACTGTTTCACAAACCAAACTATCACATTGTATTAACATCAGCCTCAGCTGTTTACATGATTTTGATTATTACAAGAATTTTATTGGTCTCCTGAAATTCAGATTTCCTGTGAGACTTTTATGTGGTTTCTCACAAGCTTGCAACCATTGCTTTCAAACCTGCTACCCTGCAACATGTGACAGATTCTGAGCCCAAGTCCCAAGCAGGTCAGTTTTACCTCAATTTCAGATACATACATTGTGAGTTAGCTCTGTGAGAGGGGTCAAGAGGCAGCCTGCTGAGGGCTTGCCTTTCCACTGGAGTTTGTGTGCTAGGAACCTGTTATAGGCAGACGAGCAGTCTGATGAAGAGAAAAGCTTATGTCGGTGCTTACTGGAAACATTTTCATTTGCTGTTTCACAGCAGTGGAGATTTGGTCAACCTGGTTCACCCAAATCACAAATATTTCTAAATTTCCCCGTAAAATGGAAATTCTCTGCCAGAGTTTTACCCGGAGGAGGATGGGCTCACCACTCTCACCATTCATGGGTGCAGCATTGCTGGCGTTAGTCACGTGCCAGTCTCCTCTGACTGCCTATCTTCCTGGCCACTGCAACACGCTTGGTCTACACTTGGCTTGCACGGAACACTTCCGCAGACACTGTGCTCTTTTGTTCTACTCTGCTTTGCATCAAGGCAATGACCCTTATTACTTACCTGGCTGTCAGATGCTAAAGGCAGACAAAACACTTGCTTTATGAATCAGGAGATAGTAAGGCAAGGAGATAGCAGGCAGCATAATTCCTGTCTTTCTTCAGGGCTTAATTCACCTAGCTTGGCTTGGAAACTCCTTGCCTTCATGAGGATAACCGATGAATATTAGTTACCCTGCTTCCTTTGTTTTAGAAAATGAAGCCATTGCAAGGGAGGGAAATTTGTTGTTGCCCTTTTGTCTGAAAGAAACTATGGAAATGTAGCTTCTGGAGATTTTAGGTCCACTTCAATATGCTCCCATGCTAAACTCCTGGCCGCAGAAGAGTTTGATTGAAAACCAGACCTGCTCTTGCTTTGTGAATATAAAAAAAGCCACTGGTGTATCTAAACTGCATTCATGCCTTTCTGTTGCAAGCAGAAAAAAACAAAGAGATGAAAAAAGCAAATTTACAGTGTGTGAGAAGGATGGTGCAACAGGAGCCTTGGTCCACTATGGTAGACCTTAACTTTGGATTACCTTCAGAAGTCCAGATCTTAGCCGCTTTCACACAAGTCCTGACTGTCATCATTATTGCTCTGATGGCATACACCTGAATGCATATGCAGATATTATATTTACTGGTCAGATTTTTAGGACTTTGCATCTCCCATACATGGCAGCTACACAGTCCTGCTCTCCATATCTACAGTATGGAAGGCAGCAAATATTGGATCAGCCACATTTCCCATTGCATGCAGTTGTCCAGGCAGGAAGGTACAACGTCCTGGAACAAGCATTCGCAGACACTTTGGAGATTGCATCTTTTCTTTGATATAGGTTGCTCCTTGCATCAGTAACTAGGGCCTTTCCATCTCCTCATTGCTCTCTAGTAAGGCTGGCAAAGTGCTGAAGCAGGCTAAGGTTTTTAGGAACCTGGTTGAGGTTTTCAGGGACAGGTGATGCATGCTTCTGTTTGGGATGGCCTAGGCACAGAGTCATATCTATTGCAGCAAACACAGAGCAGCTCAAATGAATGTTACAATGGTCACTTATACAGAGTAAAAATAAAAGATTAGCTAAACCTCCCTGTTTGATGGCTCAGACTCAAAAAACTATACCTTTATTTATACACGGCGTCTTCTGTCTATAAACATATGTGTTTGCTTTCACTGTACTGAAAGATTAATGGACACATTTTAGCTGGAAAGAAAATCTTCTATATTTTAAAAATAGAAGGCAGAGCTGGATAGAGAAGACACCACAAGCTCACATTTGATTAGATCACAAATCTTTTTCTCTTTAAATTAATAAGGAGAAGAAATGTTCAACCTTTGTTTGTAAACTTTAGCATGTTTGGAGCGTGTTGTTCCAAGTATTGTCTTCCTCTGACTTTAATTTTGTTTCACCTAGAGTTAATAGCCTCTTGTTTTAGCCAAAAATCTCTCTTTCTTAATTGTTCTGTAGCCAGGCTGACAGTGTCACCTCACAGCCATCCCTTTCAGCTGTCCAAAAAAACTCGCTATCAGTTCTTTTCTCCACTGTGTTCCCTGTTTGGTTTTTATTATAATGATTAATCTTAATAATAACAATAGCAGTAGTAAAAAATCATATCCTTAGAAAGACTAAACACATTCTCTAAAAATGATAAACCATAAGATAACTCACTGAGGCCTGTATCTTTCTTAGACTTAGGCAATGGAGGTTAATTCCTCTTTCACGCCAGTTTTAAACTAGCAAAACTCTGTTAATGGGTTTCTTTGTATGGGCATCAGTTCAAGTGAGAGAGGGCAATTAAGTCTTCACTGATAAAGTGAGTAGGAGTAAGGAAGGTTTCCTTTGCTTCTATGTGTTCCATTTATCAAGGAAATAAGAACATGGTCTAATACACTCTTCATACAGACAGATACAGGGCACCATATCTATTCCCATTAATAGCTTTCTGATTAAATTAGCTAAGGGTTCTTGCAGGACTTTTTGAAGTTGATGAGCCAAACTATTATCTATATAACCATTTCTGTGTGTATTTGCACACAGGGAAGCTACTGAATAACTTCAGCAAAACATCTGAGTGCTTTAAGTACACAATCATTGCTCACCTCCTCAACTTCACCGTCATGGAAGAAAACATTACTTCTATAGCCAAGTTCTTACTGTTATTGTTCCCATATTACATAGGAGAAGCTGTGACACAGGGATTGCATATTAATGAACATAAGATCAGTTTGCAACAGTATGTTGCCTCAGGTAAGTACCATTACTATTTAATGGGTAAGAAGGACAGTAAGGATTTTCTTGTTGCTCATTTAACTGAGTCAGTGAAAATATTTCAGCTCAATAGCCTGAATGCAGTTGTCAGTGTAAACAGTTCCTCATTAAATATAAGCTTTGGCAGTCACATCAGAAGTTAATGGTTCTTCAAATGTGAAAATAAAGATAACAGTAGGCTTCTCCCTGTGATTCTAACAGAATCATTTGTTCACTAGAGGAAAGATTGTATCCATGTGGCTATTAATCTCTTATGAATGCTTGTGGTTAAGGTCTGTATCTGGGATCACATGAAACAGAGAAAGGTTTTGTCTCCCTAAACAGCAAGCACCAAATGCAAAACCTTTGCACTGCGCTCTAATTCTGGACACGAAAGGGGTGAGAAAATCCACATGATCTTCATAGCAGATAAGATCAGCATATTATCATACCCTCTACCAAAAAAGAAAAAAAAAAGGACAATTACAATCTGTTAATCTGCATATTATGCAGATTAGGAATTATGTGAACATGTGACAATTGGGGGAAGATTTAGAGGGGTGCTGCAGGCAGAGTTTGTTTCCTTTTTGTTCAACAGTTCTGTGCTTGCTGGGAGAAGCCTGAGGAGGCTGCACTATGCAACCCTGGGATCAGAGATCTGGTGAACAGAAGACTGGTGGGTCAGACCAAACCCCATCCAGCCCAATACTCTGCCTGTGATGCTAGAAAAAGTCAACACTATTTAGGAAGGGTATACAAGTTTCAGCAATTTCAGCGGTCCGTTACCCTGATACTGCCCCAGCATCCAAAACTGTTTTATTAAGGTTGTAAAGGGTAAAATTAGCTGAGACATGCTGTGATTTCTGCATTCCATTTACCTTCCACCTTCAAGATCTTTTAAACCTCAGTTCATCCTCTCGTGAGTCTCCTCCTCCTCAAACAAAGAGCCTCAGCCTTTAAATCTGAGTAAAGCAGCTGCTTCACAGTCTTGATTTTTATAGTTACTCTTCTCTGCACTTTCACCTATTCCCCCTTTCCTATTTCCCCTCCTGATGATGTTCAATATTTTATTGGCCTTGGCTGCCACTGTTCATTCAGTCAATTATTTTGTGACCTGTCAACGAGTACTCCAAGATATCTTCTCTGCTACATAAGAGTTCAGCATCATGGAGGTATATTTTAGATTATCTTTGTGTCACTTCTTAGTCATCACTTCATGTTTCTCTACCTTGAATGCATCTGCCACCTTTTTGCCCACATGAGTTCTTTCTGGAGTTACTTGCCTTTAGTACAGCACTGGACTGCTGGAAAGAGCTTAGAACCATCTGCAAACTTAGGGATTTTAGTATGGACTCACTTCTTCAGGTCATTGACAAAGATGCTTAATAAAACTGGTCCCAGCACTAGTCCCGGCAATGGGATTAGTGATTCCTGATTCACGTTTGTCCTGAAAAATCTTACCTATTGTTTCCTATTTTTAAGTAGCTTTCATTCTGCAGATAGAGATTCTTAATACTTTTTTTCCAGAGGTACCATGACAATTAAAACATAAGGGTTATACAGAACAGAAAATATCACCTGTATCAAGAATACATTAAGTAGCTTTTAAAGATAAAGTTTAGTGGCAGGAGTCTACTTCTGTAACGGATCTGGGAAAGGGGAAGAGAATGGCCTAAGTTAGATTTTCTGCCCATTATTCTGTCTTGCGCTCTTTGTCCTGAAACACTGGGTACTTGGTCTTCTCTTCCATATCCCCTTGGACCTGTTCACCAGCCTCTGCTTTCCTCTGTTCATTGAACTGAGGAGCACTAAGGCCCGGCACAGTGACCACAAACTGTTGCAAATTTAACACTAAAATTGTCCATTTAAGTGTAGCAATACTGAGGAACATAATATACAGATCTCAGATGATGTCTGAGAGCCAATTATGAGCTATTATTGCAGTCATTTTATTTTTGGTTTGTGACTTAATGATTGTTTTGCTTTTAGTACTTATTTCCCTGTGGAAGACACAACTGAAGTGCTAGTCAACAGGCCTAAATGGTCAACAAAAATCACCAATCAAATACAAAGGTGGTGGACAAGAGAGTCTGTGGTGCCAAACCGAAAGAGCTGTAAATGTAGGCATATTACCATACCGGCATGTTTAGCACTAGTTTAGTATCAAAGGGGAAAACCTGTCATGTGCTGATAGTAATTAGAAAAACCTCTGTGTGGATGAGCTCCTTGGTAGACTTGCATGGATCACAGACTCCATCTAAAGGTTTTTATTCTAACAGCTTACCCCATGTTTTATTCAGCTGTTATTAGATCTCATGAGCAATAAGGGTCAAGCAGTTCTTCTTGAGACTTGTTATATTTTCTTTGTAACAATACAGGTTTTCTTGAGACTGCTGTCACTTGTCTGGCAGCTCCCTGCCAGAAGGGCATAAGATAATACACAGCAGGGGAACTTGTCCGCTTTTGTCCTGCACCTGACGATACCTGCCTCCAACTGGACACTTGGAGCTTTGCAGAATGCTCTGAGATCAACAAACTTATTTTGATTCTCAAATACCTTCCACAGTTTCTCAGAAATACAGTTGCCTTTACATCTATGATTTCAAATGAAAAATATGTGCTTTCTTCCTGGTCAGTTTTTCCTGAGGAGTCTGCTAACACTAGGCTTTGAAAATTCAATATGATACTTAAAGGATTCTCTTTAATCACGCTAATACTATAGCTGATTTGTGCATTTGGGGATTTACTTCTCTCTCATATTCCCCCTTCACTCTTAGTCTTCTATGCCGAGTGAATCAGAGCAGCCCCTTTCTTTACGAAGATCTTCTTTTTTTGCCCCCCCCCAGACCCTCTCTGTGCCACTGTTGTGGCTCTTTGGTGTTCTCCCAGTCAATACAGGTGCCAGGGGAGCTGCGCAGAGCTCTCTGGCCAAGTGATGTGGGGACAAGTTTCCTTTCTCCTGCTTCATGACTTTTGGTTTCTTTTCCATTTATACAAGTTTCTTTTAAGGTATGTTTCTATTATTTTCTAAAAAATAGTGACGTCATCCAGCCTTGCTTTCCTGCAAATTACATCTCTGAGGTGCTTTCTGTACTTTGTAAACCATGCCTGCAATGGTCACTGTATAGAGATCTTTCATAGCACAGTGTTTAGCTGTCTTTTGAGTTTTCAGACACCAGATGTAGTACACAATTGGCATTTCTATTTCTCCTGATCTCCCCAAGCTCCACCCTGTCCCCTTCTGATGGCTTTTGAAGCTCCCAGTCTTACTATATAAAGTGCACAATGCTGGCATTTCAGCTTTGTTAATAGAAAAGGTAATTTGGTTTAGTATTCAGATATCTTCCTGATGAAGACAAAAGAAAGGAAGAAGAAGAATATGCATTCATATTTAAATTTCAATTAAGAAAGCTTAAATTCCTAAACTTGGCACAGAAAGTCAGGGAGTAAATGGACAGGTCAGATAAGAAAAAGTGTATTGGAGAAAGTGTATCAGTTTCTCTTTCAGCAAAACTGATCCGAATTCAACATTACTCTGATAATCA
Source organism: Sula dactylatra (assembly GCA_013389905.1). Lineage (NCBI taxonomy): Eukaryota > Metazoa > Chordata > Aves > Suliformes > Sulidae > Sula > Sula dactylatra. The sequence continues at coordinate 215,063 of WEKW01029255.1, read as the reverse complement.
GCCAGGAGACAAAACACTGCAAGTCCCACAGCTCAGTTAACCTAAGCTCACCCTCTCTCTCAAAAGTGGAAATGTTTTTGTTTTACACTACCTGACCTCAAGAATTACCATCCAAAGACTGACAAATGCTGTTCACTTACACATGAAGATGTTAATTACTGTTTTCTAAGGGTTGTAGCTCTGATTACCATGGTCTTTTCAATGAGGTGTAACACTCAGAGCATGCTAAAACAGAATAATATATAGTCTTGTTCACCAAGAGGAAAATTAGAATTAGACTTATCGTAGGTAGAGAAATGCTGTTGTTGTCCTTAGTAACTGTAGATGTCAGATTGTTCGCATGCTGGTGGAGTAGTTTCTATCTTGATGGGAAGTAACAAGAAAGAAGATATTAAGCATTTTTCATACAAATGTGTATTGTTTCATTTATACATATTAATTATTAACAATCATTGCTTTACATGTGGTCAAGAAGAGTGGCTTTAGGAAAGTTGTTTTAGACCCTGACAGTTAATACATTAATTCTTTCCAACTGACTGCAAAGTTTGCACATTTCACATCATCACTGCTAAAATTATGAGGAAAACATAGAACCCATCCAGAAGCTACCAAAGCTTGATCTGAGAGCTGATTAGATGAGGGACAAGTACAAGGCAACAGATGGATACTGTGAAATAGGTGGGGTGTAAGAACCTCATCCAGATACTGTGAGCCAGAGAACAAATGAGTGAAAAAATGACTACAGTACAGTAATGATTTATGTGGTAAAAGCTTTGAGAAACTACAAAAAAATAGGAACATCATAAAGAGGAACATGAAGGAAGACAAGGAAATAATTTTGAAGACATTGAGAAAGCAAGTTTGAAGGTGGAGATTCTATAGAAAAATCACTGACATGGAAAAGAAAACTTAAGTGATGGACATCATTTGTGGGGCAAGGATGGGATTAGAAATCAACTGTGCAAGAAATTCTATGCAGAGCAAGCCTGGATCATAAAGTACCTCGTCAGTGAAGACCAGTGAAGTTACGCTGATGTACTGCAGAAGGGGTGCAAGGCATAGATGCTGTGATGAAAGTAGCAGGCCAGGACAATCATCAGTGCAACACACTTTGTATTGGGTGGGGAAGACTTGTAAAGATCAAAATTGAGAACTTCTTAACAACTTGCTCTCAGGCAGTTGAGGAAATGGATATAAACATGCAAATAGAGAACACATGAGAAGGCAAGCTATAAATGAGAGGTTTTACTTTGGGACAGAGCAGCAGGAGGTAGTTAAGCATCTTTCTTAGTGGCTGTCCATCTTGTTGGATTTTCATACCTTTAGACGTTTTCATCTTATTTTTAGCTCTTTTACGGGGAACAAATCAGTACTGTAATATTGCAACAGCATCTTAGAAGCCAGACATATATTGCAGAGTCTCTTCCCCTGTTCTCAGGCTTAACTAGAGCCTGGTCTGCCAGGCAAGAGAGGATCTGTGCTTTTAAATGAACCTTTCGGAAATGTCACTCACACGTGAATACCTATCTTACATCCAGTGTGCAAGATGGCCTGAAAAAAGGAGTGTTAATGTGTTCTTCCCAGCTGCATGGAGACAAGGGGCAGGGAAGCAAGGCTGGACTAAGCTGGCATATGTAGGATGAGTACATAATGTCTAGAATGTAAATTTGCAATGAGATCTATTTTCTTTTACTCACTGACTAGATGTACAGTGTTGTAAGGACATTAAGGAATCCAAATTGTAACCTTGAACATGCCATTTAATAAGATGAAAGGCGATGGATGAGTTTGGTGACAAAACCAGAACAGTCTGAATCCCCCTTTAAGGAACCTCAGTGACTTGTTCTCAGTAGTTGAGCTGAGACAATGATAGGCTTTACTATTTGTCATGCTGGGGATTGCAACTAATAGTAGCCCCTTAAAGTGACAATCTGTGCTCATCTCTTATTTCTCATTAACATAAAGCACTCTTGGGTTTTGACCACTGTTTTAATTGCCCTGCTAACTACTTGCAAACACCACTGGAGAACTTTTTCACCACTGAGAATCAAAATAAGGTTTTTAGGTTCTCAGTGGCCGAAGTAAACACAAGCACAGTGACTCCCTTTCCTGACTTGTCACTCGATGTTTTGCATATGTCTTGTCCCATGCCCGTCATGGTAAACACTCCATGCATTTTAGACTCCAATATATTTGCTGTTCACAGCTGATTCCTCATCTCATCTTCCATTCTATCCTGCTTTCCCTCTTATTTTATTCCTCTTTTCTTCAAATTGCTCTTCCTCTGCAGACTCCCTTTCCTGCTTCTTCCTGGTCCTTCTTCAGCTCATTCTTACCTGTTTCAGTGGAATCCCTCTATCCGTCCTCGCCAGCTCCTCACTGTCAGAGCTGGAAATCTGCTCAGAGTGACCTTCATGGGCAGATTGATGCTTTTGCAAATATGAAATGCATTATACAACTCTGCATCAAACCTTCTGCCTCTGCTGCCTGCAGTGTCTTTTCATCTCAGGCTGGACTTAGACTGCATGCCAGCAAATTGACATCTGCAGCTGGAACCCAGTAACAGAAAACCAGAAACTGGCACTTGGTCAATTTTTAGGCTTTCATTACAAAAGAAAGACCAGTCTGCTTTTCTGATGAAAAGAAAACATATAATAGCAATACTATGCACTTGAAGATCACATTGAGAAACACCAAAACTTACCTAGTTCTGTCCACATAAATTTGCTATCCCAAACACTGAATGAAAGCAATAGGAAAGAAATAAAAGATCAGCCTTTGATATGGATGAAAATGAAAAACCTTGAGAACACATTGCTGAGAGAAAAATAAGCAAAAGGATAAATCACAAATCATCACGTGGCCTGATTTCAGCCTGAGCTGCTAGATTTTATTTGAGGTATTTCAGCTTGTTTCTGTGAAGAAGACAAAACTGATAGACTTTTCTGCTCAGGTCTTTATTTGTTGTGGTCCTGTTTGTTTAGAAAGAGTGGGCAAAGCCTGTTTTCCCAGAAAAGCAACAAGTAGGCAATGGGAGACAGTCTCTTTTTGCTGCAGCTCAAGCACCCTTCCTGCCAGTGCCTCAGAGAAAACAAAGCTTTCTTGCTCTCATTTTCCCTCAACCAGACTCCATCCACTTGGATGCCACCGCATCAGGCTACTCCCCTTCCCCAGCATTAGGGACCGGGAAACCTGCCCTCTGAGCTGTGTCACTCACGCCTCAGATCTGTGTGCAAGTAGCCCCAGGGCCTGCTGCAGCAGCTCACGGTTTCCATTGCCATGTACCCCTGCATTGAGTTGTTCTTCCTTATTTTCCCTGAATGAAAGACTGATGCCCTCCCCAGAACCTCAGTGCCATGGTACAAGAGCTGAGCCCTCAGCAGAGGACATCTAATTTGCGGCTATGGGGAACAGCATGTGTCGCACAGCTGTGCTCAGGAAGCTGGGTGCCTCTGGTACCGGCAGACCTCCTGCACAGCTGGCCCAGCCACCCCATGCTGTCATTAAGTCTGATGTTCTGAGGAAGTGTTAGCCCTACTCTGCAAGCGCATCAGGTCTGATGCGTGGTAAATCATCAGCTGCATTGTGAGGGAGCCGTACAGTCCATGTGGGTATATTTGTGTCTCAGAGATGCCGGCTAGCAAGGTGGGAGCCCTACAGCTGTGGTGCTGTTAGTAACTTACAGTTACAAGTTCCTAACGTTGTTGAGGGCTTGAGACGGCTCCTTGTGCAGCTCACGAACTTTGTCACTCCACTGTTTGCAAACTGTCAAGTTAACCAGGCATATGCATTTAAGTCTGCTATCTGTCCTCAACCAGCTGGACAAAACCACATTAAAAATCAATCTAAAATGCTCAGTACAATCCTCAGTAGGGTGTTTAAGAACATTTTTTACTGAAGCTTATTTCAACACTATATTCACTTTGGATTTTCCAGCATATCTGATGCTGAAAGAGTTTGCAACAGGTCTTGGTGTGTGGTTGTTTGTTTGGTTGTTGGTGGTTGTTTTTTTACAGGAACTCTAAAAGTCCTAGGAAAACCCCAGCAATAAAAACAACCAAGCCTTCAAGCAAAGCCAAAATCAAAACTGAAAAAATTCCAGTGTATGCAAGGATAGTCATATTGTTAGAGGTTTAAATGGAAATAAATTAAATTTTTCTAAAAATTAGAGTGATTCAGAAATTATTGTGGTTGACTGTGTTCATTTCTGTCCTGGAAATAACATCTCTTTGAGGTCCTGAGTCAGGAACAGCTGGAACACTCTGTACCAGCAAGGAACAAGGCACTTGGAGCCACATGTCAGAAGAGATACTCTGCCTACCTTGTGTCAGAAAGCATTTACAGACAGACAGACAGACATGGGGCAGTCCTTATTTACAGAATACAGTTACAAAATGAAAGAGCAAGATGATGGGAGCTTTGGTTTGTGCCAGTAAGCGCAGTGCCCTGTCACATGTGGTGAAGCTGTTAGGACAGACCCTGTGAAATCTAGCATTAAGCTGTGCACTACTTCACCACTTACTGCTGACCTGGCTTCTGCTTGACTGCAACCAAAACTCCCATTTGTGTGCAGAGGAAGAATCAAAGGGACAATAAACTGGTATGGCACAGGAAGGTGTGCCTGCAAGGCTTCTGGTGAACTGTCTCCAGTTCTCTGCTTTCTCCACAGGATTTCTAACCCCCTTGTTCCTAAGCTAGCCTGTGGGAGGGCAGGCTCATCATTGTGCATAGACTATAGCAATAGTCCCTGGCACCACTGCTGTCTCCATCTTATGCTGGTTTGTCCAGTGCTCTCCCTTGGCTGGGCCAGTGTGAGCAGTCCCATAAGGGAGGATGGGCTGGAGGAGGGACTGGAGATATGTGCTCCACTAAACACACCTCTTCTGACTTTTATAAGAGCAACCTGGGTGAAGGCATCAAGACCTGAGGCTCTCCCGATATTATATGCAAATATCATGGGCATGCCTTGCCCCTCACATCCTGGGAAAAGACATGGCTTTATGTGGTCTTTAGACCCCAAGCCAAGAAGAATATTGTTGCAGGGATATATTCCCATGGACTGATATTATATTATACTTCCATTCAGTCCCACCACGCACTTAATCCCACCACCATCATCATCATCATGCCAGCCCACCTCTCCCACAGCAGCACCCACCCAACAGCCCACCTAGCAACAATGTACATCAAATGTACATCACATAGTGTCTCCATGTCTAGGTGAGGGCGAGGCTGCCAGCACTGCTTGGCAGACCGTGGCTTTGCAGCATGCAGTTAGTCCCAAACACCCTCTATGGCATGAGGTTTTAAAACAATAGGGACACTCAGAAAGCAGCCTGGGGACATTTCCTGGCTTGAGAAGTGGTATCAGGTGAGACACAGTGCAGAAACAGATGCTAGCAAGAGCCAGAGGTGTTCAGGAAACTGTCCAAAGGTGCTCCATCACAGGGAAGGAGAAGATCTGGGCTCTTAGCTTCAGAGCAGGAAACAGTGAGAGCTAAAATGTCTCTAAAACAAATATTTAAAAAGAAGGCACTGTAGGGTTTCACTGCAGAGTATCCTGGGAGCTTCATGGGGTAAATGGGATGGGGAGAGGATCTGGATTAATTCCTGCAAGGCACCACCATTTCTGTCAAGGCTGATCTGTGAGGACCAGGTGTTCCTTGCCACGAGGAGGATGAGTAATAGAGGGAAGCCAGAACAACAGGATTTTGTCTTTTCTCATGTTCTCTCTATTGGGGAAGAGAAAGGGAGGTGTGTTGTTAGCAGAATATTAATGAGTGGTCTGGATTGTGTCCCAGCACAGGTAGTCTGGCAAGGTGCTTCTTTTAAAAAGCAGCAAAGGAGCTGAGGTTGACTGCACAGGGCATCTCTGCCAGCTGTACCCTGGCAAGCACAGCCCTCTCCAGGAGCCACCCAAAAACCTGGTGCCGGGGCACAGCATCTTTGCCCAGGAACAAAGATATGGTATGATTATGATCATGATTATGATTATAATATGATGCAGAGAAGCAAAGCTAGATTACTCTCTTACCTCCAGAACCAAACTACACCAGTTCACTTTGGTGATTGTCCTTCCACCATTTCAGGGAGGCCACTACTTACTTTTGGAAAGCCCCCAGCCTGGAGAAAGATGTGCTTTGAGCAGCATTACTCCCAGATCCAGGCCCTTCCCTCAGGGTCACCACTTGTCCCTTCCCTGTCCTCTGCCAAACCTCCCCTTTGCAAAAGGCCTCCTTCTCATCAGGGAGGAGAGACACCCAGACCACCCCACAGGTCCCCACCACAGCATTGAGGAGCAGAGTCTGCACCTCCTGGGGCACCCTGCCAATGCTGGGGCTCCCATGCCCAGGGGAAATGCTCTCCCTTTTGGGGTCCCCCTCCCTTAACCATCCCCTGCTCTGACGTTGGGAGCCAGCCAAGGTGGGAACACAGGGTAAATCAGAGGCCTTGATGGAGCAGAAGAACCCCCCCTGGGGGCTAGTCCTGCCTAGCCTGGCATCCCCTTCCCAGAGTTTCCCCTGCTCCCTGGGATGTTCCCTGGGAAGGGAAGGCAGGAGCAGGGCAGGCACCATGCCACCCCAAGCAAGGTCTGAAATGTCAGAGCCATTCAAAACAGGTGGGGACTTCATCATGTAAACATAGATGAAGAATCAGTGTTTTCCAGAAAGATGAAACTATTGAAGAAATTGGGATTTGACAGTCATTGGGTATCTTTAAGAGGTGAGGTTGTCATGGCATTTATTTCTTTCCCTTGAAAGAGTTTGGCTGCCAACTGTGTCTGATATACGATGCATCCTTGGCTCCCACAGCACTGCTTCAGAATAGGTTTCTGGTGCTGCTGTGGGTTTATGAACCTTTTAATCCAAACCCAGTCTCAGTGCTCAAGTGGGCTGTTTTGCACTGGCTGGCCGTATGAGAGAGATCTGGTCTTTGAACAAAATTAATTCAGAACATTTAGTCCATCATTGACTGTTGGCATGATGTCTTATTTCTTCAACAGTCTGTTTGCAAGTGAAACAAGCAACTGAAAATTACAGTGTTATATGCTGTTTTAGCAACCAAACACATAACCAAGTACTGAGATCAGTATCACTCGGGGATACATTTAGGTTGTAATTCTCTCTTTATTGACAGATTTTCTTTCTGTCTCTCTGGGAAGTGATTGCTACAGTTTATTCTTCAGCCTGGTCCCCAAAGGAAATAAAGCTTCCTTGGCCTCTGTGTTTGTACGTGTCTGTGGGTCTATTCTACTCTGTTAACTTTTGAACTACAGGCAACTTTCAACCCACATTAGAGATCAGTTTCATGAAAATAAGCAGCCAGGTAAAAGACAGAGACTGCAGTACTGCCTTTAAAGAGGATAGGCTATTGTCGACTCTGCAAAATCCAAGTATATGGAACAGATGGCAACAGGGACTGGGCTTCATTAGCTCTGTTGCTCACATGATTATTTGTTTTCTGTACTAAAGCCTACAGAACAGGGATAAGCTCTTTCTTGTTAGCAGCTCCACAGTAGATCCTGCTAGAGGACATTTCCAGGTAGTCAATAAGTCAATCAGCTGGCCTGTACTGGAATAATATTGAAGAGTGCTGCTGTGAGCCACCATCTGACATTTCAGTTTAGTCCTTGGGCAACACTTGATCTTTCTGATATCGTCAGGTGGCATTTCAGACAAAAAAGGTAGGCCAATATTTCCTCTGACAGCAGCTATATAAAACCAACAGATCTTCACTACGTATGGTATAGACGTGGGCTCACTTTGGATAAAATTCATGCTGTTATGTGCAGGTATCTGCAGACAGATGATGTGGTAAGTTTAGGCCATGTCCAGACTGCCAGGCAGTGACAGAGGTGGTCAAGTCTTCTGCTTGCTGCTCCTCTGCTGTAAATCTCAGCCTTGCTGACCTCTGTGTCAAACGGGGCTGGAAAATGTGACTACCATTTTGCAACATTTTCTTCCTGTACTTTCTCCCGTGAGGATGGGGCTGCTCCAAACACTGTGAGAGGCAGCCTGATGCGAGTGCGGAGCAACTGCCCCTGGGAGGAAAGCCCTTTGCTGCAGCAGGGCCAGCCTGCAGAAGAAACCAGCTGACCTGCCAAGGCTGTCAGGTGAGATTTATATGTGCTTAGCCGCTCTGATCATTTCAGACACGAGAACTCACTGGGGATTCACTGGTAAACAACTCTACGTGTTCTTTGCTGCCTAAACATACCTGGCTCAAAATGCCTTGCTGGCTGTTTCAAATCACCTTCTAGCTCCCTGCTGTTATTTTACCTTTGTCTTATATCTGCAGAGGTTGTGATGCGCTTTAAATATGACAAAGCTAAAGACTGCTCCCTGTGGCATAGGTATAAATACCTCTGTAACCGATTTCCTCCATTGATAACACAGGAATGGCTTCTTTCTGCTCAGGAAACCAGTGCTGGCATGCAGGAGCAGTCCCTGCTTTTTCCTTTTGGGTACCCCTGGCTGGCAGCATGGTGCCTCCCACACCCACCATTGGACACCTGTGGGGGCCTTTGCTGGAGGACAAGCCTCCGCTCTTCCCAGCTGCATGCCAGCTAGATCTTGCTGCTACCCACCATTGGTGGGAAGACTTTTACATGCCTGGGTGGTGTCATATCGGCTCAGGTCCTTGGAGAATAAGAGAAATCTCAGGGTAATGCTATGCCAGGACAGCTTGGTATTGACTGGCTTTTGCTGACTCCTTTCTCTCATACATTTTTACTCTCTATATATTTCCTTCCAGCATCAGTAATGTTTCTGTTTCTCTCTGCTGTTGTCCTTTTACCAACCTGCCTTGGCCCCATCCCATGGGCCTCCCGTGTCATCCCTATTCCTCTCCATTCTCTGGCACCAAAAGGAATTCAGACCCCTTCCTCCAAAATCCTCTTCCCTTACCACCTGACACCAGTATTTTCACCATAACCTCTTCCTGACTTAGCTTCTGTCCCACAGATAAAAATTCCAACCCAGCCTATGTTCCCCCCTCCAGGTCCCTTCTTCATTCTTGCATATCCCACTGGCAGAGCAGCACAGTCCATGCCTGCGGGTGTGAAAACAAACAGGAGACAACTGCCCACACCACTGCACAGGCATCCAAAGGCCTGTTGAGGCTAACATTTTAAAGACTGAATGTTTTGGAAAGCTTCTGTGCTAACACGTTTCCCCCACATGCTGCATCTGTGCTCTGGGCTGCACGGCAGGGAAACAGCTCCTCCTGCCTCAGGGTGCTTTCATCTCACCAGGCATCTGCCTTCCTGCCTGGGCACAGGCAGAGAAGACATGAGTCTTTTGGAGAGGATTTTCCTTAGCATAAAGAAAACGTGCTTTCAGGCTGTGGTTGTTTTCTCTGTACCAATCAGCTTGCACTTTTCCACCATGCCCATGAAAATTACTTGTGGCATTTCAAGGAATCAGTTTGACCACTGTTATAGATTACGGAGAACTTGATTATAACACAATTTGTCTCAAAAGGTTTTCACTGTCCTTTTGCTTTTTTTTTTTTTTTTTGTCCTTTTACAGCAGTGATCTTTCATTTCAGCTCTACCTGTAACTTTTTTCTTATGGCCTTATCCCAATATGATTTACAAATAAATGCCCTGATACCACTTGTTCCTATATACATTATCTGCACTTATAAGTCTCTGTTATCTCAAGTGCCTCCTCTTTCAAAGAGGCGATTTGTTAGCTTTCTCCTCAGAGATGCAAATCCAGTTTGAATTTTACTTCTATTCAAGGCTTACTTCCGTTTCCTTTTTTTGCAATCCTGACACTCCCCGGTGGAAAAATGCTTTTGGCAGTTGCAGAGCTATGCTGGCGTAGTGTCCATTCACGGGTATACAGGCAGCTTTTCAATACCCGCTTGAAATTACGTGTTTTATGCTTTTTATGGAAACACGAAACATATTGGTTATCTCATTAGTCACTTAGAAGCAAATCTAAGTGTTTACCATGTATTGATTAAACAATACATTCTGGCTATTTGTTTCTTGGGCAAAAATATTCCTTTCTGCAATGACAGAAAACCAATGAACTTTTAGAATCTATTTTGCATAGGCTTATTTTATGCCGTAAAGCAAAACAGAACCTTAGAGGTATGCAGACACCCCTACGCTTTCTGCCAGCTACCAGGTTCAGGGAGTGGAGGCCACAGCTGCGGCAGCAGGCAATCTGATGTGAGGCAGCTACCAGAGCAGCCGAATCATATTTCTCAGGGGTTTAGCATCCCACACGGGGTTCCCATCTGTCCCACTAGCTAGCTTGTCTAAAGGTGGCCCGCAATACCTTACACAAGCTGCAGATGAAGCAGTGAATGGTGTGATCACTGAGAACTTCTTTGGAGCAATTTCAAATGGCTGCATAATGTGTACAATTGTGTGAAATACTTCAAGCAACACTTCCATGTGATAAGAACTCCAAAATTTTGCTTCAAGCTCAAGCTTTAAAAGAGGCTAAAGATGCTATCAGAAGTAGGAGAGTACTGAGGATGGAAAATAGAAAGGTATCATTTTTCGACATTTTATGTTGGGAATCTCTGGGGGTTTTGAGTCTCTTCAGCTAAGATGAGACCTTGGCTACCAGTGATAAACATGTTATAGCATCTCATTAGGAGTCAAGCTTCCTTTTACATTGCAGAGGTTTCTTTACCTCAGAGTACCTCTTTTGGAAATCTCTTGCTTGACTTTTTTTAGGATTACATTTGATTATTTTCCCCTCAGCTTTCAACGCATTGACGGTTTATAACCACCCTGTGATTGATAAGATGCATTCAGGTGTTTCTTAAGTCTTTTTCCAGTGATTACCTCCTAACAGAAGTTCTAGTTATGACTTCTGAAATGTGCAAACTTGTATTTGGCAGAGGCGAAATTCAACCCATGCCTGTAACTCCAGCTCTCAGAGTCATCCAGTTCTTCCTATATGATCTGCCAAAACTTCTCTGACCTAATTATGACCCCAGACACCCATCATCATTATATGGATATGTTAGGTCTGTTATGCAAATACAAAGTAAGAGAAATTTCAAGATTTCATCCCTATCTTTGAAGCCTTCTGTGGTAAACTCCCAGCAAGCCAGTATTTCCTTTTTCAATGCTAGATGTAATCCCCTCTCTGAAATAATGACAACAACAACAACAAAAAGTAAACAAAGAGAAGAAAAGAAACAAAAAATAAAGCCATCAGATTGATCACTTTGTAGTTCTTGTGTTTATATTTTCTTCTCCAGCTTCAACAATAAATTATGATATGGGGTAGTTTGTCACCTACTCCATGGAAATCCAGATGGATAAGATCCATCATAGAGTCTAGAAATATTGGGTTTTTTTAAAAATCAGATTCTTACTGAAAAGACCTATCATGTGGCATGAGCCACCTTTGGTAGCTCATATTACATTTTATCCTGTTTTCCTTTTGTTTCTTTGGCTTTGTTTCAAAAATTCAAGATTTGCCCTGAAGCCATGCATACTACTGAGTCTGTAATATTTGCCATTTTTTTCCAAAGAGATTAATCTGCTTTCTTTGGTTTCTCTCCCTCTCTGTCTCATGAATTGGTTTATTTCTTGCTGTTCTTTATCATAGCACTTCTCATTTCAGAGATTTAGTAGAAAATAGTTAATCTTCTATCTTTATTTTCCTCTTCTGCTTCAGCATTTTTGGGGAGAAAATATTTAGGCCTCACGTATTTGCATTCATGATGTTTTGTTCCAGATCTGTTGTGGTAATTTGCATAACCTCATTCCCATTAGCTGTGTGTTCATTTACAGCCCTTAATTTCTCAAAAAAATAAATCCTTTGGAAGTCAGAATCCTTAATTACAACATTTAGTTTTGTTTATCCTTCAATTTAATTTAATGGTCTCAGTTTCCAGAATATTTTCTACAGCCACCAGTAATTAAAATCAGCTAAAATAACATTGCCTCTGCCTGATGGCAGGACAGCCACAGGAACTTTTTACTGAGAGTGGTAGGCAAGCATGGAGCAGATCCGCAAATCTGCTTGCAGATGTTGATACGAAGTGAAGGGTGAGATTATCCAGAGAGAGCGTAAGAAAGGAGAAGAAGAACAAGCCAAGGACAGACCCTTATGAATATAAAAAGATACAAAGACTTGCAGAGAAGCCCCTGGTGAGATCACAGTGTATTATTGTTGAGGAAATAAATTACACCAAAAGCTCTGTAGTGAATGTGTGAGACTAAATTGAGCAATCCTAGATGACTGATGATTCCCATTGGTAGGACTGAAAAGCTCTGGATATCAAACAAGGGCAACACACATTCCCCTGTTAAAATACAGGATAAAATTCTGGTGCAACTCTAACTTGTGAATGTGCTTATATAGCACAATTCGTATACCTGTTGGTCCCAGACTAAATCCCAAAGTAAACTCTAGTTGTTAATGTGGTGTTACACATCCAGAACAATCTCAGAACTGAGAGGGCTTTAAACTAGGTTCGAAGGGGAAAAGGGATTAGCCAGGCCCACTAAAGAGGAGCCTAGGGGTGGCATGCCAAGGTTGGGGGTGAAATCAATAGCCCAGCTCAAGTGCATCTACAGCAATGCACACAGCATGGGCAACAAACAGGAGGAGCTGGAAGCCATTGTGCAGCAGGATAGCTATGGCTTAGTCACCGTCACAGAGACATGGTGGGATGACTCTTACAACTGGAGTGCTGCAATAGATGTCTATAAGCTCTTCAGAAGGGATAGGCAAGGAAGAAGAGGCAGTGGAGTGGCTCTATATGGTAGGGAGTGTTTCGACTGCATAGAGCTTAGCAATTGTGATGATAAGGTTGAGTGCTTATGGGTAAGGATGAGGGGGAAGGCCAACAAGGCAGATATCCTTCTGGGAGTCTGTTACAGACCACCAAACCAAGACAAAGGGGTAGATGAAGTGTTTTACAAGCAGCTAGCAGAAGTATCACAATCGGTTGCCTTTGTTCTGGACTTCAATCTACCAGATGTCTGCTGGAAATACAGCACAGCAGAGAAGAAACAGTCTAGGAGGTTCCTGGAGTGTGTGGAAGATAAATTCCTGACACAGCTGGCAAGTAAGCCTATCGGGGAGGTGCCTCGCTTGACCTGCTGTTCACAAACAGAGATGGTCTGGTGGGAGATGTGGTGGTCAGAGGTCATCTTGGGCTTAGTGACCACGATTGAGTTCTCAATTCTTGGCGAAGTAAGAAGGGGGGGCAGCAGAACCACTACCATGGACTTCCAGAAGGCAGACTTTGGCCTGTTCAGGGCACTGGTTGGGAGACTCCCCTGGGAGGAAGTCCTGAAGGACAAAGGAGTCCAGGAAGGCTGGGATTTCTTCAAGAGGGAAGTCTTGAAGGTGCAGGAGCAGGCTGTCCCCATGTGCTGCAAGACGAACTGGTGGGGAAGGCGACCGGCCTGGCTGAACTGGGAGCTTTTTCTAGCACTCAGAAAAAAAGAAGAGTTTACTACTTTTGGAGGAAGGGGCAGGCGTCTCAAGAAGAGTACAGAGACCTCATTAGGTCTTGCACAGAGACAATTACACAGGCAAAAGCCCAGCTAGAACTCTGTCTGGCCACTGTTGTAAGGGATAAGAAAAAATGCTTTTACAAATACATTAACAACAAAAAGAGAACCAAAGAGAATCTCCATCCCCTATTGGACGTGGAGGGGAACATTGCCACTGAGGGTGAGGAGAAGGCTGAGGTACTAAATGCCTTCTTTGCCTCAGTCTTTAACTGACAGACCAGTTATCCCTGGGGTATTCAGCCCCCTGAGCTGGAAGGCAGGAACTGAGAGCAGAATAAATCCCCCATAATCCAGGAGGAAGCAGTTTATGACCTGCTGTGCTGCCTGGACACTCACAAGTCTATGGGGGCAGATGGGATCCACCCAAGAGTGCTGAGGGAGCTGGCAGAGGAGCTTGCCAAGCCACCCTCCATCATTTATCAGCTGTCCTGGTTAACAGGGGAGGTCTCAGATGACTGGGGGCTTGCCAACGTGATGCCAATCTACAAGAAGGGCCGGAAGGAGGATCCAGGGAACTACAGGCCAGTCAGCCTGACCTCGGTACTGGGGAAGGCTATGGAGCGATACATCTTGAGTGCACTCATCAGGCAAGTGCAGGACAACCAGGGGATCGGGCCCAGCCAGCATGGCTTCATGAAAGGCAGGTCCTGCCTGACCAACCTGATCTCCTTCTATGACCAGGTGACCTGCCTAGTGGATGAGGGAAAGGCTGTGGATGTTGTCTACCTGGACTTCAGTAAAGCCTTTGACACAGTCTCCCACAGCATCCTCCTAGAGAAGTGGGCAGCGCTCATGGCTTAGACAGGTGTACTGTTTGCTGGGTTAAGAACTGGCTGGATGGCTGAGCCCAGAGAGTGGTGCTGAACAGAGCTAAATCCAGTTGGCAGCTGGTCACAAGTGGTGAGAAGGACCTGGGGATGTTGGTCTACAACCGGCTGAACACGAGCCAGCAGTGTGCCCAGGTGGCCAATAAGGTCAACAGCATCCTGGCTTGTATCAGGAATAGTGTGGCCAGCAGGAGCAGGNCAACGAAGCTGGTGAAGGGTCTGGACAACAAGTCTTATGAGGAGAGGTTGAGGGAAGTGGAGTTGTTTAGTCTGGAGAAGAGGAGGGTGAGGGGAGACCTTATTGGTCTACAGGTACCTGAAAGGAGGTTGTAGTGAGGTGGGTGTTGGTCTCTTCTCCCAAGTTACTAGTGATAGGATGGCCTCAAGCTGTGCCAGGGGATGTTTAGATTGGATATTAAGAAAAATTTCTTCACTAAAAGAGTGGTCAGGCACTGGAACAGGCTGCCCAGGGAGGTGGTGGAGTCACCATCCTTGGAGGTGTTCAAAAAACGTGCAGACGTGGCACTTGAGGGCATGATCTAGGAGGCATGGTGGCGTTGGGTTGACGGTTGGACTTGATGATCTTAGAGGTCTTTTCCAACCTTAATGATTCTAACTTGCATGACTGCTGAAAGTTAAACTGTTTTCTGAAGGAAAAATATCAATATCCTCTCAGTAATACAAATCACATTCTTATACTGGTGGTTCACTTGGGGATACCTAAAACTGTATTCAGCAAAGCAGTAGGCTTCGCTGGTAAGAAAGAAGAAAAGATTATCAGAAGCTCAGCTGGTTATCAGGTAGGTATCTAGGGAATCTGTACCAGACCAATAGGGGGATCCTGACTGTTCTTTTAATGTTAGTCACTTCATATTGTTACTGATTCACATTGTTAAGTCTTCCTTGCTTTTGTCATCTCCTGGTTCAATATGCTTTTGATTCCTTACATTTTCTTCCTTCTACCTCTCTATCTTTTGTATATAAAAAAAAAGTCATAATTTTAGATCTGGCAGCATGTATTTCATATTTGGTCACAATTCATGCTAATAGACAGGAGGGGAAAAAAGTGGAGTTAAAAGAAAACTTGGCACTCCCCAGAGTAGGATAGCCTTCCTTTAGGTGGGGAGCTCAAACTAGAACAAGAAATAACACTTTTTTATTTTAATTTATTAAACACTTTTTTATTTTTATTTATTATTAATAATACTTTTTACTAGACCTTGACAGTTTAAAATTTACTAGACCTTGACAGTTTAAAATTATGCCTCTGCTTACTGCTTTTGCTTCATGCTGTCCATCTTTCTGAGGTTTCCACTCTTGATACCTGTGCACAGCAAAGACGTTGGAGCCAAAAGAAAAACTGCTCCCTCAGAAGTGGACTGCCTTCCTCCAGTAATTGAGTGCTAATTAGAAAAGTAAACAATATCCTTTATAGTTTCAAATAGAATTTAGGAGTTGAAAGGAGGCTAATTCTTCTGTGAAAACTTTGAAAATTATTCCCCTATGTAAACAATCTCCACAAGTCATTGCATTTTTTTTTGTATTTTCCCTGCTTCATTATGGTCTAATCATAATCCAAACACACATCTGATTTTCAACACAGCATTTGTATGCCAAAAGTCGGAGCTCAGATCTTTGCACAGGGAAGTGAGACATCATTAAAAATGTTAATCTAAAAACAAAGAAGATAAGCAACAAAGTACCAGATCAGAACAGGCCCTCCTGTTTGCACGTCAAGTCATGTTTTCCTTGCATGGCCAGTATGTGTGTTGCAAATATCATGAAACAGCAGCAGCAAAGTGTTTCTTTTGCCCTTGGAGAGAAATTGGCAAAAGAAAACCAAACTTGGCATGTGATTCTTCTCTGAGTAGGTGCAGAAAGCAGAGGATAACATGACTATTGTCAATAATTAATCTGGAAGATTTGTTTTCGATGTAGTTGAGATGACGGATGGCAAAACAATGCTGTAAACTACCTTTTGTCCTGCCTTGCCCTTGGCCAGGCAGGCTGTTGCATGCACTTGTATGCTCAGGCATCCTTCCTGGGGCAGGAGTGGAGCATGGAAGGCATAAATTTATTGTAACTTCCTCTGCTACCCATTAGGACAGATTTACATCTGCTTTGCTCTGTTTTAGGAGCCAAAAAAGAAGCTCTAGGCTCCACCCCCTACTCTTCCCACATGAATAAATACCAGTAGTTGATAAAGAAAAATTAAGCTACCGTTGATTTGCTTTCATGGTGGAACTTATCAGCAAATGTGGGCAACTTACTGCTTCCATATAAAAACTCCTTCTAGATAACCCATGTTTTAAACCTTCCCAACTTCTAGTAATCCATTTAGTAAACACGTTTTTATCTCTTCTACAGAACAAAATCATGTTGTCAATATTTTTTCCTCTCCAATGTCATTACAATGTTATCTACAATCCTCCAAGGTCAGCAGCATAAACACAGTGCTCTTTCTTCTCAACACAGTCCATATGCAGCAGGTACCTTTCAACTGATTTTCAATCTAAAATCTTTTGGTAAGACTTCCTGTGAAACCAGGTGCTACAAGAAAGAATTTCTTTATCCAGCTTTTTACATGCTGTTTTCTTGCATTGTCCAAGAACAACAACAAAGTTTTTTGTAATTCTTATACTTTTATTAACTTTGGAAATTTAAGTCTATAAATAGCTGATTGCTATTTCTTCCCCCAGCTTTTGCCTCCTGCATTGATCTATAGAATCATTGAATCATAGAATGGTTTGGGTTGGAAGGGACCTGAAAGTATTGAAAGGCTGCAATAAGGTCTCTGTGGAGCCTTCTCTTCTCCAGGCTGAACAACCCCAACTCTCTCAGCCTGTCCTCATAGGAGAGGTGTTCCATCCCTCTGATCATTTCTGTGGCCTTCCTCTGGACACACTCCGACAGGTTAATGTCTGTCTTGTACTGGGGACCCCAGATCTGGATATAGTACTCCGGATGAGGTCTTTGAGAGTGGAGTAGAGGGGAAGAATCACCTCCTTTGACCTGCTGGCCACGCTTTTTTTCATGCAACCCAGGATATGGTTGGTTTTCTGGGTTGCAAGCACACATTGTTGGCTCATGTCCAATTTTTCATCCACCAGTATCCCCATGGATACTCTACTGAGCTGCTCTCAGTCTGCTCATCCTCCAGTCTGTACTGACACTGGTGATCGCCCCAGCCCAGGTGAAGGACCTTGCACTTGGCCTTGTTGAATTTCATGAGGTTTGCATTGGAAAGCTAACAGAATGAAGAGTGGTATCTCACATGGTGACAGGAGCAAGATCATGAGCTGCGCAGCCAGAGCCTTCCCAGAAGCCCAGCCTGAAGCAGACTTCTCTGAGAATTTATAATTTATTGAAGTTCATACTCAGTAAAAAGATCTCAAAACAGCAAATATTTTAGATATCTTTGATCTGTCAGGTTTGTAAAATCCAGAAGGTCAAATATCTTGAAGTTAAGGGAAGGTTTAAGGAGGATTTCACATTTGGGACAGGCTAACAATGCACACATGGAAAAATTCTGCTGGCTATTGTAACTTGGCTATCATGAAATAACTAATGAACATGCACCTGAGGCATTAGGTAACACAGTTCCAGCTCAAACCTGGCAGCTCCTGTGTCTGGAGGCTGGTCTTCAGGATAGGACTGACTTCAAGGTGCAAAGCCTGATGAGATTCAAGTACTGACAGCTCAGTAAGTTTGCCTTGGCTGTAAGGCTTTGCTAGCACTTGGTCCCTCAGAAGAAATCTGATGTTTAATTTGCTGAAGCCTCTTCTTTTGGTGGAGCAGAAGAAAACTGTGAAAACCTCTCACTGGAGAACAGAGAAAGCTTTGTATCCGGATGGCAGCACCTGCAGAAGAATTTGTGGTGAAGACAGCTCAGCCACAGCTATGAGAGACATCTGGCTGCCTGATCTATCCACCACTGTGGATTCACATGATTGATCCTCTACCCCAGAACTGCAAAATGCTTTTAGTTAGCCTTTGTTTTGTCCTTTTTCTTCTTCTTGCATACAATCAGTTGTCCTTTGACATGATGATACTTTAAAAGACAGATCCTGACATAATTTTCTAGTCTTAACTTTCTGTTTGCCATTTCTCTTCTTAATGTTCTATTTTTTCCAGTGCTACAACTCTATTGAATTAATAATACAGCAGTTATCTCAACTGATGCCACCTATTAGATGCATATGTTTTCTTTTCCTTCATCAGTTGCCTTCCTCTAGTCTTGATTTTAGTTTCAGATTCAAAGTTGTCTGCACTGCATTGACTCAGAGACAGAAAAATGAGAACCATTTAAACTTTGCCAGAAGTGGGGAAGAATGGAAGGAGAGAAATTTTTGGCACATTTGATTTTTCAAAATTTGTCCTCATGTTAATAAGAAAACTTAATGGATATTGAATGCTATAGATGACTGGTTTTGTTTAGCTCTAAAAATTCAGTTAAAATCAATTTTTGTTAAAAAAGGAGGGGTTCTGAACAAGTGATAAATGTTTCACATAAGGATTGCTCGGCTGGGAATAAACAAGGGAGGAGGAAGATATGGGCATGTTAGCTAACAGAATAACTAAATCTCCATGTTATGTTGAATAGGATACTGGAAAACAGTATATAGGAATATGAGCTACAAGGTGAGCTCCATTGTCTGATGTTAAAAAAATTATAAATTCAAAGTGAGACATATGTACACAGGGGCTATCTGAAGGATCATGGGTACACCTCTACAGAAGGAAAATGAAAGAGCTTTTCTCCTGTTCAACCTAGCACTACAAAGGCTGAGGTAAGATTGCTGCCTCTAAAAACTTTTTAAGAGCAAATATCAGGGCAAGAAAATTAGTCTTTAGGGTAAATAAGAAGGCAAAAATGCCCCAGATAAGATATTAGTACATTTTGGCTGGAACTGAGGAGAAATTTTCAAAATGTCAGGGTAGCCAGACTGGGATAGCTGCCCAGAAGGAGGTGTCTGAGACAAAGCACTTAAATAATTTAAAATAAGAGTTCAGAGGGTTCATAGAAGTTCATGTGCACAAAGGAAAACAATGTCTGCAGAAGATACTGTGAACAGCTCCAGTGCTGCTCCGTGTCAGGATGCTTCAGCCAGAGGAAGAAATCTGAGGGAAGGCAGAGAGGCCACATGCATGGCAGTTTCCCATGGTCAGAAGAAACAACAGAACCTGTCCTAAACCCTCAGCTTTGAACTGCTGAGATGCTGCCTGAATGTGCATGTCTTCTTGTGGCTGCTTTGTGGATGTAGTGACACAGCTAACTTGGCCAAAGATAGTGGGAAATTTTGGAGTGACCTGACCTATACTTTTTGTCACATTCAGTATTCATCAAAACCAAATCCAGTAGCTCTATTCAGATCTTCCAGAAGCTCTGACTTAACACAGTGCCATTGTCACCAAGCAAAAACTCTCTTTAACACTGTACATTATAGAAATAATGAAGTGATAACTTCGTTTAAATGATCTTTGATTAGATTTGGCTTGAGATAAGTAACATTCTAAATTGTTTATTTAGCAAGCATGGAATCTCAGTTTTCCTGTTTTTAAGACATGCCACTTACAGGAAAATATTACCAAAACACAGGTTGTTAATGAAAATGTAAGAATGAGATTTTAAAGAAAAGCTTTGGTAAGAGGTGTGTTTTGGTCGGTACATGCAATCCTCTGCTCTGACAAGACTATATTTATTTACAAGATTTTGTAGAAGAGGGGTTTAAAGAAATTCATTTTGCCAATTTAAGAACCTGTATTGCTGGGAAAAGCTCAGCCCCTGCCAAAAGCCCTTAGTCAGGGGCTGATACGTCATCACCATGTGTTAAAGAGTTGGTTCATCGCTATAGCTTGCAGATTTCTTACCACTTTAGACTCCATCTCCTTTTCAGTTTTATTAGTTTGGCCTTGTGACAGTCAAGTGTCATACACCTGTGACCAAACTGACCCTTACTGGTGTGAGCAGAGCAAGGAACCTGTGGAAGCACCACCCTGCTGCCAGGCTGCACCTACGGTAGGGCATTTCTGCAAATACAGTGGAGCTGACCAAAGGCCTTTCCTCCTCCCACCCCTGACAAACATGTGCAAACTGGCTGAGCACGCTAGTGCTCCGTGTATGGATCGCTACACGTTAGCTCTCTGCTTCTGCAGTGAAGGCAAGTAGGGCTAGATTAGAAAGCTGGAGGAAGCTGAAAAATCTTTCTACAGATAGTAAATCAATTTGTCTTGCTAGCTTTGTTGAGCTTGAAAATTGATGTCCTTTTCTCATCTTTGCCTCAGCACCTTCCTTTTCCACATTTTGACCACACAGGATTGTAAGCTTTTTGGGGCAGGGATTATTTCTTATTGGCAAAAGTATCAAGGCATCTCAGCAAAGAGGATGAACCACTGAGGCAGCTTGTTAGCAGAAAATGAGAAAGAACTTTTAGTTCCATAAAGGTGATGAGGCCAAAAATGTAGCCTAATTTGTAATATGCTCTTTTATTCTTCAGATTATTCATTACATCACCCACAGTATTTTGAAATTTGTTCTGGAACAAATGACCAGGCTTGCACATACTGTTAGCCTAAAATCCAATTTCTCAGTTAGTTGCTGCTTATTTTAAATAGAAAGGATCCGGTCTTACAGCTTGTCTGAAATTTTGTATCATGCAAAAGTGCAAATTAAAGAACTGCTTGCTTGCATGTGGGTGTAGTAGATGAGGAAGGGAAGAGAATGGATTTCTGTTTACTTCATATCCCCAAACACCCTGTTAATTGCTTTCCTTTCTCCCTGCCTCTTATTCCATGATGACAGCAAAATCAGCTCTTGTCTATTGCTATAAATTGCTGTTGTGTCAAATGAACACGTTTACAGAATCAGATCGGTTTAATGATAGAAATTCAAGGAAGCCTCAAAAAAAAAAAAAAAAAAAAAAAAAGATGTCTTCTAAAGTGTAAAAGAAATGAGTGATAGGTTTCCTGCTTTTGTAGAAGAAAGACTATTCAGCTTTTCACTGGTCACGTACAGTGAGGGCAAGCCTCCTGCATGATGTGTTGCGGCGGGGAGGAAGGGGATGTTTTTACACACACTCCTGAATCCTCTTCCCTGACTGAGGTGCCGCTACACTGTTGGGCTAATGCCTCTCATTAAATTAACTGAGAAACAAAACAAAAGAAATTCCTTCATCCCTGAATTATAATAAAGTGAGAAGTCAGATGCAAACGTAAATTTAAATACTCCACTGGACGTGGCCAGGTGTGTGGTGTTTAATGTGACACTGCCACTGCATTTGTAAGCTTCTGATGAGATGGCACAATTATTCTCATTAACAGATGTGAAGTTGGGGAAGAATATTTTTTTACAAAACCTCTGATAGCTCCAGTGGTGTCTGAGCTTTCGGCTCTTTCCTGGAAAGGCACCTGAAACCAGCCACAGCATGTGCAGACCTACACTTCTCGTTTGTGTGCTAGCAGCAAGCACTCCTGGGCATTCACAGCATCTGCAGGCAGGTTTCCCCCTCACTTCTCGTGGTGCTACAAGAAAAATGCACCGAACTCAGAACCCTTTATGCAGGGTTGTGCATGACATCCGTGACAGGGCAGTTTTCCTGCCTGCTGATAGGAGAAAATCCCTGAGCGAGGGCGCGATGGGCTGGAGGAGGGCAACTGTGCTGCACTGCACCCCCTGCCTGGGGAGCACAGCCAGGCGTGAAAATCCCCCCAGCATCCCTCCTGAGCCCTAGCAAGGGGCACGCTGCAGCAGTTTGTCACTAAGGGAAAAACCAACGATAAACCATGAGCTGAAAAAGGAAAAGGAGGAAAGGACTCAGTGTTTAAAACAGGTATGAAAAAGAGCCCTACTATCTTTCACAGCCTGCAGGCTAAGTTTAGTCATGAGCAGCCAGAAGGCAGGCAAGCACACTAGTGAGTACCCAGCTGCAGGAAAAGAGACACAGTTTACACAGACTGAAATTGGTGAGAAGAAGTTGTTCGGAAGTGCATGTGTGGAAAAGCTACAGCTTCTGTGAGTTTTAGGGTGTCCTGCTATTCTAGGTGTGAAATACATATACATTTTTGATTTAACAGGCACCGTGTTGACAACTTTTCATTGCCATGTATAATGGAGGAAGTTCTCTTTACAGGAGATTTATTTTCCCTAAACCTCATCCCAGGAGTTTCTTTAAAGAACCCCAGAGTTTCTGTTTACTTATTAACACTTGTAGAATACAAAAGCCCTAGTATTACACAGGATGCATTTCCTTTTCTTTCACTCTACTTTGCTCTCCCTGAAAGTCAATATTCCTCCCAAAAGTAATTTGTTTTGCTGTAAATTTAGAGTGTGTTCAATAGATATTGAAGTAGAGGATTAATGGATCTGTCTGGGGACAGGCAAAGACAATCAGCAAACCTCACCCCACAGCTCTCCTAATACAGTGTAACCCTTGATATGTTATTTCATTCTTCAGTCTCTCTTTTCAAGAAAAAGTATTTAGTGGTTCTCACAGTCATTCTGTCCATTATGTGACTAAGAAGACCATGCACAAGCAAAGGAACCAGTTGTGCATATGCCTAGGAGGAATTTTCCCAACTACCTGACCTACTGAGGAGCCTTTCAGCACTTGTGCAAAATTACTTTGCTAGAAAAATACACATTATCAGTGCTGACCATTATTTTAGCATCTACACAGAACACATGCAAATGCAAAGAGCCCCTCTTGTGTTTGCTACAAGTCAATGCCAGGCGTCATACCAGCTGACCAGTTAGTTCTGCACTTCGATTATAAAAATATAGCTGTAGCAGGGTTCACATTTTAAAAATTATTATTATTTTCTGGCACCCCTTCAACCACAAAAAGACTGTCCTGTTTTACATCCCATCCTTCTGATAAACAGTCTCTCATTATGTATGAGATTTTAGCACAATGGATGAGTGCCAGTTGGCATAACTTCCTTTGTAATGACAAGCAACTTCTCCAGTCAACACCACCTAAGCATGTTGCTTTTACATGCCCTTTGCACTGCAGATGAAGCTGCCTGACAGATTTTTATGGAGGGAGGAAGAGAAAATGACAGATTCTCCAAGCTGCACCCTTCGTTGTCACATAGGGGTGAGTTTTCTGGCACGTGCACCACTTAAAACTGGAGTCAGGCCTTCCCAAAGGAGTTATTCAGCCTGTTGTTTAGAAAAACTCTCAGCTTATCAGGCATCAAGTACTTGAGAAGTCAACATCACATGTGTAACAATCCTTCCTTTTTCTTGTCCCAATTCACCTGTGTATCATTCCAATGTTAATTTAATCTATCTGCTGAGTTTGGAAGAATTAAACTAGCATGAGGCCAACACGAATATATATGCTCTTTTTTGGTTAGAGAAACAAGACTTTGTTTCAAGTGTTGTTCTCCATGTTAATATGGTGCATCTTGAACAAAAGCCATTTCAACTGACACAGCTTGGTAAAAGTGCTGTGGGCAATGCAATTGCATGGGATTATTAATGGCACGCTATAAAGGGGGCAGCTCCAAGGTCAGTCTCAACCTCCTGGGGCTATACCTGTGTGATTGGGCCTCCTTTTGATGCCCAGTAACTCAGCTGAGAGCTGGCAAGTTATCCACAAAGCTCAGAAATTGATTTCTGGGTCCATTGTGTAGGACTGTGTTGTAGCACGCTCAGCCTTGCCAGTGTTGACCCATATGGTCAGCAAAGGTGAGAGTCTGGACCCAGCTAAAATCATTGGATGTGCCCAGGCACTTCACTCCTTGTCTTGGAGAAAGGCCAGGGTCCAGAGCAAATCTCATGTGTGATGCAGACGGTAGGCAAGACTGGGATGGAGAAAGGGGTGGGATAGTTTGTGTCCATGAGTCTGGACTATTCTGTCTATCTGTACAATTTGAGTTAATATTTAGGCTTAGAGTCATCTTGCTGCTGGAGTTACACCAGACAAAACTAGAATGATGTATGAGTGAGTAATCCCAGGCTCCCTTGCTGGCTAGCGGGAGGAAACAGGCATTTCCAGGCTGGATTCATTCTTCTTTGGACAGAGATGAATCATGCTGTAGAGATGCCTCTTTCTCTTCATTGACCGTAGAGGGAGCCCAGGGTGACAACTTCAATGCACATATCTATAATGTAAAAGCCCACCTCTGGTGACATGAAACTCACAACTAGTGTCAGTTCCCAGTACTTTAAAAAGAGAAAGTAGCTTAAAAAAGAAAAATGCTCTGTGATTTCCAAGATGAGAGTCTCCTTCTTTGTATATCTATGATAATCTTGCTAAGTCACATTTGGTGAGGCGAGCAGGGAGATAGTACCACAAAGAGATGCCCTGGGGTCATAGCTGGGGAGGACAGGGTAGGGAAAGACAAGAAACAGAACTCTACTGACCTTTTCATTATTTAAAACAAAACAAAACAGGGAGTGGGATATAAGAAACAGAGTAATTGTGATTAATCATGAATTAGCTAGCTTTGATTCCTGCAGTGACCGATCACGAGTCTGCCATTTGGAGCTGAATCATTCTCTAAGGTCAGGCGTAGCAGCGATCATTTCCACTGAGCTGATACTGAGCACAGTTTACAGTCTAAACATGAGAAGCAAAAATATCCTTCAGCATTGTTACTCTTCACCAGCCTCAGAGGTATCTTTTCAAAGATAAACAGGCAGCTGCTGTTTAACTATGCTTGATCTCCAGGTACCAAGGATCAGACACTGTTTTTTGCACTTGCATCACAATTTGGGCCATTTAACCTACAAAAAAGTGTCAGCACTGTAACTCACACCCCTTAAGGAAGCCCTTTGGCAGCTCTGGCTCATTTTTCTGGTTGAAGTTTTGTTTGTGCAATCTGAGAGTATACCCATCACCTCATGGAATGTTTTCATAAATTGTCACCTGATCCTTTGCTGTTCATTAAGCATGCAATACTTTGCAAAATAGCCTTATTGTGCACCATCAGAAACCACTTCAACTGCTGTCTAAAAAGTTTTCACGAAGACATACAGCATTAGGTGAAGGAGGATAGAATGCATTGGTCTCCCATTACCTGGGTACCAGTGCTATCACTTATTACTTAAGTAAGTGAACAACCTGGGAATAAAACACAGGGTACTGCTGCACTTCGGCTGTGGCCAGAAAGAAACGCAAATGGCAGCAACAATTGTCTTTTCTGTGGAAAAGGTTGTGCTGGTGTGCCTCATCTACCCAGAGAAGGCTATCAGGGGAGGAACATCACAAGCCCTGGGTCCTGGCTGGCATCGGGGTGAGAAATCCTCGAGTGCTGTCTCCAGTATTCTGGGACCAGCATGGTCAGGAACAAGCACAGAAACACAGCAGTGAGACTATGGTCAAGAGTGTGGTGGTCCGCAGGTGCCTGTGGGGTCATGCAATAAGAGACTAAAGTTTGTCAAGGTCTTATTTTTGGGCTTTGACAGTTTTAAGAAGAGCGCATATTGACTTTTTGAGGATCAGTCCTCACCATGGCATGATGTGGCAGACTTTGCTGCCGCTGAGAAAAAGTAGCATTGTCATCACAGTCTTCATGGGAGTGATGGAAGATTGGAGAAAGGGGAAATTACTGGAGACAATGGTAATAAAAAACCCAGTTCCTGCCACATATCAGAAACAGGGAGTTTTATCAGGTGTTCCCAAAAAGAAAATGAAGCAAGGATATTGGCCAATATCCTTGGAAGTTATTACTCAAATAATTGGCAGAAGTGTTTTGGGGCATGTCTAGTTTGTTGCCAAGTTTATAAATGCTTCGGTCTGTATCTGCACTAATGAGAATGTTTTAACATGGCTGTTTAATACAGTGTTTGACATTTTCAAAGCATTATTTGCCTGTGTGGAGAAGTAGTGGTTAATATTAATAGACTTTTTCTTGTTACAAGAAGTCCACAACCTTTAATAAGAATGGGTGCTGGAAGGAGATCTTTCCCTAAGAAACAGGCAATGTCTGAAGAAACCAGACAGAAAAAGTAATATATTTAAGGATTTGCCTTTTCCTCCCCTTTTCTAATGTAATTAACTACTTGTTTGTTCCAACCCATATGCCTGCTGATCTTGTTACTGCTTCTTCCCTAACAGCCCAGTTCTTTCGCTTTTGTCTGTTTGCTGGATTTCTTGTCTCTGTTTCTGCATTGGTCATCTCAGCTAAGGGAATTTCAATTCCTTTAGCAAGTCTGACCAGCTCCTTTGCCTCATCCAAACAGCCCCACCATGGGACCCTATGCCCCGTGGTTTTGGGTGCTCCCTCTCGCTTCCTGACAACTGTATCTTTCAAATCCATTATGGCATCATGGTTCAGTCCCTCTTTAGACATCTTGTAGCTTGGGGGTTGACTCTATTCCACCCCACTACCCATCCCCGCCACAAGTACCTTCACTTCTTGTTTGCTGACTCCACTTATTCAATACCCTTCCCCATCACCTGGTCCTCCTCGTGACCTGTATTTTCAAGCACCTGTTTTCACAGGAAAGTGATATGTACTTCAGTTTCAGTTAACTTCTATTCTTGAACTGCAGCTTCTTTATTACAGGATCTGTGGCTCTCTTTCTACAGTTTGGAAAACAGTAGTGTTTTGATCTTGCGCTTTGCTGCAAGATTACTAGAAAATATAATATGTAGATGGAAGATACAGGGGGTTGGAGACAATTAAACTGCTCATTGAAATCTGCTCACCTCTTCTACCTTGTGTGGAAGGTAGGTGTTCCTTTCTAGCTATGCTGATTCAACTCCTAATATATATATTCATATCTCAAATAATTTTTTCTAGTTATGCTGATTTAATTTCTAATATATATCTCTCAAATATTTTTTCACCAGAATCCAGAAATAGAAGTTAAAATTTCCTATCTGTGTAAGTGACCAAGAAGTTCAATTCTACCCCATGATCACAATGTCACAATGGAAAAAGAGAAATTTTACAGGAAATGCAGAATAAAACAATCTTGTGTACATCTTAATATCTACTGTAATGTGTGGAATACTTTAAAACCCTAAGGGGGTTGCCAAAGAGAGTAACAAAACTCCCAGTGACTACCACATAAGTAGTATGGCACCCCTTGTTTGACACCTGCAGGTCATGGTAGTCTTTAGTCTTTTTAACCTTTAAAACAATTTTTTTAATTGAAAAATTGCTAAGGAGGAAACATTGCAATGGCCAAAATAAACTTCTGCTATTATTTTTATCTACTCTTTATTTAATGGATTAGAATGAACAAGCCAGCTTTTTTAGATCTGAAGTTTAAGGGAGAGCTGCTAAATCATGACTTCCAAGTAGAAAGCTAACACTTCTGCCATGTCAGACATTTGCCAGAAAAGGGAGGACAATGAAATGTATAGATTTAAAATTGGTCACAGAGACAACGAAAGAAAAGGTGGTAGGAGATAAAAGGGGAGGAAAGGAATGTGCAGGGAAGAAATGCCTGACAAAGGGAAGAAAGCAGCATAGAGGCTGAGGTGTAAGCTGCTTCCAGAGATTTTTTTCTCTTTTGCTTATCTTGATTTGGACTTTGCTCCGAGGTGACAACTGGTTAGATGGCAACTTACACTGAACATCCCTAGAAGCAAACCCTTNGGGGGAACAGGTCCTTAGTTCCTGCCACGCTACAGCATCTGAACCCCCTCTGACTTCAGCCTCCAATTCGGACAGGGAGATATCCATAAACACCTGGCTTCTTAGGAATTGTCCAGAAGCATGTTGGACTACACAGGTACTGTGTAAATGGCTCTTGAAATGGCTATCTAAACCCTTAATTTATGGATCCAACTCCTCACTAATCAGGGAGATCCGGTATACCTGCTGCTGTCTTCCCCAAGAAGAAATTGTTATCTTATCTTTGCTAAGATCCTTATTCACTCTGCCCAGTGTGGTTAGCCAGCTGCATCACAACACACATATGTGTGATCTGTTTCTTTGAGGACACTCTAGCTCCCTTTAACTCCCTTTACCCTTCCAGATTCAGATCCCAGGTGATTTTCTGGAAAGCTGACTTTCTGAAGCCAGCTGATTTTGATTTGCTTTATTTCTTCTTCCATTCTTAAGGAATGTGGGTTCTGTCATCCCATGGCCACTGTCCCCTTAGCTGCACTTCACCTCCCCATTCTGATCCCAATTCCTTTCTAATGTTTATGGTTGTTGCCGTGTCTCCTTTTCAGTTGTTTTCTCAGCTTTCTGTACCCAGAAGTTGTTAAAAGCTGTTGCCAACCTCAAGAAATTGCTGGATTGTCTGTGCCTTGCTGTATTCCTCTCCTGGATACTGAATTCACCAAAGTTACTTATTCTGTACCTACTGGCCCTTTCTGGAAGGCCTCGGGCTTTGTTTGCACTGGTGGTATACTAAAATGCAGCTTTTGCTCTGCCATGTATTATTGCTTCCTCCTTTGTTCCCAACTGGACTGCATTTCAGACAGCACAATGGCTCTCCCTAAATTTATTAGACTTCAAACCATCTTTGCTCATTTTCCATTTTACTGTCATAGCTTATGAGCATTGAAAGAGCTTCATTAATACTGATTTCTTGGATAATATTTGGAGAGCACTGCAGTATGTGCACTGCAGCACTCCTGTGCTGGCCTTGCAAGCATCACTTCTGAGCTATCACCGTCCCTCTGAACCAGCCAATTAAATACTATGTCCCAGTTAACGTGAATGTGGCGATGATCCTTTCAGCAGAAGAAAACTACCATTCAACAACTCAGTCTTTCCAAAGGACCCCTGGCACAGAGCACTCACTGCAGCCCAGGTTACAAATACCGTGCAGCATATATGGCATTTTGTGTTGCCTCACTGTCTCAAAGTCGAAGACACACGGTAATCTCACATGGCTAGCCAAGGTGCAAGAACTGGCCGGGGTTTCTGACAGATCTTAAGCACAGAAAAGGTGTGGCCTTTGCTTGGAAATCTGGAGAGATTGTGTTTACTAAAACCAGGTGAAGACCAACAGACAAGTGAAACCACCCAAGATTCAAGACTTTGTTAAGGCTTGAGACTTTCCAGATTCAGGTACGGTGCAGCTTAGAGGGTGCATAAGCACTGGGAATAGATGAGCACTCAGTGTCCTGCAGGCGCTCAGAGGAGAAAGGGTGCAAGTTTAACAGTCTTATGGCAACTCAGCCTTGTTTTCCATGCATCTTTTGGGGAAGACTGAAAGATAGAAACTCATTTAGACTGTTAACACAGTCTAAAAGGGAGTACAGAGACATGTACAGAAATTGATTAAATCTTGCCAGTATATCTTATTAACCAGAGCATTTTGTTAGATCAGGATTTATTGTGGATAGGTTGAACTCTGTTTCTGTGGTTCTGTGCTCAGAGCTGTATTCTTGGAAGACTGCAATGTTGGGCTGAAGACTACGAAATATTTATCAAGCATCTATCGCTCAGGGACTCTAGCTGCAATATGCTGTATACCGTAATAGCAGACAGTAAGATTTGAAGTAAATCAATGAATAATAAATATAAAAGTTACTTTCCAATTTGGCCCATTTAACCACCCCTGGAGGAAGCTTGGAGTGTTGTAGTGAATCCAGCTAAACACAGTTTTCTTCAGGACTCTGAAGTCCTGAAGAAAGGGAAAGGTGAACATTTTCAATTCTACAAGTTGTTGTGAAATTTTATACCATATCGTCCAACCAATTCCAAACTCTACTGATATTTTCAAGCTCCTTTTTCCTCTCATTTAAATGACTGTATGAGGATGACACTGGGGAAAAAATTGGATTACTGCTATTTTATTTTGAAGCCTCAGTGGGATTTTGAGGGAATTGATTCAACAAAAAATACAAATCTGCACGACCAGTGGAGAGGAATAATAGTCTCACACTCTACCTGTCTGTATCATCATTATTCTTAATGGTCTGCTCTTGCATTTCTGGGATACAGTGTACCTAAAGGTGGAAGACTAGATTTTCTTCAGAGAATCAGTGCATTTGGAATCAAAGCTGTATTTTTGGTGGATACAGGATACAAACCTGAGGCAAGCTCATACCATAAATATGTTGTCTCCGTCAGTGTTTCTCAAGCAGTCTCAGGTACTGTACGTATGTCCTTTTGTCCTCTTTTCCTTTCTTTTTCTTTTTTTCTGATATGTTAAGGACTGCCAGGGATAACGTTGAAACCCAGTCTGACGTCTAATGCACCTGTACAGAACTACTGGATGAATTGCTTTTCTTCTGTCAACAGAATTTTGTGCCTCCTGCACATCATTTATGGTACCTGTCTGCCATTTTCACTGTAACTTTGGAATGGGTTCTCCCAGACCCCATAGTTGTCATCACTTCCTTCGAATTATTTTGCACAGGAAATTAAGACATCTGTGTTGTTACATTGAGATATAGTCACACAAACGCACAGTTTTGACTGTGCACACAATATTCTGACAATGTTCTTTAATTTTAGAAGGCTAATCTGCATTCATGCTTTTGTAATAAGGGATGCCTTTACTTCTAACAGCCAGCAAAGGGGGAAGCAAACGTGTCAAATCAGGAATGAGATCACTGTAGCAGATCAGATTTGCAGGTGTATTTATGTGGTAAGAAATCTCTTGCTATCCAAATACGATAAAAAATACACCCAATTTTTCAGAAGTAGCTATTTAGAAAAGTTCATTTATTGATGCTCTTCAGGAAAATTAATGGAAACACTTAC
The DNA here is from genome assembly GCA_013389905.1 of Sula dactylatra. NCBI lineage: Eukaryota > Metazoa > Chordata > Aves > Suliformes > Sulidae > Sula > Sula dactylatra. The sequence continues at coordinate 184,100 of WEKW01029255.1, read as the reverse complement.
TTCTTAGAGTTTTGCCTGTCTGATATGCTAAAGAAGCAGCTTTTTACAATCTATTTCTCCTCCCAAACTCTATATTTACATGCAAAGAGACTTGCCCTCCCTGAAGATATCTTACACAACAAAGACTAAGCATGCTGCAGCAAAGAAATACTAGAAATAGATGGTAAAAATTACTCCATTTGGGGCAAACTAAAGGCAGCATAAATGGTGGTATTACTCAAAGTAACATTTTTTAAAAACACAGAGAGTTAAAATGAGGCTTCAAGTAACAATAAAGTACTGAAAAGTAAGTATTTATAACTTTTGGCCCAGTTACTGATGTGGCTAAACCTGCATTTGAAAGCTTCGTTTTGAGAAGGCATTAAAAAAAGAAGACAAAATAGGATGTTGTATAATTTCTAGTACAGAGTTTTGCTTTTCTAGGTCTCTAACAAATGCTTCAGTTGGTCATTTCTTAAGAAAAAAAATGTAAAAGGAAGAGCCATAGCAGATAACATTCAAAAGACTAGTGACAACTGAAGCTTCAGAACTCCTCCAAAACGTTTTCTTGGACTCTTGTAATCTCTGTGTTGAAATTCCCACATGCACTAAAACTCCTTTTCTATGTAATTTACTGTAGAATCATCAGAAGAAAAAACAACAAACCAAGGCATCTCTATTTCCACATTTTTGTTAGTGTTCATGAGCCGTAGAAATCAGGATGCCTCTTTCAGCTTCTGTTTATAACTTCTTACACAAAGACAGCAAGCTCTGCCTACCTATAGGCCAGTGCCGATTTCTAATGCAATCAGCAAATACAAACTGCACACCTGATACCAACCAAGAAGCTAGCCCACCTCTTGCCTCTGCTGGGCCAGTTAATTCAAATGTATTAACTTCCCAAATCCTTCCTCCCCACTCCCAGGAAATCATGCATGGGATTGCGGTATGGAGTTTAGTATCTGCAACTTCAGGATGTTGCTTGGGAGAGAATTTAAAAGAAGAGGCAGGAACCCACACCAAGGCCAGACATGAAAAAATCCTCAGAATTTAGAAGATGAAGGGAAAATATTTCTTTGTCTATTGCATTTGTTACTTACCGAAAAAGAGAGACTCTCTGGTGAAATGAAAAGCACCCCTTAGGCCAGAATCAGAAAATCCATGGCATGTATTATTTGTCACATGGAGTACTTGTGATTTGCAGGTAAAAGAGTGGCAGAAAGAAAAGGAATCAAAGCATATAGCAGAGTTTTTCATATGAAACACAACTTCATGTATCCTCCAGTGAATTATTTCACTTGCCTGCTGTCTCCTATCTGACCTCGCTATCATGTCCCCATATGGGGTTCTGTATGTCCTTATAAACACAGCCACTTTGGACATGCTGTCACTAATTAATGCAGCCATTCTGTGTTTGGCTGTCTTGTGAAAGATGTTGCTCACGATGGTGTTGTGGGATCAACCTTGGGGAAAGGTGTTCACCCCTGGGAGCTGGAGGATGATCACCCTGATAGGGTGCAGCTCAGAGACACATCCCGTCCTCATGTGAATTCATAGGTGGATGAGGTGGTGATTAGGCCCACAGTGCCCATGTGTTCAGAACATGCCCCTGCAGTGGCGCATCTTCAGTCAGCATAATTAATGCCATTAACTTCAAAGAATCTACGCAGGCTGCTCTGCCTGGCAGTCTGGCTGCCTAGATGAAAGAGGTAATGCTGTGTCTGGTTCTTTCTGCACTATGTGTCCATGTTTCCCACTAACAAAGAAAGTTAAATCTTTATTTCCAATAAATTCCAGCTTATATCAATCACAGCTAACAATACCCTGTGCCCCAGTGATTAATTCAGACACACGCTTGTAATTGTTTGTCTTGGCAGGTTCAGTTCATTGCACAGTAACTTATGGCCTGAATTTTGGAAAGCCCAAGCCATACATTGAAGTCAGCAAACACTGCAATTGCTCACCACTTGCAGAGTTGGGCAGTTAATGCTGCCTTGCTTCCAAACACCTTTGCCATCGCCTAGAGTACTTCCTCTGTCATATACCTTCACAAATTTTTCATTATAACTGTTAGAAAGATGAGCACATTAAATGAATTAGTAATCAGATACATATTTAAAAAGCACAGTATCATTTTCAGTGATAAAATAATAAATCTTTGTTACACTTTTCTGGCAATTGCATAAATGGTTACTGCTCCTATTAAGGGCCTTGCTTTCCCTCCATATAGCACGAACCTATTACATCCATAGCACTAATGAATAATATAAAGTCCCAGTCTAAAAGAATGTCTCAGCATAAGTTCTCTTTAACAGGTTTATGGGCTGTACAGAAGGTTCGATATTTGGGTACCTGCACAGCTCAGCCTCAGAAGCAACCCAAGTGCACTCTTCTAGTGGTGGTGTCACCCTGAAGCCGAGACATGCTTTTCCAGGTACTTCAGTAGCCACTTTCCAGTGGTGTCCTTTGATTTCCCAGTTGGAAGGCCTGGGTCCAGCTCCCTCTTCTCCAGCTACTGGCTTTGTTAGACTTTGCTCCCGAGAACTGTAGTACTAAGGAACCACTGAGTGTTGATGTCTCCCAGTCCGTTCTTCAGGACGACCTTTTTTTGTTCACCCTTTTTGCCAAAGCATTTTCCATAGAGATTGCCTCTTCTGAAAGACCAACACACCTTTCAGACACCCTGGTTTTCCAGGCACAAGCCCTTCTTTGACAGGAATGCCTGTCTTTCCTCCTGCCTTGATGTATAACTTGCATTTAGCTACAGCTAAATGCACTTTCCTCAACTAACCTCTGTTGTGCCAGTGATTTACCAGAAGTGACTGTATATCTGCTTGCGGATCACTGATGAGGATGTTGAATACGTGGGGCAGATCCATGAGAAAGACAAATATCCCCATTCAGTGACCTCCCTGCTGACAGAAGCTTGAAGTCTGTCAATGAGCTAATTATTTTTCTCTCCAGCCTGTGCTTTTTTCTCTCCTATATTCTACATTTTAATCAGAATATTGTGAGTTGCTAAGTCAAATGTCTCTACATAGTGTAAGTCTATTATATCAATGCGGTTATCTTTAGTCATTAAATCTGCCATCTTATTGAAGAATGAAATTATATTTGTTTGACAAGATTTTTGTTATCCAGAAAATTGTGCTGAGCAACACTAACTAGATTTCTATAATTTAATTCTTTTTTAATCAAATCCTTACATTAGCTTTTCTGGTATTTTAACTGTAATTTATGTCAGGATGGGCTGTGAAAAAATGCTCCACAGATGGAGAAAATAGGAGGTTATCCTCTCCCATCCATCATTAGGGACTTTGTTCTGCACAGTGCTGCCCAAGATGGTCCCAATCCATTTACAAGAACCAAGGCATTTTGGAAAAAATAGCTTAGTGATCATATAAAAAAATTCTTCACACAAAAGAGGCAAAGATAGATGGAAGAATAACTTTTTCTTCTTTCATGACATGAAGTACGGAGCACTGAACTGATAAAATTTTGGATACATCCTATCTGAAAGTTGCCAAGAAAATCCCATAATTGAGTTATTAATGAATAGTGTTTATTTCTATTTGTTTATTTAGATGTATTATTATAGAACAGTCTCTGGGAATAAACCCTGCTTTCATTCAAATATTTATTTTGCAGAGCTTGGACCCTTTCAATAACTCTGCTTATCTGCTTTTTTTCAAAGCAAGAGCTCTGGGTATTCCTGGACCTCTTAGCTGTTCCCACTTTTAAGTAAAATTTTCCTTTGATAAGCCAAGAGTTTTAACATTCTATTAAATTTTATTTAGGTGTCCTGTTGGGAAATATGACTTTATTCCCACCCAAATCCACTTGAAGGTCCCTGGTCAGTAATGGTGCTCGTCCCACTAGAGCCTTCCCTTTGAGGCTCAACTCCCTGAGCATCTGCATGGACTGGGTCTCAGATATCTTGCAGAACCCAAATGACTGACCTTGCTGGAATATCAGTTGGTGCAGGAGAGCACTGAGGAGCAGGGCTCCTGGGCCAGCCTTGGACAGCTGGATGAGCACTGGAGGTGGAGTGATGTGACTGTATGGGGGGAGCCCACGTGGCACTTTTGCTGGAGTTGGACAATGTGACAGCTGTAACCGTGATCAGAGCTGGCCTTAGCTTAGTCCCACAGGTGCAAGCACAGACATACTCAGATAGGGCAGTGTGGTTCCTGCACCATCATCTCTCTCCTGGTTTTGATCATAGGCATGCTGAGCCTGGAGGCTGGCAGGTGGTCCCTCTGCCTAGCCAATACTCATCTTAAAAGCTGAGAAGGGCTGTCAGAAGCTCAGAGCTTGACATTTCAGCCTGTGCCACAGCTAATTTTTCTCCATTTCCTCCCGACCAGTGGGAGTCTACAGGCCACCACAGCAGGTGACAACCCTGTATATGTGCTGGAGGCACAGGCATGCAAGTATGTGGTACAGGAACAGGAGTGTGCTTTATTCAGTACTTTGCTGCTGAGATATTGATGTGCCCAAATCATCATCTGCCTTGTTCCCTCCTAACTCAATGCTTTCTCTCCTTCCACAGCCAGCAAATTGTGAAAGTAGCAGAAAAGCAAGCTGACTGCACACAACAGAGTTGTGTCTCATCCCAGCCTGATCCTGCCTAGCCAAGACCGTGGGCACATTTCAGCAGGGTAGGTGGGAACAACTCATGTCATCCCTTGCACAGTTGCTTTTCTACACCCTTCTGCTTTCCCTTCTTCCACCTTGTCTACCTTACCCAACTTCTGCCCTCTATGAGGATCTGTCTCAGCATGCCTATCCACACCACTGACTTCCACTAGAGCCATACTAAGTCCACCTCCCACAACAGATCAGATTTGACAGGAGCTTGGCTAAAATGCAGAGTGGAGAAAAGGCATTGCTACTCAATGTCTTTTCTGAGCATGGGTTTCAGAATTGTCATGGCAGGCTAGGGTTCTAGAGACTGGAAGAAGAGGCCACCATGAATGGTGAGAGTTCTCATAATTTATACTAGACCTGATCAGCTGGTCTAGTATATGATTTCCATAACAATCATTTTGTTTCCCTCCTCTTCTTAGAAGAAGCCATCTCATTTCTTCTGGTCAATGGTAGTACTCTCCCCATAAACATGAAAGAAGAGGATCTGGAGAATTACACACCAATGAGCTTAAGAAACTATTTGAATCAAATGGTGAAGTATTTAGAAAGTACCTGAAAGATAAAGAAAGAGTTAAGGAGGCAGTAAGGATTTGTAAGGAACAAATTGTATAAAAATAATCTAATTTTCCTCCACAGCAGAAATGCAGAAGTGGAACTAACCTATAGAACTTCACTTTGGGAACTCTTTTGATTTGATCTTACATGACATTGTTATAAAACAGCAAAAGAAATACAGTTTGGATGAAATCACTAGATTGTATATACAAAACATATTCCGCATCTATACTCAGAATTAGTTCAATGGCAAAATATAAAGAGGCAGCAAGGGCTCTTCCAGAGGTCTTTCTGCTCTGATTCTGCTCAGTGATTGCATCAGTGGTCCTGCTCATACACTTACAAATGACACAAAGCTGGGTTGGAAAACAGGTTTGGGGTTCAAAGTTACCTTGACAACGTAGAGAAAGGGCATGAAACCCAAAGACAACTGCAAGGGAATGCTCTAAGAGATGAGTGCTCAACTGCATGGCCACGGTATATTTAACAAGTAGTTGGGTTGCTGTTTTTGGAGAAAGATCTGCGGGATTTTAATGAATCACAAGCAGAACACAACAATGTTCTACTGTTATGAAAATAGCGAACATTGTACCATGATGCATAAACACATATGGAGTTGGCAAAACACCTAATGTATCAATAAGGCCTGAGCAGGAATATCTTGTCCAGTTGTGGGCACTGAGGTTCAACGAAGATGGAGGCCAATTAGGGAGTGTAAAAAGAGCAATGTGAGTGCATCCATACAGTTGAACTCTTTCACCCTCTAAAATTGGCTGTAGGCAGACAGCTCCTTGGCCTACGCTAACTTATCAGGTATGCCCTGCAGATTTCCAGGCAAGTGCTAGCTGATCCAGCCCAAACTGGGCCAGTGACTGGTTGTCATGACCTAAAGAGTTACCCAGGCTGTGGATATATAGAGGTTGTGACTATTGGTTTGCAGGATTCTTTAATACACAAGGACACAGCAGCTTTATCCTCTAATTTTCTCTACTTTATTATAGATCACATCAAATGCCACACTAAATCACCACTAGGAAGTATACACATTATTAATAAAGTTAATATATATATCAAGCTATTACAGATTACTATCAGCAATCAATTATATAGTATCAACCAATAGTATAACAACAATCAGTGGTATAGCAACAATCAATATTATAGCAACCAATAGCCAACAACCAATAACAGCAACAACTAAGTAGGTGTATATACTATCACAGGTTACTACAAACTTATCATTAGTGAAGCAAGCTTATCAACAATGTAGCAGCAGACATACTTATGACAGATTACTTATATAGATGCATAATACCGATGTCAAGTGAATTAGACTAATTTCAGAAGGGGCCAAACCAATCAAGAGGTGGTAAGACAAACCAAACTGAACCCAAAAGCGGGCCCAAGGGTGACCAGTAAGATAACAGAGAGACTGTCACTTCAAAGATGATCCACATCACAGTCAGCTGGGTCCCTGGTGAGAGACCAAGATCTTGTAGAAAGTTCACGTGGAGAAATCAACCTGTTTAAGAATGGAAAAATATGTGTAGCACACATTGTTCTCAGAGAGAGGATCTCCACTTTGGGTAAAAATTAAGTCCTTTTCATATCATAGACATATAAGAGGATATAGACATCATCACTTCAAGCAGCCAATAGGCCTTGTAAATTTTGATTTTTCACATGTAACAGACAATAGATGATGATGAAGTTCTCTGTTTTTTCAGAGCAATTTTTATTTTTCCAGACTCTTTTCCACCTTTTCAGATAAGTTGCCATTACAGTCCCTTGTTTTTGCACTTATGGGTGGTATCTCAGAATGTCTCTTTTTTGTAGGTATCTCAGGTGTACTTCAAAGAGGCCAGCTGCACTTTTCAAGGATGTTTCTGGTTCACAGGCCTGGTTCCCATGCTCATAGCTCCCAGGCTGTCAAGCATTTCCTCTGTCAATATATTTCAGCAGACATTTTCTTCTGTTCAGTAATTTCACCCTTCTCACCAGGTTGCCTTTGTAACTGCTCACATAACTGGTCTAACATCTAATGCCCAGAAATGATGTTGTTTGAATTATAAAAATGGAAAAACCCTATGATTTTATGACCTGCAGCCTGGCCTGAAATGTCTGGCATCACTATATGAAAGAGAGCTTTTGTCCATGCACACTAGTCAGACCCTTTGAAATAAATGCCTCCAGTAATAATTTTAGGGCATGATCCTTAGTGTTGTGTTTGCCCTCAGAAGAATCTGTGGATTGCATCCATTTGTCTGGAATCAGTGAGAATTTGAGTCTCACTGGTGTACAGAGCAACACACACATACACACTTTGTGAAGCAGTCTTAGATCATCTCCAGAGTCAACTCTTGTGGAGAACTTGGACCAAGAAGACTAAGCCTTTGCATTGAAACATGTACATGCACATGAAACATTGTGGATGCCAACAGTAGGCCTTCGAGACATATCTGATTATACTGATTTCTTTGGTATTTTTTCTTCTGAGTGAGTTATCCTGTGTTATCTTGAGTCAGTAGTTCAAAAGGCAGCTCTTTAAATTGATTTGGAGTCTATCATAGAAGACAGAACTCTCCAGTTTTTTGTAGGACAAAAGGCCGTGTCAGAGGAATGCATGCAGTGAGGCTCCCCTTGCCGTTGTGAGCTCTTTGCTCCAGGGTCCAGGTGAGAAAAGGCTGGATCCCCAAGAATTGTCTGCTTTCAGAAAGCTCAGAGAGGGTGATCTAGGAGAAAGGGGGAAATCTGTCCCATTAATGTGCCAAGCAGCTTTCAAATAATGATTTTACATGGAGATTCTGTTTTTTGAGGAGTGCCTATATGGATCTGTTCCTTGACAACCACTCTTGTGAGAAGACTTTTAATCTGAATAAGGTAGCTCTTCTGCTATCTCCCCAAGAATACTTGTATAATACTTGGGTCTTTTCTCCTTGTGTTGCCCAAGGAAGATACTTGGCTGTAGTTTTGCCCTTGTCCCACAGAGAGACATACAGACCTGAGAGGTGGCTGGCATTTGCTTTTGTCAAGACAGCATGTGCTTTGCATCTCTCATCCCTGGGATGCTTTGGAAAATCTGGTCTAGGCCTCCAAGATCCCACAAGAGAGAGCCACCCCAGGAAATCAATGGAGAAAAGCCACAGGACATGCTGGGAGGGTTTGACCACAGTGTCTTCAGCAAGAGTCTCAGCTAATCCTATGTCGTGTCCCTGACTTGGGCTGGTAAAAGAGGTTTAGGGAAGTGGTGTAAAAATGGTGCATATGTGAAGAGATACTTCCTGATCCAGAGATAATAGCAAGAATGTGTTGTAGTCTTGGATGAGCTTTTTCCCCATTAACTAACCTAATCAGTTTCTGACTCAGTCTAAACTTCAGGCAGCCACTGTAGGAGAACAGAATAGTGATAAGCTAAAACTATTTGACACGGCCATACAGTAGCAGATGGTTTCCCAAGGCCACAATGAGATAAGCAGGATAGAGAAAAGGGAAACTAGGCCTGATAAAAGGAAAATTCCTGAGTGTAGAAGAACCAATTGTAACCTGCGTGATCAGCGCGTGGCAAAGGCAGATGTACCAATCTAAGACTGTCTAACTGTGTAAGTTTATTGCGTGCCAAGCGTGTCGACGTGTCTGCAAACTATAAATTACCCTATGTAGAAATAATAGAAGCCTTCATTTCTGCCCTGCAAGTGGAGTCCGTGTCTTCATTCCCTTCAAGCCACAAGATAGCGTGATGATTAATCCATGGATAAAGTATTCACTTTACAACCCCCACCACTAACTCTTTTAAAGTTTTAAACATGCTACCTGAGAATTTAATCAGTTGACCTTTACAGATTTTGTCTGGAGAAACAGTGAATGTGAGTTCCTATTCACTCCTACATGCCATTCATGATTGTGTACATGTGAGTGTACACAGGCTCCTCTCTGAGCCTTTTCTTTCAAAGATAAAAGCACTTTGAGCTCTTTAACCTTTCCTCACATAAAAGTTATTCCATACCTTTGACTGCTCTTGCCTTTCTCTCTTTGTTTTCTACTTCTGTCCTCTTGGAGGAAGAGAGAATCAGAACAGCACATAACATTCATGTTACGAGCATGCTTTACATGCATACAGTGGCAGAGGATTATTATTTTGTTTGTTCTCTGTCTTTCTTAAGAAATCTCAATGTCTTATTTACTTTTTTTATGGATCCTGAGCATGGCATTGAGATTTTAATGGAATTGTCAACAGTAACTCAAAGATCTTTTTTCCTGCGTGCTGATAGCTAATTTAGAGCCCATCTCTGTTATGCATGGTTAAGAATGGTTTTATCCATGTGCAACAGTTTGTACTTATCAGCATCTCATCTGCCTTTTTTGCCCAATCACTCAGTATTGTGAGCCATCTGCAAGTCTTCACAGTTGAATTTCATTTCATTGCCTTAAATAATAGAGTATCATCAGGAAATTTCATTACTTCATTTTTCCAGATGACTTATGAACATGTGGGATAATGTGAGTTCCAGCACAATTCCTTTCAAAGAACTACAAAGTGCAAAGGCTCTCTGTTAACTTAATGATTTAAGGACATGCAATGACAAAAAAGAAATTTCTTAATAGATGAGCAGTAGATGGTGTCTCTGCCTTTCTCTGTGATTTTGGTTTTTTTGGCCTTTAGTGGTTCTCATGGGACTCAGAAGGAAGAATATCTACAGAGGATATCACTGAATGTTTCTAAAGGTTCTGCCTTTTACTTCTTTGACTATTGCATTGGTGCTACTATTGCATAATAATCTGCTCTGCTCTGTATCAGGGCAAGATCTTGTTTACCACTCAATGGGTGCTACTGGTCCTTCATGTTATATTGTACTTAGGCTTCTCATCATCTTATCCAGAGATATAACTTTCATTTTCATCCTACACTCTCCACCTTTAATGTCACAGAATGAGAATTCTCTAAATCATGCCTTTCCATAGTATTTTCAAACAAGTGTTGCAAAATCAGTTGTACTTTTTCATCGTGTCTTCTGTTTGCTCCGCTAGCTCCATAGCACAGATGAGAATTTCTCCATTCAAACCACTGCCCTTTCTCCAAAATACAGTAAAGGGCTGCACAATAAAGAACTTTTCAGAAAGGCTGAATTCAGAAACAGCTAATTTGTAGTCAGCAGCTTTTCCCCTTCCCAAGCCTCTTGCATTGTATATGGTAGCTTTGTATTTAACCAGGGGGCCTAGTGTATCGTCAACCATATCTCAGTTTTAATGTCTGCTTTAAGACATACACATATGCAGTTCCTTTCTTTTCATCAACATCTGAGGCCAGGCTTCAGCAATTAGATTTTTTCCCAGGCATGATGCCATGGCAGTATACAGTCATGGTTGCAGCATCAAGAAATGACGAGTTTCATTAGACCTCTGAGACCCTCCCAGCTCAGAGAAGAGGATGCTCTCAGTGAAAGTACCCAGCCACAAGAGCACTAATTTCTCACTCTCCTTGGGGCAGCTGGAGAAGGATTATAATAATGGTTTTGTTTCTCCTTTCCTCTCTTCTTCTTGGTCTGAGGTATTTACAGATCAGGAATGACTGCACATTTATAAAGATGCTTGCCTGTAGGACTTCCCCCACCCCATTAGATAGTGCAGGAAAAAAGGTCACGCTGGAGCCAGGAATTGGTGTACAAGAAGCGGCACAGTTCTGTCCCCTGTCACCATCGCTGCTCTCCAGCTATTATTGATGCCTGGGCGCAGAGGGGCAACCAGGATGCAACAGTGGGCTTATCCCTCCTGCGGATACAAAGGGAATGGTGGCCACTGGAGGCAATGAGGATCACTGCATGGTCTCCAAGGTCTGCTTCCTACTGATGGAGCTCTGCCATGGACACTGCACTGTGTCGAGCCTATGCTTTGTTTAATTCCCTCTGTGAAACTTTGGGAATTCACTTTATCTGTCATCATTATTTACACACCAAAATCTTCATATTGGCACTTGCATCACTCAGGAAAGATGGAGTATGCATCCCTTTCCACAGAGCAGATATACTTGGGCTCATGTCAGGAAGGAAGGTATTAAACTGAACGGCAGCTTAGATGGAAAAGAAGGAGGAAGGCAGCTAAGTTAATGTGTGGTGTTTCCTTGGGATAAGAAATCTGCTGAAGGCACTAGTGGATGGATCTGACAAACCAGAGCCAGTGAGAGGCTCCCAGAGTGATTTGGGGAGGAGACTGCCATTCCTCATGTTTGGTGTAGTGAGATAAGCCCTTTTCCTCAGCACGCAGCCATCTCCCTCTTCTCCAGGAGAGGAGTGAGATGGTGCTGTAAAGTGGAATGGGATGAAGTGTGGATCAAGCAGAAACCCTTCACTGACTGAAGCTATCCAAGAAGTAAATCACAAGGAGTAATTTATTGTTGGATCCAGAAAAGAGCAGTTCAGAAAGGAGTCTGGCAAAATTTCTGTATTTAGCCACCTGAGGCAGCACTGGCTCATGCCCGTGATAGAAGAGAAGCTACCCAGACCCCTTCATGCATCCCTCTGAAGTTTTTCCTGTTTTCTAGACTTCTCAGTTGAGCCAGTCACTGCAACAGAGAACAGCAGTTGAAAATCTTTCATCATGATAGTTAATGTGGCTTGCAACATGATTACTGCATGAACAAAGTCTACTACAAATTTTTGCCCCACTGCAGATGTGTGGGACTGCACCAGCAATACTATGCTAATTGAAACTCGTGGATCCTATCTTGTAGTAGGGAAATATAAAAGCAGCTAAAATAGTTTATTTGGTGGTTTTGCCTATATAGAGAGAATGGGGTAAATGCTACATAGGCATAATGGAAGTGAGAAAGCTTCACTTATCAATCCTAAACCCTGTTACTGAGCCAACCCATTATTTGCAAACTGCTTTTGTAGGACTTTACCCCTTAACACTTCCCCATGCCCAGTCTTCTGAGTACTCAGCACCGTTCACCTCTTGCTTCTTTGATGGGTGTGCAGGATGGCAAGTAGTGTCACTGATTACTTATGGAAGTGTGGAATAAGCTCAAGTCCCAAATTCTCAGAAGAATGAGCTTGTAATAATTGGCATGATAGGGAAGCTGTGGAAGAACAGATAAAGGTGGCCAGGGGGCATATAGAGGATGGAAAAGAGAAAGGAATTATTTGCAAAATGCTAGGTTCCTGTTTAGAAGCTGCTTATCAGGATAAGAAGAATAACAATAAAAAGGAACAGGATCTAAAGGAAGAAATAGAAGGCAGGAAGGCAGCTGAATTAATACTCTCTTTGAAAACTGAGCAGCTGCAGAAACAGTTACAAGAACAAAAGGAGTAAAAACAAAAGTTGGAAGAAAATGTAGAAATGATGCTTATGCAAGCTCCCCACACCCCTGACATTAAACAGATAAGGAAATTAATTGCATCTCCTGAAGAACGAGATGGGAACATATGGGGTTACCCCAATGATAGCAAGCCAGGGGAGGATGATTCTTTGTTTCCCTCAAATTCCCCTGAATACGAAGCCAGACCAATCATTAAAACAGAGCAGTCTGAAGGACCTTGGGGTGGTGCTCCATGACATACTGTGCAAATCTCTCCCTGGAATCTGTTACAATTAGCAAATTTACAAGAAAAATACAGCAGAAATGCAGGTGAAATTGAAACAGAGTATTTATAGTGAGTCTGCCTAAGTGGTGGTGACTGAATAATGCTGAGTGGAAATGAAGCAAATGGCTTTTGGGGTCTGGGAGTTCTCTTAAACTTAGAACCCAACTCAGCAAATGGATCCCATGCTATCACCAGCAAGATAGCTTATTGGGCTGGGGGAATAGATGCTATGGGGTGAGGTGAACCCTCCATAATCCCCTTAAGATCTCTTAATGAGCTCTCTAGAGCCCTCACAAAAGCTGCCTGCATACAAACCATACATAAACGAGAATCCAATGATATCCCAATATCTGCTGTGATTGATTATACGATGCTAAAACTACTACTTAGTGGAGTTCCAACAGTTCTTAAACCCTACTTAACTGCAAAATGGGATTAATTAAAAAGGACACAGAACACAATGAGGGATTAGTTGATAGTGATCCCTGCAACCAGCTCCCTACCTGGGCAGAATTAATGCACGACATTGTAAACGATGCCTGTGAAATGGGGTGGGATGATCTGTTAGCCGAAAAATCAGACCCAAGGCCCCAAACACGAGATCACTGAGTGTGACCAGCAAACAAAGTATGAACAGTGAAACAAACACCCCCACAGGGAATAGGAACTAGACCAAAGGAAAATATGCTTAAGGACCCACAAGCAGAGTCTCAGGAGTGGGCAAATGAACTGTGGAAGAAAGCATTGGCACTAGGCATTCCCGGAGCTGCAATTCAGAGACAGCCTACTGGCATTATCCTGAGTCTAATTCAAGCGGTCCAGAAACACGATGATGGCAAAAGGGGAGAGCATACGTTGAATACTCTGATGCCATCATCAGTTACAAGAAAGAGTGATAACCCTTTCCTCCCCCTTAGGGATGAACTGCAAAGCATGAGGCCAACAAACAAGTAATGCCTGTTTCTCTGGAAAGTGGAATCCTATCAATGGATAAACAATAACGGCCTGTATATTTTGATTCCAGTTGGTCCTTGATGACAACTGGTAAAATTCCTAATAGGTACAGGAGCACAAATTTCGATATTAACACAACAGGATGCTGAGATGGTAAGTGTATGACCTGGATGGCAAAGAGCTAAAATTACCAGAGTGAACTGAACAATATTACATGCCAAACTGAGAAAGTTAATTTATGGCTCCCAGGTGAGAAGCACATGTTATCTATTCACTTTGCAGTTAAAGATCACACTGAAAATATTTTGAGTTTCAATGTTTTGAACAGCTAAACCTGGCGCCTGCTGGACAGCAGTGTGTGGTCCTTTGGTTCAGATGTCAACCCTAACCCTGACAGAAATCAGGAGGCTTCAGTACATGTACTCCACGCAGCCCCTGCACTCCCGGATTCAAAGGTTACTAATGTACTGCAATACTCAATTTCTGCTGCGGCACAAAGCGGAATTTCTGAGATAATAGCAGACTTGAAAAAATGGCACATTATTTCCAGAACCCACTCCCCATATAATTCACCAGTCTGGCCAGTCTGAAAATGGGATGGGAGATGGTGTGTAACAATTGATTATTGGCAGTTAAATGTCAACACAGCTCCACCAATGGCTGCAGTACCCAATATTACAACTTTAATAGCCATGCTACAAGCAGCCGCACACCCACGGATGGCAATGCTAGGTGTGAAAGACGTGTTCTTTATGGTCCCCTCACAGGAAGAGGATAAAGAGAAATTTGCTTTTACTTGGGAGGTGATACAATGCACCTTTAACAGACTCCTACAGGGATATAAACATTCACCTACAATTGCTCATGCTGCAGCAGCAGTGTGTCAGGCACTATATAAAGCAGAAGTTGACGATCCACTTGAAAAATGTCAGGGACCAAGCAGAGAAGTAAAATTTTGGTGGGTTTTGGTGGATTGCAGGTAGTGCAGCGATACCACTGGACACCCTAAGTAAAATGGAACAGTTGTAGATGCCTCAATCTAGTAAAGAATTACAGCTTCTGAGTACTTTAGGATGCTGGAGAAAACATGTACCTGGATTTTCTATCATTGCTCAGCCACTGCACCCACTTTTATGAGAAGGAAAACTGTGGAAATGGAACACAGAACATGATGAGACAGTCAAAACTCTAATACACAAATTAAAGACATATCAGTCACTGGGGCCTGTACACCCCGGTGATCATATTATAGCAGAATGGAGCTTTGCAGAACATGGTACTTATTGCAGTCTATTCCAGACCAGGCCAAGTGGGCCAAAAAGGCCTTTAATGTTTAGCTCAACTACATTTAAAGAGTCAGAACAGAGATATTCTGAGTGGGAAAAGGGACTTTTGTCTTTAGTCTGATTAGTTAAACAAGTTGAGCCACTAAGGGGTAAGCCATCCAGAAAAATCCTGCCAAGACTTGTATTATTTACAGGAGTGATACCAGGGATGATGCCAGCATGCCTCCCCTGGAGATTGGGTCAACCATCAGAGGATTGCTTATCCTTCTCGCAGGAGCAGTCATCGTCAGCATGGACCAAATTCGGCTCATATGCCAAGCCTGACAGACGGGCTGGAGACCCTCACTTCCTTTATTCATGCTAATCAATGTGGTAACTATAGTACATTCTGCACCATACGTGTTTCTCAGTTGTGGGTGCAATCTGCTGTAACAGCAATTATAAGGGAAGGCAATGAGGGCACCTTGCCCACTGAGATTTGAAAGGTAATTTGGGATTATGTGACTCAGTTTGAAAAGGATTTCTAAACTTGGTGGTATCTAGTTAATTTTACTTATGACCACACCGACAGCAAAGCCACAGCTATTGTTTTGACAATACTCAATGCTTCGGTATACGCCATATACCCAGTCATTGCACTGGGATTAAATCACCATGGAACTGTACTCTATCTGGTGGAACACAGAGAATGGGCCCAACAAAATGGGAACAAATGGCAAACTATTGATGTTGATGCATGTGTTGTACAGGAACAACAAGGATTTATTTGTGAAAGTAATACCATTAAGGCCCAAGATATTTGTCTTGACACTGAACAAAATGTTGTCATTTTGAAATACATCCTGATGAAACCCCTGAGACTGTACCTGTATATGTCAGAAATGGATGTATTTGTATAAGAACCCTTTGTGATTCCATATAGACAACACCACTGCAGATATATATAATGACTGAAATAACTGTATTTGTAATTTTACCAAAATTATGGGATAAGACTTTAACTATTCAGTTCCCGTCACAACCCAACTGCTACAATCTAACTATACATTGTGTCAAGATTTATTACCTACCCCTATTGGAATGAATCTCACATTGGTGAGAAAAATGTTGCAATGAGAATATCTGAGCCAATCGCTAAAATGAATCCGAAACAATGGACAAAGAACCCTGATTACCATCCATCATGATGCAAAGAAGATACACCAAGTCCCAGAAAGACTGAAAAAAGATGGATAACATCACTGGTGGGAAACTCTTTTTGGATGGTCACCAACAGCAACTGGAATTTTGACTTTGATGCTGCATCCAATTGCAGTTTTGTTAGTTTTAACCTTATTATGTTTATTGCTTATAATCATTCTGTATATCGAAGTCTGGCAAAAAATAAAACAAATTACATTAATCCAGCATGTAAAATGTATACGGTCAACTAATTCTGTATGTAAAATGGTATATAACTAACATTAATTATAACACTTAAACTAAACAGCTTATCAAATAATTGTACTCTTACCACTGATCTGCAATATGCCACATATTTATGACATAGGGGCAAGAGGCAACCGTACTGCCATTCTATGACTTGACAAAGTGGCTTGACTCTAGTCATGGCGTGGAGTCTGACAGGTGCACTCGACCCCTTGACTGGACTGGTGGTTTGGTGCAGGCTTCAGAAGAGGTAAAGGTCTGAGCCGTAGCCAGGCCGTGAACTCCTCTAGTTTCAATCCGTTCTCTGAAAACCAGCAAAGGAGCAGAGTGACACAATGACCGCTGATACATTGATTAACACATGATCGGTGGCTTTTCCAAGACTCATTTATCAAGGAATAAAGAAAGTTGTGGGTACAAGGAGTCTTATGCATACCTTTTCCATCGCATGTAATTTGACTATGAGCCAAGCACTTTATTCCATAAATTTGACAGCCTAAGTGAACCTTCTTTGAGCTCTCCCTGCTAAGCAGCGTGACTGCATGATGGTGGTCTCCCCTTGAGCTGGGACACCTCTCAAGGTTGCTTCTCAAGGCAGAGAGACCTTTTACCAATGGCAGATCTTTGGTAAGTGACCGATATCATGCATAACCTTGTAGTACGGTAACTTTGATTTTGTCTTAGTAACATTGATTGCATGCTGAATTGATGTTAATGAACATTACATAGACTTCGCATGTACAATCCCTTAGACATAACCATTGACCAAGTGTGAGACTGGGTTTGGACCTAGCCGCACCTAGACTCCTCTCTGAGGAAGCAGTTTAGAAAGCAAGGGGGTCCGCTCTGAACCTTGTGGCTCAGCA
Organism: Sula dactylatra; assembly: GCA_013389905.1. Lineage (NCBI taxonomy): Eukaryota > Metazoa > Chordata > Aves > Suliformes > Sulidae > Sula > Sula dactylatra. The sequence continues at coordinate 166,805 of WEKW01029255.1, read as the reverse complement.
GAAGGGTCCTCCATATCTTTTTGTGTCCCCAGTCTCTCTGTGAATCATTCTAACTTGAGGATAACTCAATTTTCCTTTGTATGCTTCTTCCAAGCAGTAATTAATAGAATGAACCTTGCCATCAAACTTTGTTAAGTCGCACTTTCACAACTTCAAATTAAAACAACTTTTGCTAATACCTTTGACAGTGATTCTTTAAGCAATCTAAATCACCCATCCACAACAGCTCCTTGTATAAGACTACGTGGCCCTGCTCTCAGTGTTGTCACGTTTGCTCTCTTCCCTTCTTCTTTCACCTGCAGGCAACAACATGCAAAGCCCTGTCTCCAGTCTTTACATCTGTCAGAATTTAATTGGCTCAGCTATCATCTGTAAACAGCTGGAATAATCAGACAACCAAAATATAACATAGAAGCTTTATATATCTTTTAAATGCACACAAGGCAGTTGAGTATCATTTATATTTACAGTAAAGTATGTACAACTGTAGTACAACTTGCATATGGATCACCAAATACTTAATACACGCAGACTGTAGTATTTCCTTTTAACCATGACTGCAGAAAACAGAAGGAACAAATTCCCAGGGCAGAAAGGAGGAGCAGCAGGTACATGCTAACCATGCCAGTCTGACATACTCTGTTCCCTTTGACCACCTGACCTTGCAGGCTCTGGCCATGTCTCCTGGGTGAAGTGCTGCAGTGGAGAATTCGTGCCTCTCCCTGGTAATGGAGACGTCAGAACAATTACAGTTCCTTCTCCGCTGGCTCCCCCTGAGTCAATGCAGTGGGAACTACTGCAGGGAAGAAGCCCTCTTCATTTCCTGCCCATTCACAGCTTCTTCTGTCACAGCTAAGTGTCTTGCTTCCTAAGTCTTTTGACCCGGTGAACCAGAATAATGACATTTTTGTGAAAGGCTGACTTAGCTCTGAGAACACCTCTCGCTACACATCACCGTGTGAGATAGCAGCACTTATTACTAGACCTTTCAAGGAATCAGGGCATGAACTACAGGTCACCAAGACCCAGGGGTATTTTTTTATTAGCTGCAAAAGCCTTGGGATCCAATAGTCACAACCAATTCTCTTTGAAGGGGGCCATGAGGCCAGCTGACCTAAGGGGAGCTGGAGTGGAGCATGAATGAGGTGTGCACAGCTACAGAAGCTGGTGTTATACCTTGCAGACTGGATGGGTTTTAAGTGAGAAACTCTTCCAAGAAAGAGAGGTAACACTGGAGGTTTGAGAGGCTGTCCAAGGGGATGCAGTCCAAAATATAAAAAGCAAAGTAAACAAAGAACATTTTTTATTCCTTCTTCTAGCTTCTGGGGGGGAGGGACTTGCACCTCTGAAGTCAAGAAAGCACTAGAGACCCTTTTACATTGTCTGTTCTAGTTTAGCTGGCACAGATGAAAGAAATTATGTATTAAGCTCCACTTCACCCCCTCTGATTCCACAAACACCAACATCCACTAGGGGGACAAAAGTAATATGTATTTGTGGCTTGGCAGCACATCACAAGAGTGGGAAGTTGGGTCTACCCTTCCATCTGTTGCAGGTCACTTTGAATGACAGCAAGATCTGGCAGACAAAAACCATAGCACAACAGATTTTTCTCTCACTTCTTTCCAGCACCTCCAGAGATATCAATACAGGAAATAATCAAGATAACAAGCAATAAATACCCCAAATATTTTTCTTGCAGTTATACGAAGGATTCTTGCTTACTGCTGGTTTTCATGTCCTGCATATTGTACTGGATGATATTCTAATTTCCTGATGATAATAATAATCTGCTATTAAAGTGCATATTAAAAATTATATTGAAATAAAATTTCTGATATCTATGACACTGAAATAATCCTTCAGGAATGCAGACAGATTTGCATAACTACTGAAAAATCCAAAAGTTAGCAAGTTATGGAAAACAATTTAGAAATAGTAATAGAATTTGTGCCTAGAGAGATCCAAGAAAAGATTCTGCAAAGACAGGAAGGACAGATGCGGAGCATCTAATGAGCATTTCTCTAATGGCACATGAGTGATGAGCTACCCTGAATGGTTTGGGCATTTTGGAAGGTGGTACCAGAGCAGGTGTCATGATCAAATTTATTTCTCATCTTGGGCTCTCACAAAGTGTCTTAGAAGCGTGCCTTCAAAGCTTTACTTATCTAATGGGAATTTCAGGCTTTGTGATCTACTTCAAGAGGTATAATAAGGCAAGTCTTAACAAGGTTTGAAGAAGATTGGATTATCATGGGAATTGAAATTTCCTTGGCGTAAGCAGTAAGCCATGATTTTATGCAGGGTACTATAAATCTTAAATACAAGCATGTCCCCACTGAAAAATGCCCTTGAATCTCTCCTAGCGCAGCTGGTGTTTCATGTTTCCCTTATGAAAACTGCCATGCAAGCAAGTTACTGGAAAGTAACCTGGAGTGTGAGTTTGCAGTGCTCTGATACAACAGAGCACATGCATGCTCTGTCTCCATGGTGAAGTGTGAGGTTGCTGACTCCAGGGCAAGATGACCAGGGTACCTTGGGGAAAGAGCTTGTACAAGGACTGGTGTCATGATGTCCCTACCTGACTACTGCTGAATTTGCAGCTTCCCATGGAAAGGTTCCTAGGCATTGCTGTAAGCACTGACAGAATCAGGTCTTAGACCTTCCTTTGGAAAATGCTGGGATATGCTAGTACCAGCTAGGATCTACACCTACCTCAGGTTGCCAGAAGGCAGGTATGCCACCATCAGCTGTAGGCAGACTAGAGGCATTGGGAGACAAAACAATTACTACAGTTATATGGAAGTGTTCAAAAAATCCCAGCTTTGTGCAAAATACAATACTGGATTGAGAGACCAGAAAAGGCTAGGGATACAGAGTTGTAACAAGCTTGTGACAGCTGATAGACTTGTACCCCATCAAGCATGACTGCTGTTCCCCTGCCCTTTAACCACTATCAGGGACATGTATTCACCAAAGCACTGTTGAAATAAGTTTGAACCTATGATCCAAGTCTTCAGCCTTGGCAGTATCAACACAAAGGATTAGAATGGACTTCAGTAGTACAAGTGGGAGATGCCTCAAGATGGTCTGTTACCAACATCTGTGACTAAGAATATTCCCTTTAAAGTGAGAATTTACCATTAACAAACACTTAGCACAGCAATGACCCATCACATATGTGGCTCAAATGACAGTTAAAAATTGCAGTTTGAGAACTTTTTTTTAAATCTCTAAATCCACACCACCCTGACTAACTTTCCATTAGTCCTTTCACCTTTTGTGCAAAAGGGCCCTAATAAGACCCTGCACAGCCAGCTTAGAAAATAAAAGGATCTGACAGTGGCAAATGCAAACAGACCTGCTGATGTGGTGCTTTGCATCTCTGCCCTTCAAACACTGCCAGAGAAACGCAAGAGCTTCAGTATTCAAGAGAGACCCATGTTTTTCCACTTTGGAAGGTGCTGAAGGCTGTATTCAAATAACACCAAACTCCCTGGGTCTTTCTGTAAGAAGAGTCTAACGGGTTCTCACAGTGTCCCTCAAGCTGATGGACCATCCACCCCTGAAGTGAGATAGAGGTGGTGCTGCGCTCTGCCGTGCGTCCAGCTCATAATCATTGCAGCACACAGAGAGAAGATGAACTTACTTTGTCATTGGGACTATAGTTTAAATTGACTGACAAGAGTGATAAATGCTTAATCAAAAACACTACTTTATTAAGGAGCTGTCAAGGTTTCCTACAACTCATAATTTAGAAGCATGAAAATTAACATTAGCTTTTTATTTCATGTTGGTATAAAGCCAAACCCTTCCCTGATATCTGTGGAGATGTAGCTCTTAAGGTAATGGTGCCTATGAAAGCACGGAACCAGTTTCTTTCTGGTGCTTGCGTTTTGTCTGTACTGCACCGATTTTAATAATAAAATTCACTGCAGTTCAGTGCAGTGAGAATCAAAATCTAAAACCAAAGAATCATATTTTTGTCTTTAGTCTTGTGCTTTTGCTTTTGTTTGGAAATTATGTTTAGACCCACCTTAACATCCCCCATATGCTGCTAACAGCTACATTCAGATGAGAAGCTGATCCTGCATTCAGAGAAGTCAGCATAACTATTATGCACATTCAAATAATGTAATGAAAAGGATTTAAACGTTTAGCAGGAGTGAAATCAGTGTGCCTCCTGCTTTTCAGTGAACAGCGTTCAGCCAAGGCTAGGTAAGGCACGGCTCTAGCTCTAGCTCACTGGAGTGCCCGCGCTGGAGGTAATGCCAGGGGCTGCTGTGCTCTGAGAAGTGTCTTAAATGTTTTGACTCTGAAAAAGAGAATAGGGTAACCCTGGTTTTTCACTGAAAGTAATGCTGGCCTGTGTGGCCGGTCACTTTTGCAAACTTCCGCCTTCCTCTTGGATTTCTCCACCACTTTTTTTCAGTTGTCTCCTTGCCCATTTTCCCAGGCACAGCAACTTGGCCTACTTTTCTCAAAAAACATCTTGCATTGCTTGAGAAGACTCCACTCGTCCTTCTCCACAGTTTTCTTTGAAGCCTTGTTTTCACATGGCCTCTAGAAGAAAACTGCTAAGTCAGTGCTGCTGAAAGAGCTGACAGGAACTGTATTACAGGGACCTTCCATCTCCTCTGTGCCTGTATACCCAGTGTGCTTGCAGCTGGTCCTCTGATCTGCCCTCCCGATAACGGATCGGTAGCTCACCAGTTTTGATGCTTCGTGATCACTACCTGCTTGTATGCATACCCTATACATAAAGCAGCAAGGCCCTGATACAGAAAGCAAAGAGAAGATAATACATTTAATTAATAAGGGTCTTACAACACTAGTGAGTGTTGATTCAGCTCCCACTGTTTGCAGCAAAAGAAGGCTTGCTGTGTGAGCAGCAGAGGGTCACAGGTTTGTGCAGGAGGATGCATGCTTTTATAGAGTTGCCTTTGTGCTCTCTTATGTGGAGCTGAAAAAATACTTAAGTGCATTGGTAGCGTTCAGGAGACTTTTAAAAACTGATCTGCCACTATAGCCTTGGACTCAGAGAGGCTTGTTAACACTACATTAAATGAGATTAGGTTGCACTAATAGAAGGTGTTTCCTTTCCATAGGGAACATTTTATCTCCAGTGTCAGAAATGTTTCAGCTCAAATTTCTCAACCTCTGACATACCACAACTCGGCTGTAGCCAGGTTTCAGTTGGTCCTTCCTGCATAAACTCATTTTTGGTCCTGGAAAAGTTCTATGCGTTGGGCACACTTTGGAGAATGTCATTGCAGAAAGTTATCCTGGGCTGGAAAGACAGCAGGGAGAGCACGTTTTTCTGTCAGCAAACTCCTGTTTGTTTCTGCCAACACCATATGCTGTATTTCCTTTTTCAGTGCAAGAGAATGTATTTGTAGATCCTCTGTCTTAATTTGAATTTTATAGTGCTTTCTAAGATCTGTTTCTGTTCGTGTGACTGTATAGTGACTTCTTACCAGATCTGCTCCCTTCTTATATGAAAGCTGTAGTCCCAAGTTTACTGGAGTCTTTCTTAGAGATTTAACAAATTCAGGAACAGTTACTATTAATAAATTCAAACTGATAATAAAGAAAATAATAATCTACCTCAATCAAAGGCCAATATTCTCTGCTACAGCAAGACTAGCAGGCAGTTGTGGTTACACAGTACTTTGCAGGACTGTTGACTTACTTTAAAAAGGGATGGGGAAAGCATAAGGGTCAGGATTAATAAATCATATTAATTAAACTGAAGTGATTAAGTGGCCTGAAGGACCCTAGAGTAACTCCCTGTAAAAACATCCTTAGCCACATTTGACCAGCTCTGAATGAGAGGGCAGCTAATCCTCTTAATATAAATGTAATATGGAAAAAGAAGCTTCATTAGCTCCATCGCCTGGTAAGGGTCTCCTTTTAACCTGTGGCAGAAAACTTAAAAAAACCCAATAATCGGAGGAGCTACTTAGGTAGAGATTTGAAGTATTTTCTTAATGAATATCTTAATAAACCCTTAAGTCTGTGGTAGGACTTATATATAGAGTCTGCAAGATCTCCCATGCAAATGTGTGAAGTGGTAATTAATGTTAACATTAGACACAGTGCAGCAGAAACAAAGAAAAGCCCAGAAAAGTGGGCAGAGACAGAAGTTCTGCTCTGGAACACTTCTGCTGTCTATAAGTAATGTCAGGCAGCATAAAGCAATTATTTTTATGCATTGTATGATTTAGCTGTTTAGGAATTGTTAATGCATGCTGCCATACGAAGGTACAAAACTTTCCTGAGGTTAATCAATAGCCAGTTTAGTACCATTTTAGAAGATAAGATCTTGCATTAATATTGAGTGTCCCATTTACACTTTAAAGCTATTCAGATAATTTCTTATATTCTAGGATTTTTGAAAATATCAGTAGCCATCCAGATATCTTAAAAAATCCCAGTCTTAAAAGCTATGCAAAGATACTTAATTATTTCTTTACTCTTTCATGCGCAGAATTCACGAGATCACTGATGTGCCAGCACAATTTGTCTGCATGAGCAGAGAGAAACCAGACTGCAGACATGTAGACTTTACAATCTCCAGGCACTTCATCACACGCAGTGCTACAAGAGATCTTTTCTCCACACTACAGGTTTTCCAAGAGTACCAGGGACTTTCCAGTTTGTGTGAAGTGCTACATTAAAATAAAAAAAAAAAAAGGGAGATTATTGGACTCCATACCTTTTCATGTCAAATTCACAATGAAACGTCTGAGTTTTGATACCCATACTTTCTGAAAATACCTACAGAAATGCCATATTCTGTTTATTTAATGGTATTTATTATTATAATACACCAATTACTTGCACAAAAATGCAATATAAGAAGCAGTTTTGTGTAATAATATATAATAGAATTGTAACCAACAGGATGGAAAAAGCAATTCAAGCTCTAAATGGTGGATAGCGCAAACGTGTAGAGAGCTCTTCCAATAACCAGTCCTTTTTCAGTTACCTATATTGTTTAAGCTTTAAATAATATCATTAATAGTAAGTCAAACATGGAACAAAGTGTGAGCAGCTTTATAAATCTGAATCAAATAATGCCCAGCAGAAGGAACTGAAATATAAAGGACTCAAACAAACAACATCTCTTATTAGGACATTCTTACCGCTGCAGCACTTTTATATGCCTCATTTCTGCGTTCAGCTTGCAATGTTGTTTCTAATAAGGATGGGAAAGATGTTAAAGGGTTAGAAGATTTGGTGGAATGGGTTGCTGACCTCAAGGGCAATAATGCACAACAAAAGCAGTGTCTCCTTCAAGCTGTGAGCTGCATCTGATTCTTGGAGGACCAAAACTGTTGTGTAACAGATGTTTGAAGCGGCATGGATGTTAAAGCAAAGACCACTCAGTTTCTTTCCAGTGAGCCAGATACAAAGTCCACTGATGCTAATGTAGCACAGGGGAGCTTCCATAATACGCCCCTGTATTTTTCCTTTAATTAATCAACCTAATGCAGCTGAGTTTCACAGCCAATAATTGTTAGGCACATTCAATTATTCTAAAGCAATTGCTCTGAGCCTTTTGTTTTTACAGGTAACACAGACTGCAGCTTTTCATCGCTCTCTCTGGCTGTGGCCTCCTCTGTCCCCTGCTCCATCCGCAGCCCCCTTGCACTGCATCTGCATCTCCATTGCTGCTACACATCAGTGGCAGAAATGGGAGTACTAAAAATTTAAAAAACCTCTGACAAGTCCTTAGGGTCTGCGCATCTGTTGTCAGTCCAACAAACTGAATGTGGGATGAGGATTCTCAGCAACAAAAGAGAATTTCAGGGGTTTTTTGGTGATACTGCCTCTGCCGTTATCTCTTTGGACACTGAAGATAACCCTTTCTGATGCTTGAAAACTGACAAAAAAGCAAGTGAATAAAAATGCTTATGGATCTTGAGATTTTTTTCTGACTAAAAAGCATCAAAAGCCTTATTTTGTCTATCATGTTTTATTAGCTGAAAGTTTGTGTAATTCAATATTTACCTTTTGACAGTGTTCAGTTTCAGTCCATATTTCTATAGAGGCCATTCATGAGCTTTTTTTAAAGCATGGTGTATAAAATTAGAAAATATATCCGAAGACAAAGAAAAAACTCCAAATGAGAAGACATGCTTTCACTTTTTGATTTTTTTCTTCTAAATTTCCTTCTAAATGTTATTTCAAAGGAGCTGAAGCATTAACATTTATGACAATTTTCATTTGATAAGAAAATTACTTTTCAGTGGTTTTCATACCAGATTGCACAGCCTCTGGAAAAGAGAAAGCAAAGCATGTTTCAAGTAAAATAAACTGCATTGCCTCTGTACACAGCAATTGAAGACATTTGCATTCTCTACAGATGGCCAAATGCATACATACATTACTTTACAAAGCAATAAGTAATATTCATAGGAGATACTAAATTTACACACAGTTTATGAAATATATACAGTCTTGTAGTTCATGACTAAGCTTTTGCACACATGCACTTGGAAACTAATATGAAGTAGGTTGTGTCTTCAGCTGTCTTCAGAGTGCACTGCTGGTAAAGCCAGTCTATGATATGTAACTGCTTCTGCCTGTCATAGTTTCTATGAAAAGCAAATACTGTGTGGTCTCTTTAAGATATTTTTAAGTGCACATCATGGTACTGGATTGCCATCCAGAATTGATTCCTGGCTTGTTCTAGACTACCAGGAACTGGTCCTGAATGCAGGTTCAGGACAATTACAAGCACACAATGATTTTTCCTCCAGAAGCAACCAACTGAACTGGAAATGCCCTTCTGGAGTTTAGTGCCCACCTACCATTCATAGGGCTCTGCTTCTTGGAAATGAGATGGGTTCGCCTTGGAGAGTCCCAACCGCTGAGTGAGGGAAGTGTTTTACAGTTGTAAAATGAGAGGTTTTTTCAACCTAGACTCAGTCCCTCAGATTGTACAGCACAATTTACCTCTTCTCTGAAATGCAACACAGCACTTACAGGGAGAAACATACCCAGCTTTCCCAAAGAGCACCACATTTCCTTCTGGACATCAATAAATTATGTTATTCCTACAGGTTGCCCCTTTCATGGCTGACATAATAGTGCGTATCACACCAAGGGCCATGACTAGCCATTGCTCTTGCTCTTCACCTTCAACCTCTGGCATAGATAGCTAAAGTGTAAGCACTGTAGGCATGATATTGGCCTGAAAATTTTCTGGATTTGCTATTATCTTCTCCTGAATGGATCTATGGCAATAAGACATTTTTCTTCTGAGTTTTCCTCCTATTCAGTCTGCTACAGGATTAACCACATGGCACAGGGGAGACAGGCCACTGGTGTTAGGCTGATGGTCTAACAAAGCCTGAGCGTGGTGTCTAGAGTCATCCCAAAGGATGACTGTGGCTATTAGGAGTGTGTTCACCACGGGTTCCCTCTATCATGCCAGCAGGGAGCTAGGCAACCCGAGAGGGCCTGTCAAATGAGCAAACACCTGAACCACTGTCTGAGGAGGCATCCTATGTGCCTCATTAAGGTGACTTATGAGGCGTAAAAGACCCTCTCTCCTTGCTAAGCCATCTTAACAGCCTGCCTAATGCGACATCAGATGGTGGTAGCAGGGCTGCAGGCAGTATTTAGTCAGAATGGAAGAATGGGGCATCACGTGTGCCCTTCTGCTGTCCAGCAAAGAGGCAGGGCAGGGCAGTGAGGGGCCCTGGGCTGAGACTCAGGAGAGGTGTGGTGGGACTTGGCTGGACAGACATCAGCCATTTAAAAGTTAGGCATCTAGCCTGTGCTGGTCATCTAGAGTTGGTCTGGGTGGTGAGAGATGAGATGCTGCATCTTATGCAAAGGGAGGTGTCCAAAATAGAAGGTGTGATGTGCAATGGATGTGCCTCTCCAACTCCATGGACGGTGGAGAGAAGATGGCAGCTCGCTGAGGCTGGGTGCCTGATTTTTCAGTGCAACAAGTAGGGGAGAGACACCCCACCCCTGGGGACCATGCTCAGCTGTGTTGCTGACCTCCAGGGCCAGTGGGCCATCCATTTCTACCTGCTTTGGCTTGGGTTTAGGCCAGTCATAAAACACAGACAGAAACATCACCTTTTTTTTTTTTTTTTTTTTTCAAAATTCCTTGAACCATTTAGACAAGAAGACTTGTTCGATGGGCAGGTGTTATAATCATTGTTCTCCACCTCACAGTGCAGAGACTGGTGTCAAACCCACCTCCTGCTAAAAATCAGCTGCAGGGAGATGGTGGTGTGAACAGCAATAACACACCATCTGACTCCAGAGCTGGAAGTGCTGACACTAAGCCCAGGTCCATCCCTTTCAAAGCAACTTATTGGATGGACCTAAGGAACTGACTTGCCTTGAAAACACAGAGCAGCATTTGCAAAGAGTTGTTCAGCATAAGGCAGGCATTTTACTGTTAAGTGTAATTAACTCACATTAAGTTAGATTAAATCCTTTATTTCAGAAGAATTCTACGATCAATTCTTTTTAATTCATATCCACTTATGGTAAAATAGTCAAACTAATCACAGAAATCATTTGAAGTAGCTATTTCCATAAACAAGCAATTAGGCACTTTTAAAATGAGTTTTGGATGTGATTTTAATATAAAACTAGTTATAGTTTTCATTCATAATCTTAGCATTAAGCAGAGTGCTATTCAGTCTCTGTTCTTAAAAGGTTTTACAATTGCAGTGGTCAATTTTTATGAAGTGCAAGATAGACACATAAATACTCATTCATTCACCTAGCAGTGATAGACTTGCCAATGAGGGACTCTTTCCAAAGGGGACTCTATGACCTACACAGATGCCCTACCTGGCTGAGGACTCATGGGTTAAGTGTGAATCTGCATCCAGCTCCACTAATTTCAAGTTGCTGAGCCTTCAGGGTGGCCTGTGCAATTAAACTTGGGGCTTCCTAGGGAAAGTACTACAGAGGAGAAATACTTTGTAGGAGATCTGTAACTTGGACCCAAGTTAACAGCACTTGGAGTGCCTGAAGCATGATTTGGAAATGAATAGCGCCTCTCCTTCCAGGGGTACTGCCGGACGCTCGCCCACCTCCCGCATATCCCAGCACCCTTCTCATCCAGCAACTTACAGCCCCAGCTGCAGGAAGGGTAAGTAGGGGCAAAACCCTGCCAGCTCTTTCGGGAAGAGAGAGGGGTTGGGGACAAGGTGATCTTCCCAGAAGAGATGTGCGGGCATGCAGCTGGTGCAGGGCCGCTGGCTTTGGGGGAGCAGTCTGGCTGCGGTCTGTGCATGTGAGCTGTATAGCCCACGTGCAAGCAACGCCAAGTGCAAGGGAGGGCTGCAGCAAGCGCAGCTCATCCAGCTCACCATCCCCCGCAGAGACCAGCCATCTGCAGGCTGGCTGAACTCTCTTGTGAGGGGTGTCTGTAGCCACCCAAGCTAAAATACATTTTACAGCCCAACAACAACATTTCTATTCCTAAATAGATATCAATTTACAGAAGACCCAAATCAGCTATCTTTTTACATGCATGTTATTCAGGCTGAAAAGATAGTATTTTGTATAAAGATGGTGTCATAAAAATAAATAAAAAAAATTTACATGGAGCAAAGATAGTACAAATACTTCAGTAAAGGTGCAGAAGAATTTCAGTTTTGAATAATGCCATCAAACTATTTCCTTGCATCCTTGAACTGCCTTCTTCCTCTTGGAAAGGGCAGTATAAGAACTCTCTAATGATTGATTGTGAATGATACAGGCCCATCACCTGCTGTGTTTTCCCTGGATGGAGAGGATAAGCTACCCTGTTATCATTGTGGTGCCTAGCACTAACAATGAGCTATGCAGTTAACATTCAAGGGATTGCTTACTGCTTAGATAAGCAGCACTGAACTTCTTGCCTTTAAAGAAGGCTGAAAGACAGCTTTTTATCCCAACTGAATACACATATGGTTTTCTGCTGTAAAAAAGACTGTATTTTGTCAGAAGAATGAGCAAGAAGGTATACAATTTCTGCCAAACCATGCATAAAACTGTAACCTTTCTGGTTTTTAACTATAGCATTCATTCCATATAAATCAACCTAATTGGGAGAATCAGGTTTACACATATAAATAACAGAGTTCCTGGTTTATTGTTAGATAAATAGAGGCTCTTTGAATTATTTTTTGTTTGTTTAAAACAAGGAAAAATTCATTACATTATATATTATTTGGTGGTGGTTTTTTTCAATAAAATAAATATTTGTGTTCAACAAATATTTCCATAAAAAAATGTTTGTGTTCAAACAATAGAACCCTTCCTTTGCACCATGTGACATTTTTTTCTTGCTTACAACTATTGTTGCCATGCAGCAGAATCACACACCTTTGATTTTTCATATTTAAGCATTTCCTTAAAGGCAATATTTGGAAACACTGCAACACAAATGCCCCTTGTAGGCAGAGCTGAAGAACTCTGAATCCTTTACCTGGTGTCACCATTAGAAAATTTCTATAGTTTTTGATTTTTTTCAGCAATTTTCCAAAATTAAAAGAAATCATTTTAGTGCCAAACTGCACCGAATAATCCTAAACTAAAGCAAGAACAGCTGAAAGCTGTGATTTACTCAGCATCTTCATCTCCCACCACATTCAACAGGAGCAAAGGGAATTCAGGAATCTCAGAAAATTCAAATTCCTAATGAAGAACAATGTTTCATCCTATTTAATTTCTCCTGAGAAAACACAGACGTAACTTAATATGTCCCTGTTAAATATTAGTTTCGTATTTCACATCAACTCACCTAACGACAACTACATATTTTTAATAACCCTCTGACCTGTAGTATTTCTGACCCGGGACTAAAGCATAGCTGCACTGTAGTAAATAGCAATACTCCCCCAGTGTGTGACATACAGCATCCTGACCCAGAGACCATTTTTCCCGCATCCACACCCTGTAGCTGGTTGACCATGACACAGCTGCCACGTGTCGGATGGGACAAAGCAGAGAGAACCCAAAAGGCCATCTGGTTCAAGGTGAATTTCATGTCTTTCCAGTTTTGGGGGAGGTCTGTGTGAACCACAACTGGAAAATTCCTCAGCCTCCCAGGAGCCAGGCATTTCAGGGATGCTGTCTTTCAGAGCCCTGAAATGCAGTGTTTCCCAAACAGTGTGGTCTGAGATGCCAACGCAACACTCCCGGTGCTGGTGGAGAGAGCCAAGCCAATAACTGGGGAACTGGGGTGCAGAGCCACCCCAGGGTCACAGCCAGGGGCTCTCCCCTTTGAGGACCACAAAACTTCTCAGGAGCAGGCAGTACCCAAGCATGCAGCTCTGGAGCCGCCTGCCAGAGCAGGGGTTTTATCTTGGGCGCTTTGAAAATTTATCAAACACATGAAATGCTGCAAACAATATTCCAGGTTGAAAGAATCGGTGCTGCGGGTGTGCCAGCAAACATGGAGATAGCTCTAGATAAGGGATTAGACTGCTGCAGCAGTGTACAGTACATTGTGGTTTTGAAACCAAGGTAATGAGACAAGGAGCGAGAAACAAAAAACCAATTACAGCTACAAATATTTCAGTTACATGCTGGGATAGTTCAGAAAACTTTCTTGAATATTCCTTCCCTGACCTCAACTACTGCACTGAATTTTTTCATTAGTTTAATACAAGGATGAAATAGAAACAGTTCCAACCTCAGATTTGATCTTTCTATGGTATTAAAAAATGAGTGCAAGTTTGTGAAATACATTTCAAAATACTTTTTTACAAGGAACCAAAGGAATCCATTTTTTCAATAGATTTTTTTTTTTTTTCGCAGAACCACCTAATTGTCTTAAAGATATGAAATGGGGAGGCAGGGATCCAAATAAAATGAAGAAAGTTAATGAAAATTTACATCTCATCTGAAAAGTCTTGGTCTAAGTTGCTAGGAAATAAAAGAAGTTGTAGATAACTTAGATTCTGATGAAAGGATTAAATTTTGCATGGAACTCCCCCTAAATTTTTGCCTATCAGCTCAGAAAACAAAGAGAAAAGGAATACCGAGCACATTAAACAATGGTGAGGCTGTGACACGTTTCTGCAGCTGCGTTTCTGGAAAGCACTTTCCAGATCAGAGCCAAAACCATCTTTCCTGTCTTTGGAGGAGTTGCCAGCTCTGTTAGGAAGAAAAGGATAAAAGCAATAACACTTATTTAATTCCATGGTGTCGTATCTTCATAACTCTCCTGTGTTCAAAACAGCACCTTTCTCAGGGAGGCAGGGTCTGTATTCAGCTTAGCCCTGAGGGAGCTATAGCAATGCTTTTTTCCCCATATTTATGATTTTCTCACATCATAGCTATGCTTTCCCCTTTCCTTCAGAAACAAAAGTTCAGAAACCATGGAGCCTTGTGTAGAGCAACAGTAATTTGCCGTTTGTTACTGAACGTAGCACCGATGGTATGGCTGCTGTTGAAGTATGTAATTCCACTTGCCGTTGATTAATTTCTTACAAGGCTGAAGAAAATATTCAGTAAAAATATCTCAAGCCAGATAAATTTTTCTCATTTTGAAATGTCACAAACAACTCGAAACTCAACCAAACTCTTTGAAATGGTCACAGACTGGGCTTCTGGTACTGTATGTGGCTTCATGTTAAAGATCAAGGCAAGTGCCACCCTGCTGAAAATTTTAGTATATGAGTACCTCAGATAGCCCAGTAAATTGAAATTAATGCCATAGCTACATAGTCAGCTACGCCAGGGAATTGACTCAGCTGTAAAATAACCCCATTACGTGAGTTTTCAGGCTGATTGGGGTGTGGGGACGCTCATGCCTGCAGGACGGGGTGACACAGGTGATGATGCCCAGGGATGGCTGGTGGACAGGGTAGGACTGCCCTTAGCAGCACATCAGCACGGTGGTGTGGCATGTTGAACCTCACCCAGAGGGCACCACTCTCAAAGGCAAAATCAGTTAGTTTTCAGAGCTTTGCTTTTGGCAACACAGCCCTCCCTGGAGTCAGCAGCTCCCACCAGCATCCCTCGGCAGCTGCAGAAGCAGGGCTGAGGGTTTTTACACTGCTCACAAGACTTTTTCTGTATTCACAGAGCAAGACCAACACAGTTTTACTAGCTTTCATTTTTCTTTTGTCATAGTAAGGAAAAGGATCATCATCAAAGAGGATGAGGGCTATTAAAACTCAATATTCCGCTACAGTGATTTTTTTATGGCCTCATTTTGCAGCAGATTTCTTTATCAGGTGTGCGGCTTCATTGCCTGTCCTATAACCCACACCCTTCAGTATTTTGTTATCTGCAGGACGCTGTGGTCCTGTTTCCAGAATAGCTAGTACCTGGCACAGGATCTGCTCTGGAGTGAATATTACAGAAGACCTGATTCTTCAGCCTGTTAGCCAGTTTTGGTACTCTGTCTCCACAGATTTCTGTGAAGACTGAAGGAAATAACCTGTGGGTTGGAGATCAGACCTTGCTTTGCTGATAGTTTTACTGAAAAACAAGGGTGTTTTACAAAGTACTACTGCATGAAAACATAGCTCTGTGCTTTGTTTCCCGTTAGTTGTCTGCCCTTAGCCAAACCCAACTCAGATTTTGTGGTACCCCTTAGGTGGTAAAACATTCACTACCTCACACCTTGAAGACAGGAAGAACAAAATAGTAATGCTTGGAAAATGCCCTACTGTCTCTTTCACAACATGGCAAAAGCTCACACATTTGAAAACTGTAAACATATTCCAACTCACATTTATTCTCTTTACTGCTTTCACATTAATGTGGTGTAAGATACTGCTCATTTCAGATGGGGCCACCAACATGCCCCAGTAAACTCTTGATATCTTTTATACCATGACGTAATACTGTACTCAGAACATTAATAAATACTTGAGAAGTCTGTAAATGACCTACACTTAACTCCTTTGTGAAAATAGCTACCTTATTTAAATGGATTTATTCCGGTGTCAAAATATATTATACCGCAAACTGCTGGATGCAACTGTTCTGACAAACTTTGTGCACCTGGTACGGTCTTTGTCACTGCTGTAAGTCTGCGCAAGTTCAGGATTGAGCAGAAAGCGATGAAGAGCCTGCAGAGCCAAACTAGATTTGATCTTACGATGCTCACTTTGCTCTCAGTAAAAGCAGCAGGTCTTGAAGCAATGCAGTGCTTCCCAGGGAGCTCCCATGGGCTGGTGCTCAATGATCTGCTGCTCCAGACATGCAGCCCAGGATGAAATGTTGGATGCTTCAAGCTCCTCTGAGTTCTCTGAGCAAATCAGACTTCCTTGCATGCACGTGTGCATGCACGTGTGTATGTGTGGACTACTCACCACCCCCATGAAGGAAAACCAAGCAGCCGCGCTAGTTATGTGATGCGGCAGTCCCTGACTGTGCCCTTTAGACATAGCCTTCGTGGCAGATGTGGTTGCCATTGATAAGGCTGAAGGTGGCCAGGGAATGGTTGGTGCTTTTGAGGGAGGTCATTCGTGTGGTGCTCCTGGCCATGCTCTGGGACCGGATGAGGAGTCGAGCTCTGCAGCAGAACAGCTGGTTGTTGAACTGTTTCCGAAAGCTCTTGCTGAGCAAGTAGAGAGCAAATGGGTTGACGCAAGAGTTAGTGAATGCCAGGATCCGAGCACAGATGCTGGCAACGAAATGCAGCACTGAGGTGTCCACCTCTGAGTAGTGGTAGGACCGGTATAAATAGATGACGTGAGTGGGAAGCCAGCAGAAGGCAAAGAGGCACACAAAGACCAGTACTGTCCTGGCCAGGCGCTTACGGGATTCAATCTGGAAGAAGAAAGAGAAATGCAGGTTAGCACCTGTTCCTAGCTCAGACCAGTAGCTAACTATTTTTTCCTGGTGTTGCAGCTTTGGGGCTAGCCCATGACAGGCAGCATGGCCAGAGGAAGGCAACCTGGACCTCAGGTGAACACACAGTCAAGAACCTTCCTTGTGCCTCCTCAATCCCCTTCCTCTATAATTCTGAAAATTTATTACATAAGGAAGTAGTCTTTCCTTTCCTGTTTAGAGATAAAACTCCAAAGGCTTGTCACTTTGTAAAATCCCAGCTCAGGCCACAAAAGTGTGGACACCTGCATTAGTTATCCACACATAATATATATGATCTTATGCAATTGTTATATATTAACTTATTATTATTATTACTATTATTATTAATTGTGGGGTAGGGGTCTGGGATATTTCACAGAGACCAGAGGCAGTACTTTCTGCCTTGGGGCCATGTGGTTTATGTACACGAAAGCGCTGCCAACATCTCACGGCCCTTAGAGACCAAGTGCAGCACTCAGAGGTCGAAGGAGCCGGAGAAACACAGTGAGGAAATTCTGTATTTAGAGAAACACTGAGGCAGCGGCAAGGCGGACGCTTCATTTGAAAGAGCTGGGGCCATGAGGAGAAGGCAGTAGGTGGTGAACAGACGGATGACCACCTCTCTTTTAGCATAATTTGAGCTTCGTCAGGGAAAGATGGTTTTACAATGTCAGCTAGCACACAGTATAACCTTCATGCAGGCAAGCCACACTTTTGTTTTGCGTACATGTACAGGCTTGGAGTCAATCCAAAGATATTGATTAACCAAGGGGAGCTGAGGTAAACCATACCTTGCCTTTCGTCCATCAAAGCTGCATGCTAAGGTAACAATACCACTGAAAAACACATCTTTCTTCCTGATGACGACAAGAGCCGTTACAGAGGTCACCCAAAAGGAGAGGACAGGCAGAGTTGCTCAGAAAGACCTGCTGAAATACCCTGCTCCCTGATTGTGCAACCAGAAGTTTGCGGGCATGCAAAGTGTAACACCGCTGACTTTCCAGGACTTCATAATGCTTTCCTCTCTGGTAACTCCTGCACCTCTTCCCAGGCACTCCTAGGGCATTTGTTGCCACCTGCTCCCTGTATAAGAGTATGACCGGAATGGCCTGAAACTTCTCCTGACCCTGCTGCCCTTGCTTCTGCCCTGGTGTGGCCACGGTGCCTGACCAGGCTCCCAGGACACTTCCCCATTCTCACTCCCCTTCTGAGCTGCGCAGGTAAATTGAAACTGAGCAGCTCACATAGGCTGATCTTTTCTCAGGACAGCTGCAAGCAAGGAGTAGGCAAGATATACCTGACAAGCCCATTTTGACTTTGTTTTTTGCCCCTTTAATGGCACTGACTGAAAATCAGCCATTGAGCTTGGGAGGGATTGACATACACCAGATGATAATGTCTCCAGAGAGTGGGCTGAAAATTAAATCCTTTGAGAAAGGTCTCTCCTTGGCTAAACCATATATTCTTTTAAATGTATCCTTAATTTGATATAGGGCTATTGAGGCCACATCTGCACTATAAAGAAAGGAAGCAACGCAATAAAGAAATCGATACCAGTTATCTCAGATGGAGACCTATAGCTCCTGAGTGACTGCAGGACGGCAATGATGGACTGACGGTGCTAGACTGCAGCATGGCCTTTTGCTTTCTTTAGAGTTCTATCCCAAAAACCAAAGGCGGAAAGGGCTGCTTTTACTACTCACTTTATTGTCACTAATCAAAACAGTCACCAAATCAGCAGAAAAATGGCCTGCAGGGGAGAAAGGTTTATGCACATTCAGAAGGGGAAAAGGGTAAGGATTTCAGGGATCGCACATCATTTAACGGGCAGAAAACACAGCTTTCCAGCCCTGCTGTTTCACCTTAGCACCTGAAGGCTATGTGAGACGATTTTGTTAGGTCAGCCTAAGGTGCAGATGTCAACTGGGTTCAATTATATGGACATTTGTTCAGCTGAAGAATGGCTTATGTCAGTTTAGCTTAGGTTGAAGCACACCTCCGTTGAAAGGAAGAGGTAAATAAGGCAAATATGTCAAGGCAAATAAGTTGTTTAAAAACAAGTTACCTGCTGTTGCTTTCTCACTTGGGCAGCCTAAGGCTCAGACGCATTCAAATTTAAGCAGTGACCCGAAATACCCAGTTGCTCATGCAGGATTTGGATTTCCCCCTGGAGATGACTCCTTTTCTTTCAAGTTGCTTACAACAGGAGGAGTCAAGAGGAAACAGTCTCCAGTTGAAAGGCTAGAGTTAGGTTGGCCAGATCTTGGCTAAATCCCCTCGCTTGGGTCAGGACTCGCACATTTTCAGCCACACATTTTCAACCAGAGCATGAAACTCACTTGAAATACATGGGTCCCAGCTGAGCCAGCCCAACCGTGAGCTCTGTGGTGGGACAGTTTGGGGAGTTTTATAAAAAACCCCACTCACAAGTGACAGTAACAGAAGTAACTTTGCTTTCAAGGGTACAAAGGGAAGCTGCATTATTCCAGAACAAATGGCCTGCTCATACAAATCAAAGACTGCCTTAAGATGAAACCTGAAGCTATCAGCTATTGGACCAGAAGATTGACCAGTCTGGCTTATTAGAGGTCAAATAACAGGTAGATAGGTTACTCTGTCCAACACCACTCCCCTCCAGAGACCCTAGAAAAAGGGGAATTTTTAGAAGGACATTTATAATGGCCAAAGGGTTTAAGGGAAGAAGCCAGGACTGTCCTCTTCACCTGAGATTCCACACTGCAAAGATCACACCATCTGCAAGGCACGTAACTTCAGCACATCTGTGAGGACCCCACACTGTCCTGCTCTGTCCTCCTTCCTGGAGACACTGCACCCACCACTGTCCTCTGGTCTCCACTCCCCCAGTCCCTCTCTGGCCTGTACTGGTTTCTCAACGTGGCACAGCACCAGTGGACAAGAGCTGGAGCCATGGCCATGATGAGCGCAGGAGGCATTGCCAGTCTTGCAGAACAGCCGTGCGCCTCCCGCCTTGGCTGACTCCTGGCCCTGGGGGGACCTGCAGAAGGGGCTTCCCCCACCTCCACTTCCCCATTGCTGTCAGCCATTTGATTTCAGTCCTGAGGACCAAATTACAGAGCCAGCATTTCCCTCTCTGTGAAGAGGGACCACTTAGCGGAGCAATGCTTTATCCAAGGTCCTCTCTCTGACAAAGCAACTTCGAGAAGTTTTGATTTTCTGCTGTGTCACTCCTCAGCCTCAGTCTCCAAACACTGTCCCTAGCTCTGCCTATTTCCCTGTGTCGTAGTCAATATCCTCCCAGGCTTTGGCATGGGTTTCCTGCTGTGTTTGCCATGGTAACCACCCTGCCAAAATCTCTGAACTTAGAAACACGAGAAGATGCTTTCTGTCTAGCGCTGTGCCATGGCTTGTTTCAACAATTTTAATTCTTTTAACCCACCTAATCTATTAAAATTAGCACAACAGATGCAGTCTGACCCAGTATATACTTCCCTGAATGTGCAGTCTTTAATCCCAGATTCACAGGGAATGTGGATTTTTGAAGAAAGTCAAGTCTCTACCTGTTTCCTCACGTGCACATTTCCTTCCACGGGGATGTTGTAAGCGCTCCGGATCAAATTCTTAGCAATGAAATAATAATATACTGAAATGACAGATAGGGGAATGATATAAAAGATCAGAAATGATGCCATTGAGTGAATTTTGGGATGCAGCCCATCAGAATGTGGGTAAGGAGCACAGCTGATGAAGGTTTTATTAGTCCCTTTGTCATGGAAAGGGTGCAGATCTGAAAACACTGCTTCAGGGATGGCAAGCAACATGGATACAATCCAGATTATAGCAGCTCTCACACAAATCTTCATCAGTGCATGGGATGCTTGAATCTCCATTGGCCTTACTATAGCTTTATACCTAAAAAAAAGAAAAAAAAAAAGAAAAATATTTTATTGACCTCGCCACTCAGGCATTATATTCTTGCTCATCCCTTCCATTTAGAAAAAACCCCAAACAAAATCCTTCTTTACTCAAGAATGTGAACTTTTTTCTGGTGTTTTAAATTTTGATGTTTTCAAAAGGTTTCTCATTTAAAACCAGTCACATGTCATGAATCCATTTTTTATGTGTATTGATTCTGAGTTCATTTAATTTGTAATCGACCCAACGAAGCATGGTGCTGTCTGACATTAATATATATGTGTCCAAATAGCATTAAGATAGGAAGTACAATCATAGACTTCTCTTCAAAAGCATACAGCAGTTTACACCCTTTCACAGAATAGTGTTGAAGAAAACTGGATTGAGATTTTTGCCACACATTTAATTTTGAGCTGTGAGTACACTGGCCACCTGCAAGTCAAATCTTATGTCTTCTCAAGCTACAAAGAGCATGTTGCCCATTTTAATTGCTGTTTGGTGGTGTAGCTGGCAATTAAGAGTTGTCCATAACTCAATGCACCCAGGCTAAGTAGCCAGAGCTGCTAACTGACTTTCTTGAGCAACAACAACAAAAAAAATATTGCTTGCTATGTTAGATATGTAGAAAACTTTTTTTGATTTGTAATTTTGTCTTTCATTATTTCAGTCTTTCAGAAAATTGTACTTCAGAATCCAAGAAAATGAAAGAAGCAAGCTTATTTGAACTTGATGTGAGTAATGAGAGAACTGGAAAACAGAAGTGCTTCATATCTGCTGGAGCCCTGCTCTGGCAGGAGTGTACAATCCAAGTAAAGGACAATTGGCATATGTGTTTAAGGAACACAGTATAAGAAAAAAAGATAATTAGCAATTAATATCTACAGGTTTCCTAAGTTATTATTTAGAGTCTTTATCATTAACAATTACAATTTGTTGGATGATTTTTCCAGGATCTACCTCACACTGCCTAAGGCCCATTTGGTCCCTTGGTCACTGTCATCTCTCTGGGGATTGATTGATGCCTGGCTCCTAGGCTGTCCCAACCCACTTTTGGCATGGCAGGATGCATCCCCCATTCCCATGTGGCTGTTCCATAGTCCATTTCTAATCTCCTACCAGGACCCCAGCTCTTTCAGCCAGCTGAATTGCCACTGGGGTGGGAGCAGAGGTAGCAGGAATAACATCATGCCTGAGATCAAGCAGTGTGCAGCAGGGTCCATCTGCCTGGCAGTCCAAACCAGGGACACTTCATGTACGTGACTGATTCCCTGCAGACTGTAGCCTATGTTATCCTAAAGCTCAGCATTTCAGAGAGGACTTTATCAGTACTGCACTGTTTTAACTGGGTAATTGCCTTATTTGCAAGATAAGCATGCATTCAACTTCCAGTTATAAGCAATATCCTGTTCAGCATACCTACCCTTTCCTTCTATGTATGTATATACGTGTATATGTGTGTACATCTGTCTGTGTTCATTTTATATATATACACATATATTTATATGCATATATTTTATACATATGCATGTATTTACATGTGTACATAAGTACATACTTACTTACATTTACATCTATTTATTTTTATTTTTATAAAGACTGTATCGAGACACCTTGTCATTTGCAGATATTTCTTCATACAGTCCCAGAGGTGTCTTGTGTAGATGATGTTTCCTTTAATGGACTGCAAGCACCTTGCTCAATAGTCTTCTGTTTAACCACTTATTCCCCAAGCTCTCCAGCTCCCCTTTATTCCCACTATACAGCTGCAGCAGCCAGACACAGTATTTTTCAGGCTTGCTTAGCACCTCTTTATCTTGCACTCTAAAGCTGGGGATTAAGTGGTGTCATACTACAAAGCACAATCTTCCAGTGCAAGATCATCATCTCAGGTGAAGAAAATCACAGCACTTAAATACGATGTTACGACTATTGCAGTAATAAAAGGTAAGAGCTAGGCAGATTATTAAAACAATGTAGCTAAAATAGCTCAATTTATGGTCTGATTCACCAGTTATATATTATTGACAGAAACACCAGCTAACTGAACATCTTCAGTAATCCCTAGGGAAGATAAATGCAAAAGGAAATTAACTATATATCAAGGTATTTGTAAATTTAGTTAATTCAAAGGTATTTCAGCAGGTGCTTATTGTATGCTTATCAACATGGCACGTTAGCATAATTATTTCAGCGATTTTCTTACATAATATAACCAGCTGAGATAATATTTTCCAGTATTAATTTCCAGTAACATGAATGAATTGAAGAATACAGAGAAAGAGAGATTCTGTTTTACTTTTATTAAAATTAATAGCGTAGGGAGAGTCTCAAAGTGAATCAATTTTAAGTTATCAGTACATTTTAATTAGAGATGGCATTCCAAACAATGTAATTTTGAAAGAACATAACTAGAAATGGCCAGGAATATCAGCACTGATTATGAAGCATTTAGTTTATTTTTTAAAGCCTGCTACAGCAGATATAAAAGAAGATCTGAGAGATGGTTTGCT
Source organism: Sula dactylatra (assembly GCA_013389905.1). Classification (NCBI taxonomy): domain Eukaryota; kingdom Metazoa; phylum Chordata; class Aves; order Suliformes; family Sulidae; genus Sula; species Sula dactylatra. Next base: position 143,598 of record WEKW01029255.1, on the reverse strand, counting down.
TGCAAGGGGCTCAGTGTAGACCCAAATCATGAGGCTGAAAGCACAAAAAGATAAAACAGAAAAAACAAAGCCAGAAAACAGGTTTGGAAAATGTAAGTTCTCAGATGTGGTAACACAGGTAGATGTTTTCTTAAGAGCCTGATAATTGAATCAAATTATTTTGCTGACTATCTGCATGACTTCTTTGATGGTGGGATAACTTATTCAGAAATCTTCAGTAATCTGTTTTATCCTCTGAGTATTAATGCTTAATTGATCGGTATTGATCTGGTGAGAGTCTCCATTTCCAGTCACCTTGCTGATGCATTGGTGGGTCTCTCCTCAGCTTGCATCTCAGCAGCTCTACTCTCCACGCCAGCTTGGATTCTGGACAGCAGCTGCAGGGGCTGCTCTGTGTAAGGGTATGGGGGGGCGTGCACGAGTGATCGGACCCCCAGGCTGGGGTTTGGGCTGGGAGACCACTGGCAGATGTGCCTGTGGTCAGTGCTCAGGGAGTGAAAAAGCCGCACCTCCTGGCTGGTTTCTGAGTGGGACTCAGAAACTCCTTCACTTTAATTTTCCACACCACTTTCCTGATAGAGTTGACCCTGGATTTTGTAATTTATTTGACAATTCTGAAGAACTTCACCAAGGTACTCTGGATTTGAGCAGCAGCTGGTCTTGTTTTTCAGCATCTGTATTTCCAGCTTGTATGTCAAATATTATTTCAAGCTTTCCACATCTTTGTCGTCTGCAACTTCTTTTTCAATGAGTTAGCCTGAGGCACACAACTTTCCCATATTTAACATCCAGCATTTGAATAATCCAATCCACTTCGAAGGAGACATTGATGAATATGCCTGTATACCTCACTGGAGCCACAGACCGAGGTGGCCAGCCAAGAAAGCCCTCATGCAAAGGTCTTAGAACAGCGTTATTTTCGACCCATGCAGTAACACAGGCTCTGAGATTATGTGTCACATTGCATGCTCAGCTTGTCTGCAGTAGATCCAGACATGGCCCTGGATTTATCACCCCTGCTTGCTCTCACATTTAGTCTCTAATTATTGTTTGGTATCACTTTTTTTTTCCAGCTGAACTCCTTTCCCAACCCACTTTTAAAGAAATTTTTGAAAAAGATTAAAAAACAGAGGTATGATTCATGTCCTACAACAAAGGCCAAAACATAAAAACAAAAATATGCCTTCTGAAGATTCAGTTGAATAAAAAATGATACTGTCAAGAACTTGTGTCAACTCCAATCTCTCTCCAGTTGTCAAACAGCCCAGATGAAAATGCCTGGGTTGCCTATCTGACAGGAAGTATGAAAGACATCCTGACCTTTCTACTGCTCAGTCTTTGAATGTCTTTGTTCCCACTGCGCTTGTGAAGCAACAACCTGCCTCATGCACAGCAGCTACCAATGACCTTCTGGCCAGGATGGATGCCAGTGGTCTCTGTGTCTCACAGTCTCGTTCAAAGCCCGCACAAAGAAATTACACAGGGGGGTATCTTAAGTGCAATTAATATAATCACAGCTCATGAGGCACCGTGAGGATTCACAGTGTAGGGCGATCCTCCCCTCCACCTGCCATGGTGGTACCGGTGTTGTCCCTCTTCTCCAGGTCAGTCTCCCGGCTTCCAAGAGGAGCCTGGTGAGAGAGTTGCTTCAACACAGAAAGCCAGAATTCAATAACATATACTACATGATCACTTCTTAACCTAATCCCCAAATTTCATTGGGGATTGGTACGAGCTCACAGAGTGTGCGCCTCTCCAATGAATCCTGGAAAATGTGTTATACACATCTCTTAGAATCTCTATTGTGCTCATTGAATAATTGTTTCACACAATCAAAACTACTGAAATGACCATTAACTGCTAAAATGTGACACAGACAAGTCTTTTCTTGGTAAATACTTTTCCCACTGAGGTTAATATGCCAGGGAAACGGGAAAACTGTGTCATTATCCTTGCATTAATAATAATGTAATTACTGATAAAACCACCCAATGTATTCTAAAACTTTGACTATGCAAACATTGGTTAATACTGTACACCTAGCCCCAAAGCTGCAACTTCAAATATAAACACAGAAGTAGCTTTATCATGAAAAAGACAGTTACAGACATACTTTCCAAAGACACAGATCAAAATAAGGCCCCAAATGGATGTCAAGGTTTCCTAGATGCAGTTTCTCTGCTGGTGCAAAATATTTTAGCCACCTTTATGCTCCTCAGCTGAGCCAAGAAAATACACACCAGCTGAAGTATAAACAGACCTTGCCAACAAAGCCATATTGCCTCTATGTTCCTAAGCATATGAAGGGTTGCAATTTTGCTCTCACAATGGGGAAGAAAAGGCCATATCCTTATTGCAGCAGCTCCAGTAAACCCCTCATGTTTTTTTCCTGTCACCTTCATCCACTTAGTTGTGCCTGCTACAACAGCCACAAAAATTAAATTAAGACAACTAAAACATGGGAGGAAAATCAGGTGTTTCCCTTGGATTTTAAATTAATTTAGCTCCGTAAGTCTCACTGTCTGGTTTTTGGTTTTTTAGAGAGGTACCTTTATGCTGTGTGGGGAAGCTGGTGCTGTAGGCAGCCTTATCTTGCTTTCCTCTTTTATGATTGCTTTGTATTAATGCCTTTTGCCCTTCCCTTATGTCAGCAATTAAAGCTAATATAGACGGCTCATACAACAGTCCTCATGCTATATCTGGTAGGTATGGGGTGCAAAAAGACAGACAGGATTTTTTAAGCTGGGAGATACCACCTTCTGCAGTGTCTTTACAAGTGATAGGTCAGTAGATCTTAATTTCAGCCGAAATAATTTGTGTCCTCTGTAATAACTGCAGTTGCTGCCAGTGGCAATGGGAAAGAAACATCCTTCCCTCATGGCAGCGAAGGCAGCTGGTCGCACAGGCAGGTGGATGTCAGGGATGTTCCTGGTGACCGAATATGACAGCAAGGATTGTATAGCAGCTGTGTGCTGGCCACTACTTCCATCTCATCTGTTGAATTTGTCTTAATAAGAGGCACTAAGCTGCTTTCAAAACTCTTTCTCCCTTACTTTTTTTCAGCAGTAGGAGTGTAGCAAGAGAAAATGGCTGAAATAGGCTCTGCCACAGAGTACTGCCCTTTTTAATCACAGTCCTTCCAAGCATTCCCATCTTCCTGCAGCTGAACATCATGCTTGCAAGAAACATATGAAGAGAAAAAAAAAAAAAAATCCTCCCTATCATTCCTACAGGTAAATGGGACACTGTCCCTCCCAAATGAATTTGAAGGAGTACTTTAGAGTCAAGGGAAGTGTCCTCTAAATGGTATCACTCATTACTATGTCCTACACTGTTTACATAAAAAGATCCTGAACCCCACTCCTGAATTTATATAATGGTTTAAAAAAACCAGTGCATTAAAACCTGCTCAAACAAAATTTCAGAAGGCTTGTCTACCCTCGCTTCATTACCAAGCCCACTGCTTAGACTGCATCAAGCTGGTGGAAACATTTGTCATATTGCCGCTTTCTGTTTTTTCTCTGAAGTGAGAAATACACTTACAAACTTTTGAATCTGTTTAAACTGAGCCCTATTTTGAGATGTTGGGCTAATGTGAACCTGAAACTTAAATTAAAAAGCAGGGATTAGTTGGAATGGACTGATGTCTTACAAAAATAATCATGTAAATTACTGTGAAGTGAAAATGCTGAGTTATTCCCAGCTCTAGAAAATGAGCTCCTGAAATTGCGACCACTCCCTATTGTCATGATGAAAGAACTGCTTCTCAGTCAGCACGTCCCCATATTTCTTCTGTTCCCACCTGTAACTAAAAGAGGAAGAAAATATGTGCAATTCACAATTCGTCTGATCCCTGGTCATCTGTTCCCATTTATAAGCTTAATGTGTGCACATTGCTTTGGTCTTGGCCCATGAACAGACTAAACAAAAATCTTCACATTAAAATTTTGTAATTATGTTCTACTAGTATCGCGTTATTGTTTTGCCCACAGAATATGAAGGACTGGCTCAATTACCATGCAACAAGCTTCAGGCACCAGAGAACAAGTTGGTGCTATGTGAAGACTGCATAAATGAAGCATGTGCAGCCTTGTTGAGTGTGAAGCTCCACTTGGAAAGTAAAGGAAAAGGCTTGCTAAGAAGAAATTTATGAGAAATGCAATGCCCCAAACTTTCTTTGTTGTTTTCACCATGAATGTTATGAATATTTATAGCTCTGAAAACAAATAATTCAATAATTTCACAAAATTGCTACACTGTCTAACCCATCAACACACTCCCACAGTCTATTCTGGGTCTATCTGCTTTTCGCATACTTAGTTAAGATTATCATTGTTATGCATGATTCTTGGGTGAACATCTGCTATTAATATCTTTACTTTGGTAAATTGCATATGGGCACAAAGACATCTCTAGTCTTACATACACTGGCAGGTACTGCTTACTTTATCTTTTTATTGATTAACATTTACATGGAAAGAAAAAGGAGGCATTGATGAAAGTGGCATAGTTCTCACTTTTTGATGCATATGTTCAAATTTCAGTCTGTATACCTGCATACTGCTACTTCATCCTGGAATCTGGATGAATAGGAATTTCAGTCCAGGAATGACTAAGGTCAAAATTGAGACAGAGTGTTTTAGAGACCATCGAACTGCACTACATGTTGGGGCAGGAGAGCTTAAACAGTAACCATTTGATAGTGACTGTGCTATTCCTAACCATGACCATCTAGAGCATAAACTATTTCAGAAATTATGTATGGAAAACAATGGATGTAAAGGTTACTGCAGGAAAAAGTGGGAGCCCCATGGATGATGCTTTCCTTACTAGAAAGACTCCCTTCACACCCAGGGTATTTATTCCCTGTAGGTGATCTTCAGCCAAGACTCTGAATGAAACCCTGATCCCAAATCAAAGATTTCAGTGGGGCCAGCCTCACAGTTTGCCACAGTCCTTGCAACTAGATGTGAGACCTGCTGTCTGAAGGAGGATGGGGACCTATTTATTTAAAAACATCCTTTGACTTCAAAACCAGTGAGTTCCCCCCCACAGCCAATGCCCAAGCACCTCCGTGCCAGCTAATCACTGCGAACCTTTCTATGTGCTCAGCACCCAGTACAGGCAGAGGGCTGTGCCCGTGCTCCCACTGCATGGTGCCGATCACGTCCTGGTGGAGCAGCTTGCTGGTGCCGGGGTTGCAATGCGGTGTGCTTCTGGACCTGAGCTGGGAGGGAAGGTGCTAGCACCCGGACCTCAGGGCACGGGAAGCAGAAAGCCCTGATGATGCTTTCCATCCAAGGCTTTGCTGTCTCAGCCCAAGTCACCAGCGTTGTCAATGGCGTGGGACCAGGGGATCAGCGTGCCTGCGGATTGAACTCTTACCAGGGCAACTAAAGCTGGAACTTCAGACACGGACCCCTCATCTTACTACAGAATCAGCCTAATTTCTCCTGAAAGCACCACCTTTGGTGCATAAAACCAGCATCAGTGGGAAACCTAAACATGTGGCAAAATTTCAGGCTATTTCACAGAGCCAGTTATAGAAATTAATTGGAGTTTCTAAAAATGGCAGTTTCTCAACCCAAAAAGCCCTGCCTGTGATGGGCAATAAATCAATGTTGTACCTTGTTCTGACAGAGAAAAAAGACTTCCTCATTGACCTAAAAAATTAGCAGTTCCTTAAGCTATAGTAGCCGTGGTATGCTTATCTTAATTTTTTTGCAAAGAGAATAACAACATATATATATACATATATACATACACATACATATACATATATATACACATGCACATATATATATGGAACTTTAGAGAAGCAGGTTTCCTGAAGTTAAAAGCAGCTGTCTGATCAACTGACAGGGAATGTTAATGTAAAGTGGGCATGCTAATGATACATTAATAGCTGACTCCCAGCCTCCTCCCTTGAGACAACCTCCTCCCTCCCCCACATTGCCCTGAAAAAACTGTGCAGGACAAAAAGCTGCCTTGAATAAAAGAAAATGAGGAGTCGTGCTAAACCTCAAAGAAGTAGTTAAAAAAACCAATATACAACAGATGGGAAAAAAAGCAAAAGTAAATGACAGCAAATATTGGAGTTTAAAAACATCAGTGACTGATAAGGGAAGCTGGAGGAGCCAACAAAATATCAAAGGTTGCTGTGTAACAGAAAAACATGCATTTTTAAATACATCAGGAACAAAAAAAATCAGTAAGGCAATCATGCAAATGGTGAAGATATGAACAATGATGAGGCAAGGTGAAAAGCAATGACTAGGTATTTGTCTTTAAGACCAAAGGTGGAGGAGGTATCTATATCATAGATGTAGCAGAAAACTCGTCAGCTCTATTAAAGAAGATGTGAACCAACCTCTGTTAACACAAAACTCTTTCACACCAGCAGGCCTCAGTAATTTACATCTAGGAATATTAAAAGAACCAGCTGGGGAACAACCAGTGCTAATTTTTTTATAAATCTTGAAAAAGTGGATAAATTCCCAAGAAGTGGCCCCAAAGTTGTGAAGCTCAGAAAGCTGGAAGGTGTGACCAAGGAAACTGCAAGTATTTGGGCTGCCAGCCAGTTGTAGATAAAATAATGGAGAGGTTAATCCTACTAACAGATGATAATTAATACGTCTGTCTCATTTTATGCATGACAGATGTAGGGTTTGGTTTTTTTTTAATGTTGTCACAATATTGTAGGTGATGTAAAAAGGGTGTGGGCCATGCTGGCATACACGGGAGGCACAGCCTGCATGGGCACATTGGCATGGGTGACTGTGCATGTAGATATGCACATGCGTGTGCCGGGACATGTGTGGTCCTCCCTCCTCTATCCATGTCCATGCAATCCCAGCCCCTCTCCGATGGGACAAGGGTTAAAATTAGAAGTCCTGGCCTGTGAGGTGGAGCTGTGCTAGATGGGGACCCCAAGCCCGATGGACTCCCCAGCAGTTCCTCAAACATGCTGGTAAAAAGGTAGCAGTATGTGGAGCCGTTTCTAGCCTGGGTCTTGGGAACCTACTCTAGCTGCAGTGTTATTTATTGCATATATCAGCTGCCTTGAGCAGGCTGTAAAACCTTTGCTGGGAAAGTTTGCAGATGACACAGTGACTGACTGGACTGTAAAAATATTGTAGAATCATTGGGATAAATGACCATAATCTAACAGAAGCCATTTTAACTCAGCCAGGTGGAAAATAGTATATCTGGGACCCAAGTAAGCGGATTATGCCAAAAAAATTAGGGATCTTTCAAGAGGAAACCAAGAGAAGACATTCAAGTGTCTGTTCTGCACCTGACAAAATGAGATATCCTGTGCCATTGTCACCACGTCATGGCTTTAGTGTAATCACTACCTGAGCTAACTAGTATAAAGCTAAGTCAGTTGTATGATGCTTAAGTCCTTCCTGTGGCTTCAGTAAAAAAAGGTGTCATAAAAGACCATCAGCTCTATGTGAATTTTCAGCTGCATGTTGGGGCTGAACAGTTTAGTGCTATCCTTGACTGCTGTTATCATAAAATCACAGAATGGTTTGGGTTGGAGGGGACCTCTAAAGACCATCTAGTCCAACACCCGTGCCATGGGCAGGGACACCTTTCATTAAATCAGGTTGCTCAGAGCCCGTCCAACCTCACCTTGAACATTCCAATGATGGGGCATCCACAACACATCAGGGCAACCTGTCTCAGTGTCTCACCACCCTCATCATAAAAAAAATTATTCTTTATGTCTTATATAAACCCACCCTTTTTCAGTTTAAAACAGTTGCCTCTTGTCCTGTCACTACAGGCCTTGGTAAAAAGTCTCTCTCCATCTTTCATATAAGCCCCTTTAAGTACTGGAGGGCCACAATAAGGTATCCCCGGAGCCTTCTTTTCTCCAGGCTGATCAACCTCAGCTCTCTCAGCCTTTCAGTCATGCTATTAGTTAGATTATTAGGCAGTGCTTAGAGGTCAGATAAATTTCTATTTGAAATACGACATAATTTCTAAGCAGAAAGGATAACAGGATGCTGGAGACACATGAGGGGGACACGGTGATATGTGCGCCTTTAGTTTGAACACTCAGAAAGTTGCCTGGTGTCACTGGAAAGTTCTGGTTTAATCCAAACACTATGAGATATTCAGCAGCCACTGTGCATGGATGGGGGCAAGAAGAGCTGCTGAACTGGATGGCTAGTGCAGTTGGTGCTAGCCCAGCAGCTGCATCTCCAGCTCTCCCAGGTCATTCGACTGTCCACAACTAAATCTCATGCTTCAGGGCTGTCTGCAAGTGTGAAGAAATGGTTTCTCCTCTCAGGGTGCTGTGCTACTGTTTTCCATTCCACCTTCCCACAGAGCCGCAGAGACTGGCCATAGCCAGAGGGCAGGCAAGGACAGGATGGGCTGACAACACTTTGCCCTTTGATGCTCCAGTCTTCTGCACTCTTGTTAAACTGATCACTAGCCTAGTCAGGAGCAGAGTTCCCTGCAAGGGACTCCAGCTTCCTGCCTTTCTCTACAGCATAGCAATTGGCTTGCTGCCTTTGGGTGCCTCACCACTGCAAGGGACCCAGACATCACTCTTGGTTTCTGCCCCAGGGCACAGGCTGGTCTTCTGGACACCGAAATCCCCTGCTCCACCTGAGGTCATATGCAGCAGGAGGTGTGGGTGCGAATTGAAGAGCCTGCTACAGGCAGGAGCTCGGACAAGATCTCATGGCCCCTGGTATCTTACACGGTATGGGGTGAGGTGGGCATGTGGGTGCAGAACTGCCAAGAAACAAGGCGAGGGGACTCAGCAGGGTTAGTCCTGGACTCTTTTTTCAAAAAATAAAAGGAAAACAGGTTATTGCGAGAGCTGTCTGTGAGCAAAGCAGCTACTGGAGGTTTCACTGCACGTACAGGACAGGCTGTGCCTGATTCTCCTTTTTCAGCTCAACTTCATTCTGCTCTTTTCAGCCAGGCTGTTGTCCAGATTTGAATGCCACGTACTAATGCCTGAGCCAATGGAACGGCCATAGGCTCGTCTTCCTGCAGCAATGCTGACGTCCCAGCCCACCGCGTTCAGTCTGACACACAGCCGGCAAATTCTCCGCAGGCAGTCACTCTCCTTATTAGCAGTGTGTACAGCACCTCGTACTATGAGACCATGACAACTGATGGGGGTTTTTAGGTTTTACTGAAATGTAAACAATAGGTAATCCAACTTTTCTTCCTTTTGATTGCTTAAATATTGACAGTCTCCAGCACATTAGCACTGACTCTAACCTCGGATTTGCACACCAGTCCCAGTGATATAAATGGAAGCTCTAATGTTCCTGGTTATAGAAGTGCATCTATTGTGCTTTGGCCATCTGCTCCAGCTAATCAAGATATTCAGAAAGTTTGTGCTCTTTGATCTGTTTCTCTTGGTGCAGACGGATGCAGGAGCTGAGGAAATGAGAGCTAAAACCAAGGGTGTTTTGAGTGTTTATATTATATTGACACAGCGGCCAGCAACACAGGATCTAAGGCTGTACATCAGCTGAAAGAGATAGTGTATCTCTCTGCACATTCCCTGTGCCAGCAGCACAGGAAGAGCAGCAGCAGGGACACCATGCCAGCGGCAAGGGTTGAGGAGGGGCTGCCCAGTGCTTCAGTGGGAGGTAAGGCTTTGGGCTGGGGTCCGAAGCCCCTCCAGTTTTCTTCCCTGGCTTGGAAGGACTGATGTTCTGGCTGAGATCACATCAGTGGATCCACAATGTACGTGTGGGGGGCATCATTCTGCCAAACCACATCAACTGGACTAGAGGCTGTCTTAGTAGTACAGAAAGTGGGTTTCCCCGCCACACTCTTAAAATCTTCCTGAGTCTGCACAATAAATTACAGCACAAGTAAATTGCCCCAACATGGTGCCTTAGTGACCTGAAGGGATTTCATGAATGCTGTGAGTAGACTGCCCAGAATAAATTCATAACCACTATGGACCTGACACTTCACAACTGATGGTATTAAAAAAAAAAAGTGTCACTCTGTAAATCTACTCAATGGAAATTGTTTGGCTTTCCATAGCTTTATTTTAGGGTGGCACACTTCCTCTTGCAGAGATATAATCCAGTAATTGTAAAATAAAACAGAAGAATTGACATGTAGATATTACTCCTCCTCTTGTATTGTACGTAATATTAATAGTAGGAGCTGGAGATATCCAAATCACAGAAGAGACGAGTCCTCTAAATAAAGATTTTTGCATATTTAAAAGTATCTTTCTAGAAATTCTGGATTTGGCTCTTTCCTTCCACCACTGTTTTTTTGGGAGAGAGGGTTGTTTGAAGATTTTATTTCTTAGATAAACACATAACTGTCACATGAGTTCAAAGGAACACCAAAAGTTGTGGCTGTGACCCACTCCAAGGGGCCCAGTGCAGCTGGAAGCACTGCAGCACCCCTGCATCCATCCCTGTATCCAAGCACTGAGGTCAACACTTCCAAAGCTAACATCCTCGTTTCAGGTCTCCCACATGTCTGCAATTCAGCTGGTCTTACCAAGGTAAGCCACCTAACCTCACGGGTAATGTCACCCCATGTGTCTCACTACACCATCACTCCCTTCCACCACAGGCCAGCAGGCAGCTCTGGCTGGCAGGCATTGCTGCAGTTTTCCAGTGCTAAAATCCAGATATTCCAAGGTGCTTAAAGTAAAGATGCTGCCTGTAAACTCTAATTATGCTTTACACTTACTCTGCTGTGTGCTTATAAAAACAGCATTACTTCAGGAAGGTTTCGCTGCATGAGCACCAGGGCATTTTGATTTTTCACAATGTCAGCAAAACAGTGGGGAAGTATGATCAGTGCTTGACAGCTTGGGTAATTCAAATGCAAATGTATAAACCCTGTCAGTCATAGGAGAAACAGTCAATTAAATAAAGACATCTCCCATGACAAGGGCAATTAAATGGGCTGCTTTTCCTCTTACTGTGCAAAGATTTTCCTTAATTTCCTGTCACTTGCTGAGCCAGCCTTGGCTTTTCTGCCTGGGCTAGCAGCCCAGGTGTGACTGCTCTCACAGGCACCTCTATACCCCTTCCCCTTGCACTGAGGGGGAGGAGGGCAGGCGGGTGGGCAAAACTAAACTTCCTCTTCGCTGGGATGAGCTGAAGAAATCCGCTGCCTCCACACAGCAGAGCAGACAGATGTCCTTCCCCTGCCAACCTCATTTACAGTCCTTCTAAACCACACAAACACGCATACACACGCATGGACTGCTTGTTTCCTTGCTCTTGTATACTCAGTCCTGGTGCCTTATCGCTCATGGATGGTGGCTGTAAGCACACCAGCAGCCTTAACCCTCTCCTGGCTGCTCTGCAAATTTGCCAAGCTCGCAGGAAAACAGGCCCCATCAACAGCTCACACAGCTCCTGCAAATGCAGCTAGACAGATGCAAGCTCCCTGCAGCCAGCGGAGTCATCCTACAGAAAATCCATTTGTAATATTGTTAACTCTTTTTTGCCCTTTCTTACACATTCGCTCAAATAATTTAACTGTAGCCAGATGTGATCTCATGACTGTACACAGAGCCAGCCTAAGCATCTGGGGATCCTTTGGATATGCCCTACCTAACCGAACCTATGCAGGCACGTTCGCCTGCGTCCCTATGCACACAGAGCACTTTGCAGACTGGGAGGTTCCCACTGCAGGAAAAGCTGAGATCAGCAGTTTGTCTCTCTCCTTGAGAAAAGTTTGCAAGTGAGCAGTCAATCTTCTGGACAACCACTAGGTCTTGGTGCGTCAAAACACTGAGCAGTTTTAGGTGCTCTGTGGTGGAGGTTGGCACTTAGCTGAGTGTTTGCAGTCACCAGGAGATGACAGATCCAGTATTATTATCCCTGCCCAACACACAGGAAAGTGGAAATGGAAAGAATAAAAGCGTCCCTTAGGAAGGTACACCCTTGTGCCCAGGATGTTGGCTGTGCAAAAATCTATTAAAACTGGGCCACTTGTCTTCAGAATGTGAACCAAAGCAATCAAGGAGTGGCTAAGGTCACTTGGCTTGTTCAGCTTGGAGAAGAGAAGGCTGAGAGTCGACCAACCTCATCACAGTCTACAGCTTCCTCAAAGGGGGCAGAGGAGGAGGAGGTGCTGATCTCCTCTCTCTGGTGACCAGCAATAGGACACAAGGAAATGGTATGGAGCTGCGTCAGGAGAGGTTCAGATTGGATATTAGGAAAAGAGTCTTCACTGAGAGAGTGGTCAGTTACTGGAACAGGGTCCCCAGAGAAGTGGTCATGGCACCAAGCCTGTCAGAGTTCGAGGAGCATCTGGACAGTGCTCTTAGTCATATGGTAAGTTTTAGGTAGTCCCGTGAGGATCAGGGAGTTGGACTTGATGATCGTTATGGGTCCCTTCCAACTTGAGATATTCTATACTTCTACAAGATTATTTCTACCATTGTTGTAACATGTAGCATATGTATTTCACCACTCTCTCATGTACTGTATCTGCTTATCACACCTACCCACTGCCTTTAATCTCGTGTATTGATGGCCACCTCTTTGGAAACAACCTTGTGGTATCACACTCCAATGCTAGTCTACACAGCAGATTTCTGATCCTAGAGATGCCAGGTCTCTCTAGGCATCACCACGATACCTTCAGTAATGCCAGCAGTTGTTCCCACTTGCCTTTGTCAATAGAAAGACACTGGAACTGCGGGAGTTTTATTAATATTCTTGCAAACAATAAATTACAGACAAAAGGTCTGTGGTGCACTGACAAGTCTCCCTTTCCTTGGAGACAGTGCCGTGTAGTGCTGTTCACAGCAGATGGTTTAGGAGGTTTTTCTCTTCCATGGTCCATGGCTTTGATTCCTGAGAACGGGGACATTCACATGCCTCATGTGAGCATCTCAGGTAAGGTTCACATCACTGAATATTAGCCATCTCAGATACGGGCATCTAATCTGTGCTAAACAGCAAGGCTTCCTCTACAGCCAAGGAGGGAGATACGTATCCTTGACACGGTGATTTATCCTCTCTCCTCTGGAAGCATCTCTCTCCATGGACTAGAGGACACCCTGCTGACTATCCTGGAGTAGCTCCTCACCTCAGACAGCAAAAGCCAAGTAGAAATGAGCCATGCCTGAGCACCATTACCTGCTGGACTCCTGAGTCCTCATGTTACCCGGCTCTCACCACCATGTCCCTGTCTTCTGCAGGTTTTTCCCTGCCGGGCTGAGCTGCCACTCATTCTTCATGTAATGCCACATCTGACCTCAGAAATGGTTGTCTATGAAACCACCCCAGGTGACAAGCTCAGCATCTCCCTGCCCCATGGGCCACAGCAGGTTATTGGGCTGCCAGTCCCTTCACAGACACAGGCAGGCATCACCATGCTGGTCACAGTCAACTCTCATGTTGGAAGTTTTCTCTGTACAATTTAAGTTTATTTTCCTAATAATTCTGACATGGTTAATAATGAGTCCTAGTGTTCAGGGTAACAGTTTTAAGAAAACAAAGATAGACTAACAGGCTGTGAGCTGACAAAATATAGACTGCATTATTTTGTAACATAATTATCCCAGCACTGTTGTTAATATAAAAAACCAGAAACTTCAGTAAACGTAATAGCTAAGGCCCATTTGTGGTTCAGTGCACAGCATTTAAGATTCATAGATCTAATAAAGGCAAAAGTTTTGTTATTTTCTCCTTCTGCAGTGGACAACAGATGCATTAGCAGAGGGTAAAATGAACCCTTAGAAATGGGAACATAAAGTCTTCTCCCACAGGCTTGCCTGTCTCCCTTATAGCCAAGTGGCATTGAAAAGTGCAATAACATTTGATTACCAGTGCAGCACGATGGTTAACAGGATCCAGATAAAGCTGAAATTGAGAATTTAAAGTCACCAAACCCCAAGCTTGCCACAGCTGCTGTTTTCTGTTCTGTTCACTCACTTCAGGCAAAAAACTCTATTGATGTGCTGTTCAGTAAAAGCATTTCCAATGTTTACCTTATGTGGCACGTGATCAGATAGCAACAAATCTCTCTAACGTAATCTTTATAACGCATTTTTTATCCCTGGCACTCTTTAAAACAACCTACATTACATCTTTGGAAAGATGAGTTTCCTGGAGAAATACTTATTAGTTTCCTGACATTTTCTTCAGAGCAGGCGCGGGGGGGTGGGGGTGGGGCGGGTCCAACCACCACCTGAAACTCGGGAGTGAAAGTGTAGGTGGTCCTTTAATAGAGGGTTTGCGCACTTTTCCTATTTTCCCAACTCTTAGAGCAAATTGCTTGAAGAAGTTTGTCTATACATAGGTCTGTTTCTCATCTGCTATTGGGGCAGACAGGACTATTTTTACACGTACACCAGCGTGGAGGAGTCAATAAACATATTGACCATTCTGTCTCTGAAACACTATGGAGTCATTTGCTTTCATTGACATCACATAGTGGAATATGTGTATGAACTACCTTGAAAATAGGACAAAAACAGTCTGATATTTTAAAGTAGGAGGTTAGGAGGAGAGACACAGAGTGGCATGCAAGGGACTACCTAAAGCAAACCTAGTTTCACTTCTTTATGACCAAGAAATACAATCCCCAGGTCTTTTTTGAGCAAAAGAAAACTGAAATAATTTTTCTGATTGGAAATCTTAGCCCTTCCGTGAGACTTTATAACTTTAGCATGGTGACAATGTATTCCTTAACCTCTTTCTGAAGCATCCAAATTAGAAAAAAAATACCCTGGCTTTTCTGTCGTACATAGGAGTTTCTATAAAAGCCAACAGTCTAAAAAATACTTAAAACCTTTCAAGAAAGGTAGGCTTCATCCTTCCAAATAACATTCAGATTAAAATGTCTTTTGAATTTAAATCTGAATGCTCTGAGAAAATTTTCCAAAACCTCACAGAAATCTAAAATAGAGCTGGCTTATTAGAAGCATATAATTTGTTAAAGTCAAACTTGTTTTCACATATTCCAAAATAGCACAGCTATTGCATGTTATTTTTACCAAACATTACTGGAAGATAAAGTTTCTGAACCAACAGCACAGATCAGTTTTGATTGGATAAGGGACAAACAGTTTACTCAAGGGCAATGTACTGGCTATAGCGAACTGAAATGCCTGGCTTCAGGCACCCTCATTTGAATATTTGGAACATATTGCATGAAATACTGCCTCACATCTAATTAGTCTTAAAGAAGCAAGCCACTAGAAAGAATTTATTCTAACTGTACTTTAAATTGCTGCTCCTGTGCCTTCACACTTCATGAAATACGGATCAGTTATCTTTTCGGCAAGTATCAACATGCTGTCTTGTAACAGCTTCATTAATGGTATTTTCTTTCTCTGGACTTTAGCTTGTTCTGCTCTTGTTTTTCTTTTAATTAAGCTAGACTATTAGCTAAACTGCACTAACATTTAGTTTAGCCTAGAAAAAGTACCCTGTGTTCAGTTAGCATCCTCCTCAAGCTGTGTGCTCATAAGCACCAGAAATTAACTGAAGTTGTTCTTTTTCCCTCATTAGGTTAAAAATATACTTGTTACCTGAAAATATGCATTCATAATCATGCACTTTATGGAGTCATAATTATGCAGACTTCTTTTCAAGGCTACAGCAGCCAGCTTACCTGTCAGCCGAGAGAGCAGTGAGAGTGAAGACTGACACCCCTACAGAAGTGAGCTGTATGAAGGGGATAAGTTTGCATCCAGTTCTGCCAAACAGCCACTCATCAGCAAGGTACCTGCTGGCATCCACAGGCACGCAAGTCACTAAAAGCAGCAGGTCTCCCAAAGCCAAACTGGAGATGAATAAATTAGGGACATTTCTCATGGATTTCACAGTACAGAAGATCTTAATCAAAGTGATATTGCCAATAAGGCCTATCAAAATGATGATCCCGTAGATGGTGGGGATGGCGTAGAGGAACGCTGGGTAGAACCAGTCGTCACCGTGGAGGGAGAGGTTTGCACTCTGGTTGACAGAGATGTTGTAGAGAATTAAGTTGTCTGTTTCTAGGTCTAGCAGAAGGCACTCTCCAGATGCCATTGTCCCGCTTTGCTCTTCTCAGAACACAACTTTCTTCTTTCAAAATCCTCGAGTAAAATTTCTTGCTTTAATTTTGCTGCTGCTTGCTGATTATAAACAGTCAGAGGAGTTTAAAAGTCATATCAATTTTGAAAGTCATCACTTTCTGACAGATCTTGAAAATAAACAAACTGAAAAGAAATTGCACCTTGCTTAACAGTACTGTTTCCATAAGGTGAAAGGAGAACATCTTTTAGCATAGTTTGGATCCTGACACTTGCCTTTTCCTTTTTGACTTGCCTTGCTGTTAGGTATTCCTGAGCTCTGGAAGGCCATTTATCAAATTCAAAGACCAGTAAGTGGGAGGCATTTTCAAAATCGAGGCTTGTTAAATTCCTAGTTTCAGGTGTGCTGAGCAGAACCAAGTCCAAACCAAGGGAATTACAAAAAGCAAGAACTTTTGGTAGTTGCTGTCACGCTGCATTGCCAACCTCTCCCGGCTTTCAGCACCTGCACTCGCCAGCTGGATTTAAAGTGAGGAGAAAGCAGGGCTCCGCTGACGGCTCGGATCCTATAGGCAGGATCTTCTGGACGTCAATTCTTCCCCTGCTTCCCATGATGAGAGCAGCTTGCTTAAACGATTGCGGTAATACCGGGGGAGCCGCCGGCGAGCGCCGGAGAATGCCAGCCACCTACTGGACAATCTAATCACTGCCTGGGTAGAAGGGGAAATAAAAACCACACCAAAATCACCGTTAACTCTTTAGATGAAAAAAAAAAGAAAAAAAATCTGGTCGTGAGATGAGGTTCACTGCCTTGCCAAATAAAATAAAATAAAATAAAATAAATTAAAATAAAATAAAATAAATAAAATAAAATACATAAATTTGTATATTTCCTACTGCAAATAATGTGATCAGAAAAGCAATCACACCTTCTTAAATAAGAGCACACACACTTTGTTTGTATTCAGTTGTTCCAATGACAGAGAACAATGGTATGAAGCCAAATTCATCCTCCAGGGCAAATGAACTGAATAAATCCAATTAAGATAAAATCAACATTATAGTTAAGGTAGGCAAATGAGTATTAGCACTATGCACCTGCAGTTAACCAGGGAAGCCTGAACTCTGCACATTTTTTGTTAATATTTTAATTTGGAGGTAACAATAATGAGGGACAAAGTTTACCGATCAATGCAATCATTTCTATTTATGAGGTACCCTCCATACTGGCATCTATAGGTAATGCATGTTTAGATGCAGCAGAGAGAAACTTGCTTGGCTTATAACAGTCTGAAAATGCTTTATTTTAGAGCTTAATTAAGATATAACTATTACTGATGCCTTACTGCTTTATAACAGAGAGGCTATTTATGATTATATACAAGGACTTTCTGGACTGTGAGGAAATACAGTTAATTTGGAAACCAGCCTGCAGAATTAAATGAAGCTGTAATTTACATTTCCCCTTGCAACGGCTCATTTTTGCAGGCAAAAGAATGTTTTACAACTGCTAGAATTACTTGGAAGCAAAGTGGGAGGCGATTCAAATCAGACATTAAAGTGTGATCACTGGTTTCTAGATAAAGGAAGCATTTCAGGACACAACCTGGAAAATCTCCAGGCGCTTGGGAGCCATGTCCCAGGGTGGAATTCTGAGCGGGAGACTTCAGTAGCTGTTTTTCTGCCTCATTCTTGTGACCTGGGTCAGTGTTTTCAGCTGCTTTGCTGCTGTTCACTTTAAGTCTACAAAGGACTTATGTGTACGCTTAACTTTAAGTAGGGCTACTTACATACTTTCTTCAAGCCGAACACCTGAGGGAGTGCTGTGCTGAGAGCTCGATGGAACAGAGGACAAGTCAAATTTTCTGGTGTTCCTTTCCTTCAAAAGCCTGCTTTTAAAAATAGACCTGAGGTTGCCACCGTTAAAAGCAGAGGGTGCAGAGAGCTACTGTGCACAGTCTGATCAGGGCACACAGAGGAAAGAGCTTCGGTGGGCCAGGGCCAGCTCTGTGCATGGCTGCCAGGTTGGGCAGAGGCCAGCTGGAGGCAGCCCTGTGTTTGGCACAGCAGGACATACTGAAGGCACAGAGAGGCACCGCCGAGCTACTGAAGCAGCCCAGCCACACCGTGTGGTGGGACACCTCTCCCAGAACTTCCCCCAGGATATTTGGGAGGCTGGTCAGAGGGGCTGAAGGACAAAGGGATGCACACTTTCCCCTCTTTGCTCTCCGAGCTTTGCAATAAAGCAGAAAGGACTTGCTGGAAGTGACAGGAAGAAGGGGCAGCAGCTGCTCAATGTAACCCTGATAGACCTCATGCCCAGCAGTCTGGTCGGCAGTTGGCAGTGACCTGCCCTCAGAAGGAGGTGGGACCAGAGGCCTCCTGAGGTCCCTTTCTGTTCAAATGACTTGGTGACTCTGGGATTTGTAAACCTACCACTCAGAGACATAACAGCTGTAGCACTCAACATGAGACTTTATTCTTCTGCATGGACACCAAAATGGTCTGTTTGCCAAAAACCTTCTAACAGAACCACTAAGTCATCGTTTGTCATAGTTTAAACTCTTCTACACTGAAATATCTCATACTGGTACATAGCAAACTATATGGGGTGAGCAAAGTGAGCCAAGGGAATTAATGCTAGGACCACAATGCTATCTTCCAGCTGTCGGTGGTGTTGATCACTCTTCTTTTGAGGTGAGTGTAGGCAGATCGTCATGTCCCAGGTGCCTCCATCAGTGATGGAAGGGTCTCTCATGACCTCTGGAAGGATTTACTTCACCTTCAGCTTTGTAAGGCTCATATTTTTTTCCAGGAAGCACTTCAAGTTTACAGCTACATCTTTCTAATTTTTGGTTTTGCCAAACCCAGGGCTCAGTTTTAGGACAACCTCTTTTGGCCACAGAGAATGATAAAATGAAAAGAAAAATGCAGAAAAGGATAAAAAAAAGAAAAAAAAAAAAAACCCAGCCCAGCCCAGATCCTATGGAGCTTGAAACTCAGTTCAGATTATAAAAACATTAAGTCAGATGTCGCAGACTGTTTCAGGGCACGTGACTGCTACCAACACGAAGGACTCAGGTTTTATTCACCGTTGCATAGCCTGCAGATGTTCCCCAGAAGTAATTTAGAAACGTTGAGGATGTTTCCCAGAGATGTTTTTGTCTTGTCATAAATTGCATATGAGAGGTTTTGTTTGTAATAAATGGTATACCTTTTTCATCATGTCATTCTAGCATTTATCTTCCCTGAGCAGGCAAAATGTCTGGGCATTTGTATGAGCACAGCCACCTCTGCCGTAGTGTTCATTTCAAGCTCCCATGCCTCTCTCCAAAGGAAGGTAAGCATCAATACCCATATTTCACCAGTGGAGTAACCTTCATGCACACACACAAAAAAGATGTGACTGGCACAAAGTTACTTAACAGGCTGTTGGCAGAGTTGTGAATAGAATAATGCAGGTCCTGCATTATAATGGTTTCCTGATGGACAATGAGAGATTCCACAGATACTTTCAACAGATGCTTTTTTTTTCAGCTCTCAACCTTTATCCAACCTCTAAATGACAGCTGCAAAGAGACAATCTTCTTATTCCTTGATTGTGCACAATGGGGGAGATTTGTAAAAGAGCTCAATGGGTAAAATTTTCAAAAGCAGTTAAACCTATTTGAAAGGTAATGAAATTTAGGCCTCTACATTGCTCGTGAGATCACCGCCCAGAAATGGAGCCAGAGTTTCAAACAAACGCAATCTGCATTGAGAGAAGAACACGAGGATCCATTTTTCAAAGGCGCCTGGAGAGCTGCAGCAGCCGCAATGACAGCTACAGGCAGATTTTCAAAGAGCTCAAACACCCAGTGTACCGAGGTCTTTTGAAAGACACTAATCATTTATTCTACATACCTAAATAGACTTCTTTTGAAAATCTAGTGCAACAGGGGGTTTCTGAGCCCCTGTGAGGTCCCATGGGAGATGTTGTGGTGATGGGAGCATGAGGATGCTGCTGCAGCCACCTGCAGACCCCAAGGCTGGCCGAGGCTGGCACAGCCATTGCCTCGGAGGGCAGGAGCACACCGGCTGCACCAGGGTGGGCAGCCCATGCAGCATCCTCCACACCAGGCACCTCCAGCACCAGAGGGATGGGGACAGGGATGGGGGTGGCAAGGTGATGGGGATTGCCTCCTGAAGAGTATGGCTTTTCATCGAGGGTGTCACGTTTGTTATCTTGCCACAATGTGACTTTCCTTTGTAGTGGCCTCTTGCATATCTCCTCAGAGGAGATGGATAAACTTCATTCCACAGTGAAGTGTCAGAGAGAAGTTCCTGCACTCAGGGCTCCGCTGTTTTCTGATAACTGGATTACTGAGGCTAGGAGCCAGTAAACCAGGGATTACTCCCTGCTGAGCTTGTGGAGTGCAACATCCGCTGCCTTACCAAATATTCTCCTTCTGCAAACTGTTCATCTCTCAGAGGGAACAAAGTGGTGGCAAACATCCTGCCTATAATCTCTTCAAGCAAATTCTTTATTTTTATTGCTGTCAGCCCTACCTGCTCATATCATGCTCTGTGTCTCAGTTTGCCACTCACTTTCAGTCACCAAAGTTAACAATAACTGTTCACAAAAGGAAAATTTTCTAACCCAGTCAATTCCAGGGATCTGATTTACAGCAGAGTTTTAAAGACAGTTAGTTACATTAAAATATAAATATTTTCTTGAGCAGTGACTTGGGCTTATACTCGCATGACTGGAGGTCGGAGGGGCTGGGGAGGGAACTGAATATAACTCACAGTGTAAAAGTCCCCTGAGTGGATACTATGTGCTGATTTCTTGCATGTGTAAAAATGGAAACGAGGCACTGTCAAGTTACCTCCTTCATTGTGCAGCCTTGCTGATCCACAGCTTGTATTCCAAATGAAGATGCAGGCCACACAATGTGAAGCGCTCCCACTGTGCCTTTGAAAATAGCTTATTCATCCTAAATTAGACAACTTCTTCAGTTTGTTATTGAACTTCATAAATCCCCCACTCACTCCCAGCATCTCTTCATGACACACAGTCATCAAAAACTGGCACAGCTGGAAGGGATGTCTGAACTTTATAACACCTAGGATGCATGCTCACAGAGAAGGAAGCATTTGAAGGAGAGACCATGCAGATATTTATTTACAGGAATCTCCTGCCAGGCTTGAAGAGTAACACAGCCAAAAGCATATCAGCATCTGAAAACGCAGCGAGAGAGTAAGTGCGTGGTGGGCCAGTAGAAGCAAGGAACCAGCCTGTGCCTGGTAAACAAGGGATAAGAAGGAACTTAAGAATGAAGAAAGCTGCCTGTGTGAGCTGGTCTCACAGAGGGGACAGCTGGAAAAGGTTCACAAAGAGTGCTGGTGTGAGCCAATTGCAAGGAAAAGGCAATTGGCAGCAGCCCTTTGCACAGATTGGAGAAGCAACACTGCATATTTGACAGGAAAAAATGCTGTAGCAGGCAAGATATGAGATAGTGGGTAAGAAACCTTAGCTGTAAAAGGGATAGGAAAAGCTACATCTCACATACTTTATACGGAACTGCCCCTGCAAGACAGATAGACCTGAGGATGCAGAGAGAGGAAGAAGTAGAAAGAAAAGTGCTGCCACCTTGGTGCAGAGAAAACATTAACAACTCTTTTAACCATGGTGAGCTCCTGCTGGCAACTGATCATTCCCAAGGAAACACTGCAGGACAAGATTTCCATTCTGACGGAGTCAAAGCAAAGTCACAGAGATTTGAAAGTCATCTGAATGAACAGGACACCTAAGTTTGTGGACGGGGACACCTCAGAGGGACAAAGAAGGGTACAAAGGGAATAGCATTCCAATATCCCACAAAGAGCTGAGGGGAAATGAAAAGAAGCCATCAAAGATCCTGCAGAAGGGGAAAAGTGGGCAAAAAAAGAGAGGGCAGCTAAGGAAAGCAGGGGAAGCCAAGATTTTGGGTTAAGTGTATAATCAAATATATCATCCCAAGTAACTACCTGGCCAAGGAAGGTGAGGGTGGTGGCACAGTTTAGGCTAGATTAGGCTAAAAAGAAAGAATTACAGACTTCTGTAATTCTGCAAGAAATTTCAGTACATTGGAGGGGGAGGAAGCCAGATTAAATGTCTGGGCTGGAGCTGAATAAGAAGACACTCTTCTTCTATGTGGTCTGTTTTCCAGGTTAAGAGAAAAAAAAAAAAAGCTGGGTGCAAGGAGGTTGGGGACAGTAGCATTAGAAAGGGCAAGGAAAGTGCATATATCCCACGCTTGTCCTCAGTACCTAATCCTTCCCAGAGGGCACTTCATAGCCGGGCACTTTGGTCAAAAGTTCCTGAAAGGGGTACTTCTGCTCTCAGCTGTCAGCAGAGCCAGCATTTCCTTGCGGATGGAAGTGTTTAGCAGGGATGTGGAAGTATTTTCCTGGAGAGAAGGCTGAGGAGAGCAGAGGACGGTGTGGCGCACATGCTGCCAAACACCATGCCACCTGTAACAGCAACCTGAAGGCTACAAACCCATCCTACTAACACATTTTTTCAGGACCTACTGCCAGAGAGTATTGAACTCTACTGGGACCATTATGGGTTACCTCAGTACCAATTTAAAAGACTTTACTTGGTAGGTAAAATCTGGGCACAGGCAGGCTGAATGTTTAATCAAATATTAACGCTGGCAAGGCTGAACAAGAACGCTAAAGGTAATAACATCTATGTTGAGACCTCAAATTGTGAGCATCAGCCCTTAGTGTCACTTCACAGGTATCTGTAGGTGCTGATTTAAGAAGACTAAATCTTCCCTGCTGGCTGCTGGCATGCCGAAGCAGCATTCAGGACCTGCCAGCCCTTGTAGTTATTTTACTTGGGCTGAGCGGTGCTGATGGTTTCACCCCTGGTTTTGCTCCCCTCCCTGCTACATCCCAGTGCCCTCCTGTGGGCTGCTGAGGTTGGAAGAATTTTTCTTCCAGTACTGTCACTGACAAGCAGCTGGTGCAATAAACTATTGCTGAATCCATGCTATTCTTTCCCTTTTATAAGGAAAGATGAACTGAAGATGTACTTTTTTTTTTTTTCCATCTTAGCTGTTATGGGAGAGGACAATTCCCCACCTAACAAGAAAACAGACAAAAAAAGGCAATATTGTTATTATTACTAATAAAAATTGTACTCTGGGAGATGGGAACAAGTGAAACAACACAGCATCAAATAGATATTTTAAGAAAAAAAAACAGTAAAATTCATTGTCAACAAGGCTGTTTAAACTTTTTTCTAAACAAGTGATTCCAGAGCTCTCTGGCAAAAATCACCAGGAAATGTACTGGAGAAACACCGCAATGTAATATTACCATTTACCATCTTTGTATTGTACCTGAGGGATGTTTCAGAAAGAAAATCACATAATATAGAGGCTTTCAATAGCGATAACTCTGAACAAATTGTTTTTCTCTACATCTAGCATCTGATTTGCTTTCTGCTATCTTCTCCCAGATGAGGAGGAGAGCAGAGCTCAGATAAGGGCAATGACTTGCTTCCTAAGTTACCAGGGAGGATGGCTACAGTTGTGACAAGTAAAAGGGAGCAGAGCCTGTGATGCTCTGGATTAAGCCCTGTGTGAATCCCACATGCTCCCTGGCTTGGCTCCTTGCAGGGTACAAATTTTCTCATGGAGGAAAAGGCCCTGGAGAGCACAGACTGGTGTTTATCTCAGGGAGTTCTCCCTCCTGATCAGGACAGCAACTCTAATATCATCTGACTGCAGGTCAGCAAGAGCTGGGGGTCACGGCACGAGTGGGCACTTAGAGACTGCTCCTTTTTTTGTAGTCAGTGTGTCAGCGGGAGAGAGAAGCCGGCAAGGAACAGGTAGCAAATCATAAAGGACACAAAAAAACCCCAAATCTTTACTAAGGTCACAGATAAAGCCATATAAGAAGGATGGAGAGCCAGATATGAAGGTGTTTGGAAAGCATCCCCCATGAGCACTTGAAAACCAGTCCACACTCAGGGACAGAGAAATGACAAAGAGAATGTCACTACAGTCTTGGGAGGATACAGAGAAATGGGAAAATGAGATGCCAGCAAACTACTCCACTACACTGAGCTGTGCTGATGGGTGAAAGATTTGGAGGATCCTCCTAGAGCAGTGAGAGGAAGAGGCAGAAATTGTACAGAGCTTCCTCTCTTGTCTCAGTTTAATTTAACTCCGGGTTTCGTCTGGTGGGCTGTGCTCCCTTATCCCCAGCCATTCACAGGGTTCATTTTAGTGGTGTTGCATACCAACAGAACATTTGTCTGACTAGTTCCAACCTTATTGCTTAACTCCAGCTGAATTTAAGATATGAACATGTCTGAGGAGCAAGGGAAGAATGGGGGTTTCTGGAAAGAAAAACCACCTACTGATAAAACATGGATTAACTTTTAAATAATGATCTTTGGATGCTCTTGACATTCTTGTGCTAATTAACATATTGACATACCCAAGACTTACATTCTCTGATGGACACTTGTATTTCATCTATAAAGACAAGATATGATCCCTGGGCTCTGCCAATGTGCTAACCAATGCATCACTGTCAAGAATATCCCAATATCATCAGAATCCAAGCTGAGATGAAGGTTACATTCTATCAATACTCATTCCTGGGCTCAGAGGAGAGAGCTGAAGTTTAATGTACTCACCACCTCAGTGACACCTGAGGAAGCTCCACAGCTCTTCTCATCAGTGAAGTTTACATCAACTGCTAGAGATGCCCTAAGCTTAAGAAGTCAGAATATTAGAAACAAAATTTGAAAGTCACTATCTGTTATCACCATTATTAGATCTTCCAATTAGCTAGAGAGAAAGGCAATGAAAGGGAACTACAATTTCAGACAAAAATGGCTTTCTGTGATAGCAACCGTGCTTTTAGTTTCACATTAAGTTCCCCTGAATGAAATCCCAGATTCCCATCATAAACTGGGATAGCTCAGTCTTTTTTTCAACCCAGATGAGGACAACTGACAATGCACTCAAAACATTTCATTTTTGTGCTCTCCAATAAATTCAAATTACTTGGTTTCAATTCAGCTAAAAAAGTCACGGCATTTCCCATTTTGTCACATTACTGTGCGAAAGTTTTATTTAGGGCGGCAAATGTCGTAACTCTCTCTTCTAAGTCAAATCTTACAGCATCATCTATGATCCCCCGCCGCACTGACATCACAAAAAAACCCCACTTTTGCACTCTGGAAAATACAGCTGGATCCATGAAAGAGAACAGGGCCATAAATTACAGCTCTATGCAGGAGCAGACTGATATGGTATGTAATTTAATAATTTTTTCTATAATTGTTGCTGAATGAGACATTTCTAGTCTTTTCAGGAAAATAGAGGATTCCAGTTTGAACCAACTCAAATCTAAAGACTTAAATTGGGGTTTCCTGATGTGAAACTTGATTTTGTATTTTCAGTCAGAAAGCCATTCTCATAAAAAACAGAAGAGCCCCTGTAGTGTGCCACATGCGTCACGCTGTCCTTGTCCCTGGTGTAGACTGCACAGTCATCATTCTGCTTTTGAAGAGGAAGAAGATTCAGACTCAAATAAAGCTAAGACATTGTTCCTTGAAAAAAATCTAAACTGACCAACACAAAAGAAATTAACAGACTCTTGGATTGCTCTGTAACTTATTTAAATGTAGCTTGCAACAAACTACCGTTTTATCAGTTTATGAACAGTTGAAGGAAATATTTGATGACTGTACCAAATCATAATGATGTAGATGAGGGGATCAGACAGGAAAGCTGTCAAAGAAATTTGCAGCTAAAGATCTGTTGGTTTCAGTGGGCTCTATTAATAAATGAGGACCGCAAGGTGACAGGAAATTATAGCGGAGTTTGGACTTTTCTGCAGTTTAAAACTTCAGGAAGTGGAGAAGCTAAAAACAAAATAAAGCATAAAGTTGGAGGTTATGACCAGGTGAACAGTTATTCAGAACTTAGATACCTATACTGAACCAGGCTCTCAATAAAATGTTCAGTAGTCACAGCA
This sequence comes from Sula dactylatra, assembly GCA_013389905.1. Lineage (NCBI taxonomy): Eukaryota > Metazoa > Chordata > Aves > Suliformes > Sulidae > Sula > Sula dactylatra. The sequence continues at coordinate 117,569 of WEKW01029255.1, read as the reverse complement.
TGGTGATAAGTTGCCACCAGGCTGGTGGATGAATTTCTTATTTTACCTCTCTGTGCGTGCTCTCTCCGATGTAAGACCCAATTCAGTAGCTCCCTGAGAAAGGCCTCTGAGGAAAGTAGAGGCTTAAATAACTCTCCTCTCTTCTCCACTAGCAAGAATGTTTCCTCCACCATAGTGCTGAGAAAGAAGAGAAGGGTGGACAAGGAAAATGCATCATGGCCATGAGGCAACACGTGCTGGTGTGGGGCTAGAAGCAAGCACGTGGGGACTGGGACTGAATGGGACCTCCTTACCTCAGAACATCTGCTGTAGCCCTCCCCATGTGAAATTGCATCCTTGCTTCAGGCTCAGCAGTTTCAACTGAAGGACAGACTCTGTTAGATGAACGCAAGCCTAACTGGCTAAGGAGACATTGTATTCAGAGGAGTGCTTTGTATAAACAGCGTCTGAAAATATATGGGTTGACACATGTTCAGAATGGTCTTGTGATATCTCTGAGCATCTAATGTATGAGGAACTAATGAAGGAAAAGAAGGGGAAAATCAATCATTTGCAACAAGCTAATAGATTAGCTACATGGAAGACAGAGGGAAGGTGAAGGCTTCGAAATAGAATTACAAGGCTGAAATAACTGAGCTTTTATCCCCAGAATAGATACTGCATCAGAAGGGAACCTGAAAGTGTGAAATTGGTCAAACATTGTCTTATCAGGAACTTTGCTTGCAGTGAGACAGAGAGCCAATCCTGATATCACACTGGTTTTCTAATGGCATAACGTCCCTGAACTCAGTGGTTTACTGCCTTGATTTACCACAAAAATGCACATAACAATGTTCAGCAAATTCGGTTCTGCATTTATAGCAACTGCAAAGAGAGGCAAGATTGAGATGCAGAACTATGCACGCACTTGGAAAAGCTAGCCCTGAATCAGGAGAAGAAAGCTCGCCACCCTTCGTAAACAAGAAAGGCACAGCGTGCAATTCCCACTCCATCTACATAGAACTCATTCATAAACACGTTCCTAAACTTCACTGGGAAATCAGATTGCAAAAGGTTTGTAGAGAATGTGCTAATGGATATGATTTACCAAGTTATGTCATTCCACTAAAATATAGCTCTTCTTCAGCCACAGCTTCCTACGCTGGATGCTATCCATATGAAATAAGAGAGACAGGAGATCCCTGGAGTTTACAGCCCTAACAGTGGCTGTAATGCCTCACTGTGAGTGCTGCTGAGAAAAAATCTTTCAGAAAGATGCATAAATCCTCAGCTAAAATTAAATCAAAGTCAACGTAAAACACTATCTGTATTCATGTATGTATTGACAGCTCTCAACACTCCTTTCTAAGTTTTGGCAAGTCAGTGTCCCATCTTATTTAACTGAATAAACAAATTATTAGTTTTCTGGGCAGACAGACAAGTGGGTAGAAAATAAATGACTTTGAATCATTTCCTCAGCTTAGCACTGTGCTTCAGCAAACATCCTATTCATAGAAATCCCAAATAGGTGGCTTCTGATACAATACAACAACAAGTATAACTATTGCTTTTTCTGCATTTCATGGAAGTAATCTTATTCTCTGTCAGACTGCAATATTAGAAGAGATGGGAATTCAAGTACAAAGTGAATATATAACCCTGGAAGTTCAGTGAAACTTTGAATAAAGCAAAAGACAAAAGCATTTGACAAAAGTTTTGAGGATCCTTTACCAAGAAATTATTCTATGCAATCATTCAACTCTAGCTGTAGTTGTGACCCCTTTATCCCTTTGCTTTGATCCCTTTTCTTGGGACACATGCATGTAGGACATGTTACTTACGTTGGAGCAATTTTCATCCACCATGCAATCTACTTATTAGCTTACTTGTAGTTTACCTGGATTGTTAGCTTGGATATGATATGCTGTGCTAGAAAATGCAAAAGAACTGTTAATAGCTATCAGCAAATTTGTGCTCACAGAGATTGCTTCCAGCTGAATTAAACAGATTTGATCATAATATGCTCCCATATGCTCAGTAGATGAATGTCACTTCTAGAAGAGTTTCACCTTTCAGCAGCCGTAGAGCAGGAGCTGCAACATTAATAGTCACACAACGCAGGGCTGCCAGGTGGTACAGAATACACATTTTTTCACTCGAATGTCAAATATTAAGTAAACCCCTTAAGTAATTCATGATCATTGGTAGTTTCCCTGCTAGCTGAATTCCCTCTCAAACTATCCCTGACCTTATGTTGAAAGCTGGGATGGAAGAAAGGGCAAGGAAGTTCCCCATCATGAACAGGTGTTGTACCATTATATACATGGTATCTTCCAAAAAGTCACAGGTGAGTAGGTTGAACAATAAAGATATAAAGTATGTTTATCATAGCCAAAAGACAGCTCTCCATTCCCAGATCCTGGTCCACTGATTGTCCATGCTGCATAAAACATGACTCCAAGGCTGAACCAATAATTTTCCACCCAAACACCACCAGGGACCACTCTCAAGAGTCAATGAGTGAGTAGGCTTCATCAAGTTTGCCTCCTTTAACCCAACACAGTCCTCCAACACAATTTGTGTGTGTCTGACACCCTTACATATTCTAGAAATGTTCTCACACCACCACATCCAAAGCATGTCCTACATGGTCCTGATGTCCCACTGTAAAAATGCCATTCTGGTGGGCTGCAGCCCAGACCTTCATGTATTTTGGACACTATGAACTGAGAAAACACACGACAAATTATGTGAGTATTGGGCTGTGAGTTGTGACACAGTGCTGTACAGTGTGGATGCACCAGTCGACCTGTGCAGGGCAGGCTTGAACAGCGAGGGTGAGACCCTGTGAACACTGGCAGTCAGAAACCACCTCCCAGACCAGGAGCATTTAGCAGTACAGATAATGCCAGTAAAGCAAAAAATAAAATTATCTTCCACACTCATGAGCGGCACATTACTAACTGTAAATACTGATTGTCCCAAAATGGCTGCCTGTGTCTTTCATTAAAATTAAATCAACATCAAAAATTCTTGACAGACACATACCCAGATACCAGTATTGGGTCTGGCTGATACGCAGCTGGAGCGAAGTTATTAACTTCTTTTCAGGCAAAGGAGTTAAAGTCTTACACAATATGAACATTCTGGAAGAATGTCTCAGTCCTCAGATTCCACCTATCAAATCTGACAGGAAAGATAAGAACTTCAGTAGGCATTTATTTTGCAAAGCAAAAATTATTTATTTTGAAAGTAAAGCAGAACAGCTACCCTCAGAAGAATAACTGTTCTGGTGGGATATTTGACACACAGAAGAAAGCCATCAGAGGAGCTTGAATTATCAACATCTGTAACGCACCAGTTACGCTGTCGCACCGCAAATCCTTTCTCAGAACTTGAGCAATGACTGAGAAAAAGAATGTCCTTCACTCACCTTTGGTGAGTTAAAATTTTAGTCTAATCCAGTCCAATCTCTGGGTGTGCCAGAATACAGATGTCATACTAATGTGAAAAATACTAGGGGAAGAAAGAATATAAATAATTAAATGCTTTGCTCTCCAAATCTACAAACTATTCAGTCCCTTAGATGAAAAAAAAATCAGTAGTACAGAGAAGACATTTTACAGCAGTAATAGTTCAGGCTGCTGTCTGTCACACATAATGCAAATGGACCATTTCGAGCCTGTTAAATGTGATGCAGGCAAAATGAGACCATGTGCACGGCAGTATCTAAAACCATTTTCAGACAGACCCAACCCAACACAGCTGTAAACCTTCAGGCACATCTGAAAACTCAGTATAGACTTCATGGTTCTTTTTTCAGACTCTCAGTAGTCAGATGGGAGGCTTTCCATTAATGCTGGTAGGCTGAGCTGAACACTTTCTGCCAATGTCTAACCACAGATATTTTCCTGCCATGAAAACCTTGCTTAAACTGGGACTTAAAGGTATCAAGTTACTTGTAGGCAGAAAGACACCTTACATTACCCATCTGGATAGCTCTAATTTGAGACTAAAGAACCAGAAAAGCTAGAAAATGTTATTATGAAATCTCTGTGAGGGAGCTGACAGGTGAAAATACCTTTTGACCTCTGTGTGTAAAGGCAATTTGAAGTGCTCTTTTTATCTGGGCTCCCACAGCAGGTGGGGCACTTTACTGCCCAAGCTGTTCTTTTGCTCAGAATGGTTATCAACAGTGCTCATTCAGTGTTTCTTGAGGATAAACTAACCCACAATAAAAAGCTAAGGGCAAAGGTCTCCCACTCTGAGAAATCACTTATCAACTTGTCCATGGGATTCAAAGACACTTACTTAGAGTTGTAGGAAGTTTGCTCCGAGTTTCAGTATGTCTGTTAGTGTTTCCAAACCTGTAAATTTTAGTCTGAAACATGTAATTTCAGCAAATTAGGTTTATAAAACTGCAGGATTCCCAAGGGGCCGGGTCCACCCAACCCAGCCCTGAGAACAGATGCAGGTCCCAGCAGTAGCTGGGGGACCCCTAAGTGCCACCAAGCTCAGCATCAATGGAGGCATAGAACTTCCAGAGAGACTTGTAACCTCTGTAACCTGTAACCTCTTCATCTCTGAAAAATGTGGCTCCCCACCTTCTTCCCCAGGAAATTATTAACATCACTACATTTTGGAAATAAGCATGGCTGGTGAGAACCTGGACCTACAGAGACCAACGTTAAAATGCGTGTTGACTTCAGCACAGTCAGGATTTCACCTCTGTGGTCTTGAGTGAAAAGTGCTGTGTGATGACAGAAAATAAAGATGCTTCTGTAGCTTGTTTTGTTCATCTGAAGGAGTGAAGAAGTGGGAAGATGGGGAAGGTAAGCATGTGTTAGTGGGGCAGGGCTCCCACTTCACTCCCAGGTCCGGGGCACAGAGCACCCACACAGCCCCGCGGCTGGCCATCCTTACGTTTCTCACCTGGCTTTTAATCTTCTTCTCGTTCTTGAGCCTTGCGCTCTCTGTTAACGCCTTTGGCTCTGCACCTTCCTTGAATGCAGCAGCCATTGCTCCCACCAGCCCATCAGTAATAATTTATCATCTTAACCTTCCTGTAGTTGGTTCAATAGAGTCATTAACATTTTCACTGGAGTTGGCCCAAATGGCCTTAATCAAGAGGAACTGGCACGCTGGCAAACTCTGCAGATACCTGTCGGGGATGAAGTAATAGATAGCAGGATTCAAAAAACTACCCCTCTCCTCTTCTCCCCCAAGTTCATTATTTATTAGAAATAGAAGAAAGGATTTCAGATTTTTAGATTAATGCCACAGGCCCCACTCCTGCATCACAGGGAGAGATGCAGGATATGATATATGTTCCTTTATGATTTTTTTTCCGGTCTAAAATGGGTTGATTCTTCTCTTTAGGTTCAGGTATCACAGCCTATAAATAAAGAGGTAAACAGCTGCTTGCTAATGGGTTATGCCCTGAAAGTTAAGTAACTTCTCTTACAAATGTTATTCGTATTAGACAAAGGAGGAGAATTGTTCTTTTCTGGAATTGCTGATATTTACTACTGATTTATAAAAATACCAGCCTCAGCCAGATAAGCAACTCCTTATCAGTGTGGTCATGCAGCAATTTCATGGCCGTTGGAGCAAAACCGTGTGAAGTTTGTGGCGATTCACTTCTCTTTCAATGAAGAGAGAAACAGACAATGAGGATGGACTGAGAGACAGCTGAAATCTAACCCATCTACCTGCGAGAAAATTATCAAGCTTAGGTGTGTTACCTTCAGCAGAAATGCTTGCTCAGAGCAGCAATGCATATTGTCTGAGGGATTCGAAGTAAGAAATAGGAGTGAAGTGCTGTTGTACAGTGAACAGAATGAAGTCATAAACAGAACTCCTAACCACTCAGAAATAAAGATTCTTCTTAAAAAAAGCAACCACCTGTAAAACATTAACACAATCCACGCTCTGTCAAGGCTCTCATGTTGTAGTACTGCATCATGAGCCTCTCTGACAGGTTTTGTGCCCAGTAATGTCCCCTCTCTCTGTGTTTCAGTGACTCTTTCAGCTCATTGAGTGCTTCTGCTCCTATTTACAAGTGCAGTCATAGTCCCTCTGGACAGGTTTGAAAGTGTATAGATCTGACTGATGTGAGACAACATTTTAGTAGACATGTGAAATGAGAAGTATGCTTCTTAATAGCTATTTATTTCTCCTTGGAGATGCTGAATTCACTTATGCCCATGTTGACAATGATTTGTGTTTATGAAGATTTATAACTGAGTCATAGATACTCTGAAATAGCCTGAGTATCTCACAGCAAGTGTGTGACAGGAATGTGTTCAGGACTGAAGAGGATTGGACTGGGAACAATAGGACCTTTCATGCTGACATAATACCTCGACATTTTATTGCTTTTTCAGCTATAGCTACCATTACACCAGAAACCTGCTGCACTCTCTGTACTGATATTGGTCAATACCTTATTCCATAGGTGAGATCAGTGAGACTATTTGTGATGTAAGTTGCTGCTCCCTGTAAATGATGGTATTGTGGTCCCTAATGAGTTTAAATTATTTAAATAGTGCTCAAATGACAAGTGTGGAGACTATAGTACCAGACAGGGATAATGAGTCAGATTGTGTGTGTGAACGTAAATCTTCTTCTACCTTTATAAAATATTTATGAAGGGAGCTCAAATTATGAATTAACCAACTGCTTTTTGTATCGGATGCGTGATTCCTCTTTCTTCACTTTTGCAGAGCGGTGTTTTTCACAGGACAATCTATAAAATTAACAGCCTCAGTATTTTTGGAAGAAATCTTTCCTTTTTCATTAACCAAAACAGGATAAAAATCACAGCAGGCTCTTTACTACATTTTTCCTTAGGAACATGTGAATTGAGATTAGGCAACAATTAAGTTGATTGGTACTGATTTACACGCACTGTCGACTGACTAACTCCCAGGTAGCAGAAACTCTTGACAGTGTGAGAGGTCAGTCTTTACCTTAATGTTGTTTTATTCAAAGGTAAACAGTAAAACATTATCTGTTGCAATTTTCACAAAAATGATCTCATTCTTTTTTTTACCCCTCTCAAAATAAACACATGAACAGCTTGCTTCCAGAGGTAGTTGCTTGGCAGCAATTATTTTGCACTCAGCTAAGAAAACCTAATCCCTGCATTTTCAGGCAAGTAAATAGTACACTAAGTCTGAAAAGAAGATTGCTTAGGTCTAGCTTGTACTCATTTCTCAGTGACTGTCACCAGAACATGATCAAGACGGTTCCCTTGTTGTGCGGGGACTACGATTTCTCATTTAGATCAGTGAGATCTGGGAGTGCTGAACATCTTGCAGAACAAAGCAAAAAGTCTCCCCCTTAAAAGCCTGTACTAAATAGTATCCATGGGCAAATCAAAAGGTGATCACTTTTTTTGATCCAAAACAAAATATCCACGTGGTCAATTCCACCTCAGCTGGAAGGTGAGGATCGCTGCAGACCAGCTCTGCTCAGAGAGGAGGTCGTCTCGCAGGCCACACAGAACCCACAGGAACAGCCACATACCAGTCGCAGAGAGCTAATTCCACCTTCCCTCTGGAGCTGCAGAACAGGGACAGGACAGCGGGATCGGCACAGAGAGCAACAACACGGGTGCTGGAGTATCATCTTCCCAGGGAAGGCAGTCACTTTGCAAGAGCAAATCACAGGCCAGAGGTAGCCTGGGAGTAAAAGTGTCTTTGCTCCCAGCAGCAAAGCTGGGTCACTACTTTAGGTTCATCAGCCTAAAGACACCAAGCAGCAAGCACTCGATCCTGAGCAAATGCTCTGAGCGCACAGGCAGGCAGCGAGCAGCCCAGCCCATGGAAAACTAGAAACTCGCCTGCAGCAAACTCTTTCTCAAAGCTCTGCCAGATCTTCTGTGCCAGGTTTCCCCTGCCATGAACTTCAGACAGCCCTGTTACCCCAGCAGAATGGAGACTATTCTGATTTATCTACACTTTACCTTGACTTGAGAGTAATGTGGGATCACAAAGCTGTATTACGTTTGGAGCCTGATACAATCTCAAGCCTTGTATCTCTCTCACTGATTTAGCTCTCTTCCCCACTGGGGTGTTGAATGAGGCTGTTGCATCGCAACTGCTCTAAACTGCAAAAAAGTGGAGGGGCAGCTGTCTAAAGGGAGGTCCTGCCTGCCCCTGCACTGGGTCATGCATTTTCCACGTCCACCTTTGTGCTCCGATGAGCACTCATGCAGCTGGGCAGCCTCTAGAAGCTGGTCCAGCTGACAACAGGAGCACAAAAACATGAAATGCCTTTTTAATCCAGATTAGCTCACAGCTGTGGCTAAAGCTAATGGCCAATGGAGCTGGAGAGACTTCAGCGGGCAAGCTATGTGCTCCGGGAGGATGGATCAGACCATCCTCACCCACCGGGCACTGCAGTGGAGTGAAGGATCTGGCCCAGAGAGGGAGCATATATTGCATTGGAGCTTGCCTCATGCTATGAAATAGAGGGCAGGATCTTTCAGCAGCCCATGCCAATTCTCTGTGTGTGTTGGAGCTACCAGGTACTCCATAAAAGGCAAATCTTAAGCCAGGAACAGCTGCCTCCTGTGCTGAGGTTACATTGGGATACCGTGAGGAGGGCACCGTGAGCCCTGGGGTTGGCAGTGCAGCTGAGCTCTGCCTCCCGACCCCTGTAACAGAGGAGGAGTGTTAGGAAGGCTAGAGGAGGAAAAGATGCTCCTGCTTTCTGAGCTGTAGGAAAGATTCCAACACCTAACCAGATGTGTGACAGTGTATTCTCTCCTCTCACCCCAGCACTGCCTTGTCTTCTCCATCCCACAGCCCTTGGTTTGGGGGTGGAAGTTGCCAAGCGAGATACCATGAGTGAGCTAGAGCACAGGTAGGCAGGCAGGCAACTTGGGGGGAGGCATCAGGGCAGGCAGCTGCTACTGTATGCTGAAGATGGCGGGTATATCCCCACCCCTGCACCACGCACTAGGTAGAGCACTGGGGGGAAGTGTGTTATCTTCAGTGCCTCATGTGCTCTGACTCTGGCTGCAAGGCACTCTCCTTCTGATCTTCCAATGGTAGTAGGGAAAAGGTGGTGTTGCAGGGTCCTGTCTAACGGTGCAACAACACACAGCCACCTGCAGCTTTTCCCCAATCTCTAAGCTCTCAGTGTGCCTTGAAGTTTCTTTTCCAACAGCAATTATTCCTCTGATAAAAAGCAGGTTTTTTAATGACAGCTTTTTTCACTCCACCGAATTTAAAGCAGGGCTATAAATCATACTAAATGCCTCCATGTTATGTAAATTGTCTCCTTTTCAGAATATTTTTCATTCAGTATAAACAGAGCAATTACACCTTTTGACGTTTGCCCAACATTGGTTTCTTTTGCCCTTTCCAAAGGGGGATTTTTCATCTGTGTTATCTTTTCTCTTGTTTTATGCATTAAGTGAGAATGTGTTGCAACTGCTTCATCCCAACACTCCTTTCTCAAAAAAAGCTGTGTTTGACCTGCTATGTCTCTAGCCCTCCTTCTGATCTGTGTCCTTTCCACTGGCTGACTCAATCTCCTTTGCTGTTTGGACTTTCCCTTTGTGTATTAGGTGATACTTTCCCTTCGAGTTTCTTTCTCCCTTTCCTGAATATTTTTTATGCTTTGATAGAGGCCATCTAAAAAGTGTCCTCTTTCACCACGCCATGACCAAACTTCTTAAGCAGCTACTTTTATGTTGGTTCATTCATTGTTTTGCCAAAGCTTCTCCAGGTTTCTTTACCCTTCATCCTAGGGTCATCCTTGACACAGACAGTTGGGTACTAGAGCACTTATGCCTCTCTGCGGCACTGATGTTGCATTATGTGCTGCCTTTGTATTTTGCATCAGAGTTACCTATAACAATGACGTTTTGAATCTAAAGATCCAAGAGATCCTGAACAAAACAGGGATAATGAAAGCAGCAATTACAGAATATGGCTTTTAGAGAAAGGCATGGGAGCTTCAAAAATACAGCAGAGCTCAAATTTTCCTAAGGTATCTAGAGAACAACAGAAATAAACAGACAGAGATGGATATTCTGAGTGATGAGTTCCTTTTATCTAGCTAATGACCTAATTAATTACTGAGAATTAAGATCAGTTTTGTGTGCCATTTTTATAAACTGAAGATGTAAGCTAAGGGATGTCTGACTTTGAACATCCAGGATGATTGCTGAGTTGCACAAAGTCTAAGCTACAGCGTAGTTAAGAAACTCCAACATACTCTTCTGTTAAAAGATGACTTTGGGTGCAGTTAATGTCGGATAGATCTTCTTTATTGCTGTAACTGTTTCAGACAGAAAAATCCATGATGACAGTTTGATTCTCTATGTCATTTATTTTCTTAATTGTTTTCCCTCAGTGCTTCTTTAATAAGAGACACATGGAGTCAGTCACCCTGATAAAGTGCTCTTTCAGTTAGCAGCATTTTTCAGACTGAAGTCCCTATAGGTACTGCTAGAAACTCACTGTTGGTTTCGTCTCTACAGAAGTCATCTTTCCTTGTCCTTCTGCCAGTGTTTCCAAACAAAAAAGTCAAGTAATTCTTCTGCAGCCGTTGTTTTTCAGTCAGATTTGTCTGCAATGCTGCAAACTCTTCAGCACTTCTGAAGCTAAAGCAATGAAGTGTGTCAGTTTTTCTCTTGGCCAGCATCTACACTGCATCTTTAATTGATATAGACTTTACTGCTATTTTCTAAAGAACCCTCATTATAGTCTTAGTAGGAAGCTTGCTGGTATACAGTTATTTGAATGTTTCCAGTCTCAGATGAATTGACCACACTGACTGCAGAATTTACCACAGAGTGAATTTTTGCTGCTACAACTAATCTTATTTTTTTTCCTTTTTTTTTTCTTTTCCAGCTAATTAATGTTCCAATGCCTGGAGGATATATTCACTTTGTCAATCAACATCACAGCTCTTGATAAAAACATTGGTACCTCTGGAAAATCAGGGCTGTGCTGAAGGAAGTTTTGTTCACTTCAGTATAACTGGCTGTCAAAATCTCAGCTGGTTTCCAAAAAAACTGAACACTCCCAACAAACCCCATTTTTTGCTTCCACTTTACCAGCCCACCCCCCAGCTGTATTATCTGGTTTTGAGGCAATGAGCCCCTTCTTCTTAATCTTCTACCAGCTAATTCCTTAAGAAATCCATCAAACATCCCATGACCTTGTTCTTGGAAATAGCTGATATTCATTCAGTAATCCATCGCCATGACCAACTGTCCTCGAACAATCCATGACAGATATTGGATGTTTTTCATGTAGTGGGTGAGGCAGACTGATGGCATGCTTAAAGCAATTAGGATCAAGGTCATATTGTTTTCTTATGGGTTGTCCCATTTGTATGTTCTTTTCTTTCTGTGACCTGGGACAATTTTCTTTAAAGCTGTCTTTCCACTTGAGCTCTCACCTTCCAAACACAATCCAGTCCCATAAGAAGTGGAGGTGAAGGGCAGGATTTTGCCTCAAGCCTGTGGCAGTTGCAGTCAAGGAGTCTGGCTGGAAATATTCTTAAAATCCTCAGTTGCACGCCTTTAAAATGAAAAATTACTTGCCTACTAGCAGTTAAGCTGGAGATATTTACAGCCACTGGCCACTACCATGTGCATGACCCTGTCCATGCTTTACCTTTGCATTTAAGTGTTTTACATGAGGTGTTTTCTCTGGCCTCTGAAGAAGAGTAAGAAAGGAAAAAATCTATGGACTTTAAGCCTCTCAGGAGCCTCAGCTCACAAACTAAGAAATCCTCTTCTGTGAGAAGCACTGTTTTCTGTCTCCAGTCACAGAAAATGCCTTATGACCAAAATTGTAAAATGTGTTTATTTAAATGTTTAAACTGGTGACAGTTCTTTCACTCCCTGTTGGAGAAGATTTAGTGTAACATTTATTTTATTTGAACATCCTGTAGGCAAATCATCCTTGTTTGCCTCCATAGAAACCCCTTCTTGCTCTCTTTTTCAGTCCTTAGAGGGGGAAACCTTCCCTTCCTTTGGGTCTCCCAAAAGCTCACTGCCAGCCCTGGACATCATTTCAACTCTGTTCCCGAGCCCTCTCGTTTCATTATGGCCCCACATGGGAGCTGTTACACTCTGTTCCTGCTGCCCATTGGGCTTCAGAAGCAGAAGAGGGGAGAAGTCCTGATTTGTTTACAGTGAACCATTACCTGCCTTTGCCATACAGGGTCTAATGATACGGTGATTGCACTCGGCAATGCCGCAGGACATCAGAGACGTTATCATTGTCTTGCTAAAAGCAGTGACGTTAATTTTACAGCACTCTGTTATGCAGGAAAAAAGGGACAAATTTCTGGTCACGTAAGTTTGCTCTGTGAGATGCCCTCCAACCCAAATGCTGAGGACAGGTGGAGAGTCCTCATGCTGAGCTGGGCTTGACTGTGCTTTTGAGAGGAAAGGGCAGCTCATCCCTGTGGAGCAGGTGGAAATGCAGTTAGAAAATTGAGTAATGAAAAGATTTCCCATGGGGCTTTCTCTTCACAGCACCTGTGCAGGAAATCTGTGACATGCCACAGAGCCAGCATCCCCACCGGGAGTAGGACTTTAAGGGCCAGCAGAACTGCCAACTTTATTTCCCCTGCTTGCCTTATGATTCATGCTTATTTCTAAAGTTTTGGCCACCAGCAATGATCTCCAGTGTCAACATAAGCCAGATCTCCAAGGAACACAGTTTTTTCAGAAGGTTTTACCAAACGGAAATGACACCACTTTCATCCAACCTTTTGGTGTATGCTACAGCAGCGGGAAAGGGCTGTTCAGTGAGGTCTGAAATCCCAACGCAGACAAAGCCTCTGGCAGCAGACAGGAAGCATGGGTGTTTCCTGCCTAAAGTTTAGACACTCTGGATCTGCTCGATTGTAGAAGTATTTAATCTTGACTCATTACTGTGAGTGATCTGTGAATATTTTGAGGAATAAAAGCGATTATTTAGTTTTCATTTATTTTCACAACAATATTTATCACTTAAAGTAACTAGGACAGCTTCCTGAAATTTAGGAAAACTTTAATGAATTCTTACCTAATTTAATGAATCACCATGGAGCCCATATTGCATTTCAAACACTTGGAGTGCACTAGTCATTACTCACCTACCTCCAACTTTCAATCAACAGCTCCGGGAGGCAGAAAAATGAAAAAACATCTGTTGAAAAATGCAGAGAAAACATTTGCTACTGCTTACAGAAATTAAATGTGTTTGTAGAAAATGGAATGATTCTGTAAATGCTTCACAACAGGAGTAAATTTACTACAGGTTTTATTTGTAATGATTCAGTCAGCAAATAATAGAAGTAAGCACCTGATGATAAAAAATTACTGTTATTTAGAAATACAGTTTTGGCATTGATGCAAAGACAGTCTTGATAGAATGGCTTGACTATTTTGCATTTAAAGTGGGGGCAGATAATTGGAGACCAAGATCTCATGGATGTGTGACGTGGTGATTGCATCATAAATTGAGAATGTGGAGCTTACTACAAAGGTTTGTGAAAAGGACCTTGCAAGCTGAAATCGCAGATCAAAGCCAGGAAACATGCATGCTCCATAGCATAACATTACTTCAAAATCCCATATACAATTAATGATATCCCCCCCAAACTGCTCAACACCACTAAGTCCAGTTGATGCTATGTATAACAAGGACGTTTGTATTAACTAAATACAATTTATTTTCTTCCTTTCTTTCTCACTCCTACATGGAGGACAGTATATATGGAAAGAAAATCTCAGCACAAATCAGAGGCAGGTGTAGTTTCTTGTTTGACATTCTGAATACTTTAGTTTCTTTTCTGAAGTGTTTCTTTCTCAATTCTTTCTATTAAATGTAAATGAACCCTATCGAGTTCATGTGGAAAAAGGTGTGAGTGAAGCTTGCTGGTGGATATATTGTCACAGTCTGAAAGAATGTTGCATAGTTCAAAAAGTCATTAGTCTCCTCTGGGAAATCCTTTCAGTGCAGAGTGGGACTGACAACACTTACCTTTGTGGAAACTTATGTCATGTTAAATTCTGGCAAGAGAAGACATAGATGGCAATGGCTGTACGACACGTAAGGGCATATAGAAGAATGAATTTCAGAACACTTAAGTAGACAGAAATTAGGTCTGCACAATTTCCCATGAAAACTACTGGTTCCATGCTTCTTTTCTGTCTGTTTTTTTCCTATGGAAAATCCTCAGCAAATTGTACTGACTGCCCCAGAAACACCTTTTGTCTGGACTCTCGATGACTGAACAGGTTTTGAAGTGCCAACCACTAACTATAGTCATGCTGTTAGGTGAGGACATTCTGAATAGGTAGAGCAAGGCAGAGCTAAATCTGCACTATGCCCTCACAGCAGAGATCAGCTGCCTTGTGTTTTTGTGCTAGACTTCATTGCTTTAGTAAAACATCGCTTCGGGCTGTTTTATGACATATCTTCTTCCTTCAGCGAGGGTATTTATATTTTAGTTACAAGGGAGTAATCTCCTTTTGCAACATTTGTGTCTGCTGTAGTTTTGCTCCCCTATGAGCAATCACCTTCAAGGGAGGGATAAGTTCTTTCTTACTACTTTATAGTCACTTTTAACGCTGGTTAGCTCTTAATGGAATTTGCCGCAAAGACGATAATGCTTTTAGGTCTACAGGAGGAGTACGCACACGCCTCGGGCCACCTTTCCCCCTGCAGGGCTTTGCACTGCGGGAAAGCCCAGCCCTGGGTAGGCAAGAGGCCATGGCTCAGGTCTTGGGGAAAATGCTGGGTGAGGGCTTTGAACAGCCAGGCAAGCCCAGGGGCTGGGGAGCTGCATCGCACAGACAGATGGGAGAGAGGCGATGCTGCATCTCCCACTGCTCCCCCCCAGGCAGCCGGCTTCCCTCTCACCACACTCATCTCCAGCAAGGCCCTGCGGCCGCAGCACCGAGCGCTTGCGCCAGTGCTGTGGCCCCTGCACCCACACCGGGGCTGATACCCCGCCTGCTGTGCTGCAGCTGCTCTGACAATCAGGCGGCTGCTCCTGGGCTTGTTAACATTTTCACGAGATTTCTGTCTGCTGTTATTGGCCTGTGCTGGGGCGAGCCAGGGGTGCAAGGAGGTAGCTGTGTGCGACATGAGGAGACAGAGGTCTCCTCTACCCTGACTGTTAATAACGTCTTAGCTTTTCGCTCAGAGCCCCTCCTTATATAGGATGCGCCAGGCTTCATTTGTCAGCATCTATTGAACAATCACCCTCTGAAAGCAGTTTATGAAGCGGCCGTCCTTAAGGTGGCTAATGAATTTTAGCGGAGGGGTTCCCCTTAGAGCTATTAGCATGAAATGCTAAAGGAGTATCAACAGCGATGACGTGACCGGATGTGAAATTCATTAAGGGCTTGGTATGGAGCCTATGAAAGGCTCTGAATCATGTACAAATACAGTTTACAAATATCACTCCCCCAATTTTGGTGTTTGTACATCTTGAGAGAAATTTTAAAAGACACTTTCCAAGGTAATATACAAAGAATATACATAAGTACTCAGTCTTCTGACAGGTTGACTCTTCAGACTTGTGTAAATGTGTCAGTGCTTATATATATTTCAGACACATGTATATACCACCAATTAAGGTCTCTGTGGATGTATCAAGTCACCTCCAGGAACTGACTAAATGGATTAGATCCACAATGCACTGGAAGTAATTCTGTCTCTCTCTCTCTCTCTCAGCAGGGACTGTTAGCCTGAGCACTGCAACAGGCTAACACAGCTACGGCAGTAATTAAGAGCAGGGGTCTGTCTGCACTCCACAGTGCAACTTGCTCCCGTTACTGCTGTAAGTTCTCCTAAGAATGAGCTTCAGCATTAAAGCAGGATTAAAATTCAGAAGAAATTGCACAAAATAACATACAAAATATGACAAAAAATTACTTACCAAAGAATACTTTTTTCATCAAAAGTTTTCTATCAATCAGTCTCTAGGATTCAATAGAAACTCTGTTAAGCTTTGTAAGACTTACTCAGTCTGTTGAAGCAGCTAGGAAACATCTTCCAGACTTTGAGGTATTCCTATACTAATCAGGGAATTCTCTATTTTCTTTGTTATATTGTTGGATTTTTTTTTTTAAGGGTGCAGTTCTCCAAAAGGATGTAGAGTTTTTACAGAATTAAAGCCAGTTTCAGTTTGCAGGTCTGGAGGAGCAGTTCTTCATACCCTGCAGTGAAACATTTGGGAATTTAGCCTGAGAGAGGCAAATATGTAAGTAAAGAGGAGCCTGACATTTATGAGTATGCATGCATCTTTTTATTTCAGTCTACATATGCAAAAGTTACTCTGCAGCTGACTGGTTTGGCATCTGAGCAGAGAATGGAGCAGTACTGAAAAAAATTACTAAATCGGAAGATGACATGGCCACTTAAATTCATTTTTAAATTCGTGCCTATTTTTGGAGCTGTAAGACACAGACACTTCAAATGTAAATCACTGCCACTTGAACACAGCTCATGAGGAACATTTCTGAGCAATTGGCTCTGTTTCTGCCTCAAAGAGGCTGCAAGAAAAAAGAGTGTATTTTGATTTTTCTTTGTGATTATGAGGTTTCTTATTCTACCCGTTCACCATGTAATATAGCCAAGTTTTCAATTTTTGTGAAAAGATAAAGATTTTGCAGGATCATTCTAATCCTCCATTATGTTTGAAAGGCTTCTTCTTATTTACCAAATCTGTTTTGGTGTTATAATTTGAAAGTATTCATTATATATTCATAAAAACATTGACAGAATAGTTATTAACTCATGTTTTTCTTTGTACAGAGCTGGTTCTGGGAGGTATTTCCAAAGTAACACTGCTAATTTGTCCTTTCAGTTTGAAGACCTTTGCATGACATTGGCATATAATTAGGGGTAAAGTGTGGGTCTGTGTATTTCTATCACATCTTACAATAAAGTATGCTGCTTTCCTTCAAAATTCCCAAAGTGAAGAGTCTTATTTTCAATCTGTAACTGTACTAGGTGCTGACATCAGGCTGCAACATCAAGCAGAGACAGAGAGAGAGAGAGGGAGACCTGCTGATACAATGCATGGGAGAACCAGTCTCAAGTTGTACATGCAGTCTATGTCTATGCTTATAAATCAAAGTAGCGTGAAACAGCCTGTGTCCACAGCATCAGATGCTTTGGGGGTGCTCCAAAATAGGACAATGCTATCCAAACTGTCAGCTTTTGTAGGTGGCCTTGATCCATGCTGGCTCCTGAACGGTGCCTGGGGCCATTGGGCACCTGATGCCCCAAACCAGAACCTTACCTAGGACCCTTCTAATAATTTGCCGGTGGGGGTGAACAGGACTCACTGTCTGGAAAGCTCCCTGGTACTGCTTTAATTTGCAGGCAAGCCCACACAAATCTGGAAAAAGAAACTCTCTTACCAGTTGTGTTCCAAATCCCAAGTCTCTGTTTATTGCGACTAATACACTCTGTAACAAAAGTACAATTCTTTGCTCTCTGGAGCAGTCATGAACACCACATCTGAATCTGTCCCAGTGGTATTTGTACCCATGGCTATCTCTGATCTTGGGAAGTAGCCAAATAACAAGAATGGGAATCAGTAAGAACAGCATGATGCTGTTACGACTTTGGGGCCAGAGTGTGCATCTCTGGAGCTGTTGCACCTCATAGTCGTTTGCTCTAATGAGCCTTTCCACTGTTCTCATCATGTAAAGCTGCCTTAAGCTGCTTAAAAAGTATTTGGTATTGGGATACTTTTTGGATTTCATCCAAATGTGCAAAAGTACAATTTGTAATTCTTAAGCCTGGCAGAAGTCCGGTTTCTTGAAACTGGCAGGACAACATAAAGTGGTTTTAAAGTCAGTGAGAACCAGGCTGAATGACTTTGTTTTGCCATTAACTCCCTGGGCACAGACTCAGACCATATTGTGTTCATTTTAAAGTCACAGAACCCTCATAGGAATCATTAAATAATTTCTTTACATTGTGCTCTAAACAAAATGCCATTTGTTATATTGCTTCACGCAATAGATGTTTCCAGGGAAATTACCTTAATGAAAATATTTCCTTTATTTCTCTTATTGTTCATACATTTCTCTTATTATTCACATCCTCCTGTGGATTTGCTGATGCTAGCACAGTTGTATGCAGCTGATTTATGGCAGCTTCTTTTGGGATTGATTTGTCAGTTTTATCCCATCTCTTAAATTGCAATGAAACAATGAAAATAGGCAAAAAATAGCTATTACACCCACAAATTCAAACATGACAGCTCATTATGGAAATGATGGCAAAGAGCTGAAATAGCAAAGGCCTTCCTACGTCCCAATGCTGAGTTAACCTGGATGAGCGGATGGGACTGTATGCATGTAGGGATGTCTTTCAGCTTTTCCTTGGATAAACCATCGAACACCCACCTGTATTTTCACCCCACCCGAGAGAGTGCAACACACACGTTCAGTTTGATGTGATGAAACACCATCTGACTGGCTACCGCATGGCCCCAGCATCACTTCAAGTACTTCAACCACTTCAGAGCCCTGGGCCATTTGGCCTCAGATGCCAGGATTATTCCTTGGTCTTATCTTTCCTTGGTGTAGACATGTCCAAGGGGGGCCCATGAGGCAGGTGGTGCTGGATCACGGACATTTCCCAGGAAGTAAGAATTCCCACACTTAAATTGCACAGCTGTGTTTTAAGCATGTTTTCATTATTGTTATAAAATTTATGGCAATAATACACTTGGCAGGTTTCTTATCTGCCATGAAAAGTGTAGTTTTAAATGCCAGCATTAATTGGGCAATGAGAGGCAGAATTAAAATCTTGTGTGATGGACTAATCTGAAACTAGGACTGACCAGCATGTTCCCAGTGGTGGTGGGGAAGCTCTCCCCAGAAGCCGACTTTCACCTTGTAAAAGTCTATAGACTCCATATAGCCGTGCAGCCATGTACAAAATGTACACTGAAGCAGAACAGTTCAAATCCAGGTTACTGTAGCATACAGTAAACAAAGCCAAAACAAATCTCCGTAGCCAGGTATGACCTTAGACGCTTCTGCTAGACAGGCTGGTGGAACAGTGTTAACTGTCTATAAGACTGGACCATTTGGTACTTCCAAAGCTTGTTACACTGTACTGAAAATACTCGGGCACTTTACCGTATGCAGTAGGAATCAAAAATAAAACAAGCTGTGATGTCTAGCAGCTGGTATGTCACAGATAAGTAAAAAATAACTGAACTAAAATTGTAACTATTGACATAAGAGACTAACAACTGCCTTAGGCCAGATGGCGAATGCAGACTGCCATAGTTTTACTGAGGTGAGTGATTTTGTGTTGGTTTATCCCAGCTGATATGCTGATCCTGAAGTATTACTGACCAAACAGGGGTGGGGTAGCTGTGAGTCATGTAGAATTAGAAGTAGCAGCAGACAGCATGCAGATTCATGAGGAGTGACATAAAGGCATAGTCTTCTCTTTGTAGTTTCTTGATGCTTTCATAAAAGACTGTTTTTATCAAGATTTTCAGGGCAAACAAGACAGCTGTATTGGGAAATCACATCTGAGCTGCCCATGGGGGCAATGGGTAGCATTTCTGCTTTATAATGTCCCTTTTTGTGAAGATACCTGACCCTTTGCAAACTGGATCCTGAGTCCTAACCCTGTTTTCTCTTGTATTGTTCTAAATCACAGGCAACACGACTGAGACTAATAGATCTACAGTGTTGTAAACTGGTATAAGCTGATGTCTGCTTAACAGCCAGCACATACATGGTGGGCAAAAGCAAGCAGAATTGCTTTCATTGAATATAGCTTCGAATAGTATTAGAAGTACTGGAGCAACCCTGGGTAGCTGAAAGGCAGGCGGCTGGTGACGACAAAGGGCACAGGAGTGCCAATATTCGGCAGAGACAAGGTGCCTGTCACCCGCTCCCCAAGTGCCTTTGCCACGTCCGTCACTCAGCTGTGTGCAGCTACTGCCTGTGCTGCCTCCTGCCTGCCCTGCCCGTGACAGCACAAGCACCTATCGCTGAGAAAAACTGAGGGGATGTGACCTGAAGGTTACTTCTGAAGAGCGAACAAGCCAAGTGATATCATGCTGACCAGCAAGCAGCTACAGTCCTACGACCCCTTGTCTTCAGGTTTCACTGCTTGCAGTTCAGAGTCCACCCCGCAGAGCAGAAACCTTTCACAGCACTGTCAGATGACTCCCCTGAGACAAGGTGGCTTCCCAGCTGCTCTCAGAGCTTTCAAAGCTATTTCAATCTAATCTGTTTGGGTCAGTTCTATATATCTTAACTCTATATGTCTATGTATGGGTAGATCTGGCCTCAGTGAACCTCTCTGTGCCTGCTCATTCCTGTCGCCCAAATGAACCTTATTGCTCCCTTCAACTGCTTGTTTCTTTACAAACCAGAAAGCTGGAATAATTTGGGTTAATAACATTCATGCAAAAAATACACTTGGTGTGTGTTATTTTTAGCCAAGATGATTTCCCTTGCGTAATTCACATCACAGCCTCACAAACATGTAGACTGCCTTAATTGAAAGGGCAGCAAATTATTCCATAGTAGCAGAGCTAAATGGTCAGTGATGAGAAATGCTTTAGCCAGGAGACAGGACCTCAGGAAAAATGGAAATATGTCCATCATTCTGCATGTTTTTGCAACTGAAGAGGAAAATTCTCGCCTCTCTTTTCCCACTGGTGTCACTTTAGCATCAGATAATTACCCTTGACTACTGTTCATGACAGGTTGGAAAGAAAATTAAGCTTTTCACAGGCAGAATGTCTTCCACTTATAAAATTTAACATCTGGCTTTCCAGTCATTTCATACATCTTATGTGTATAGAGATATATATACTCACGCATATATAGATACCAATGTGTATACACACATATATATATGCACACATATATATGCACACATACATGCATAGAAGTCTACCAGTAGCCAGAGTTATTTATCATACATATGGCATCCCCTGTTCAGTCCCATTGTCTGTGAAATATTCTTGATTTTTACAACTTATTCTTCTTTTGGGCAGAATTAGCACTGTAAGGTAATTCTGCATACTTTTTCCTCCAGATATTTTAGATCATCTACTTAGAATGAGAAACTAAATGTCAGTATAATTAACATTTTTTAAATTCAATCAACTTTACTGCCAATTGAAGAAAATACCAAAAAATTTGGACATGAGGGTGAGCCCAGGCAACATGAAGTAGCAAAATATCAGATTGTCCCGGTCCTCTCCCAGTTTATCATCCTTTCCAGCTGCTTCCCTCTGCCTCTTGTTCTCAGCAGTGAAGCAGTACCCGTCTTGCTGGTGCTTACGTAGCCCTGCAGAAGCTTTTTGTAGTCTCCGCATTTTTGCTGCACTTACTCAGCTTTGCTTCAGTGAATTGAATTAGTACACTGATTACTCAGTACAGAAGAAAAAAACCCCAACACCACAGGAAGAATAGATAAGGCAAGTTACTTGCTTTTTTTGGATCAGACTGGTAGATTCTGTCTTTAAAAAAATCTGATGACCTCTGATGACCCTATAATCTGAACAACTTTTTTTCCGAGACCTTTTAAATTATTAATTTGTGCATTTTTTTAAACATTATTTTACAGTTTCAGTGCTGTCACCAGCTGACTTTTCATTTCCAGGTGCTCAGCTGACTTCACTGGGGATTGCAGCAATCACACAGACACAGCACTCACTGGTTCAGCTTACTACAGCCTGTTGGCATGTCCTGTCAAAATCAGGAGTAGCATGCATCTTCTGGTACAGAGAAGGATAGCTTTTCCACCAGACTATGTAGCCTTCTGCCCCCAACAGCTGGAGAAACAGAGGCTATGACAGGGAGATCAACTGTTCTGATTTTATCCATTTTTGATCAATATCATGCATAAAAGCCTAATAAATCTGAAATCAGATATTTCTTTGTAGGTTTGCTTTTTTTTAAGTCTGATGACAATAATAAAGTGATATTTTGGTAATATTTATATGATTTATGTCTAACCTGAGTTGTACACAAGTATTCATTTTGAAGCCCACCACAACACTGAGGTATTCTAATGAGAGAAACTAATTATTCAGATTACTTCCTGGGCTGGAATTGCTGAATCAAGACTAGTTTAAACTATCCCACATACCAACTATTTTTTTTTCTGAGAATAAGACTATCAGTAGCCACTGTTAGCTGCAGTTAGAGGTTTACCAGGTAAACAAAACTATATGCACAAACATATATGGCACAATTTGATAATGGTGAGTGATTTTATTTCAAAGTCACAGCTAGTGTGTGATAAGCTGTTGTGGTTCAAAGGAAACGTATTCTTCTTATACAAGGCCCGTTATTGCACAGATACAATGAGCCATGTAGCTAAAGGATAAATTCTAAATAAAATGCCCGTATATATTCATCATATCAGACTAGGCAGGGTGAACAACTTCTAGGGGAGATAATAGTGTTTGTTTTATTACTAGCCATCTGTACTGCTGACGACAACATTCAGTAGTATTTTAGATAAGTGACAGTAAATATCTGGTAGCAAGGGGGCAATTAAAAAGTGTGCTGCCTTTAGACATGTGCTGTGAAAGGTGGTTATGACTTTTCTTCCTTTGAAATGTATTATATCATACATAGTCTGCTGAATAGGACATATATTACAATTTGAAACCATTGGTGAGATACTGATCAAGAAAAGAGGTTATATTTTTTAAAAATTGCTGTAGTTTCAGTTTATTCTGGGAACACTGAATGTTGCTGTTAAAGCTGTAATTATTGCATTCATGAGAGGATCCAAAGTCACAAGCATATAAATGTTTCGTCATTTAAACTGAGCAACTCTTCTTCCCTTAATTTGCTTGTAAATTGAAAAAAAAAACCAAAAACCAAAACACCTACCCACCAGTGTCTGACAAAGACAAAAGGATTATCAAAGTAGGGGAAAACGATGGAATTAAAAGAGCAAGATTTCTCATCATGGTCCTTGGGATTGCCTTTCTGGATCTGACAAACGGACTGCTTAGGTCTGCATAAATGGACAGGTAGGTCCGAATACTTTGTAGTCAAAATATATTCAGCAATAATGCTGAATGCTCTGGAGGAGCAGATCTGATACTGACAGTGGCCAGCTAGTCTGTAAAGGAAGGTTCTTCTTCAGGCAGTTAGCACTTGCCATATGTCCTCAAGCATGAAGAAAAATGCCCTCTATAAATGTGTCATATTGAATGCAATCACAGATGTTCCCATTATGTGGAACTGACTCTTCTGTGAATTTCTAAATTCTTGTTCTCAGCAATATCCTGTGGCAGTGAATTTCATGTGCTGTGTGCTATGTATTTCCCTTAGCCTTTCCATTTCATTTAATGTCGCCTTGTTCATGTCTTCTGAGAAAGGGCAAATGAGAGTCCTTTGAATTACCTTCTCTAGATCATTCATTACAATAGGCAGAGGTGGTACAGCTTCCTATTATTAAGTTTGCTTGGTATTTCCTATTACGATATCTTGTTTTCAGTTGCTTCTAACTTTGTCAGACATGAACGCTTCAGGCTGAAAATGTCACTGCTAATGCCTGCCTTGAGCTGAGCTTTTTTTTAAGGTTTCAGGCAAAGCAGATTAGCCAGTTCTGAGAATGAAGAAAGCAACTTGGCAGGGTGTGTGTAGGGGGGAACCAGTTGGTTTTTGGTGTCAAGAAAAACCCCATGATCTCATTTTGAGAGACACTTAAACCCAGGCCCTCTGGCTCAGGGTCTTGGGACCTGTGGGCTTTCCATCAGAAATGTACCTATTGTCACGGTGGGGAAATCTGTGCAGATCTGGCTACGACCTCACTCTGCAGAATTCCCACTCTCTCTACCTCCAGTAAAGGTCTAGGAGCTTAACAGGTTCCTCTCCTTTGAACATCCTCCCTGTAATGGCTGCTCTGTGCTACCAGGTGTCCAGGTCTCGGGTCTCCTTTCCTGCAGAGCGAAAGAGGCATTCATCCCATTGTGGCTCCCAGTTCAGCCTGGGCAGAAGCAGGGATGGGAAACTTCAGTGTGGGGACACTGAGGATGGAAGGAGGAGAAGGCAGTAGAAAGTCAGGTCAGGGAGAAACTGGACTTAACTAGGTGAGGAGACTGGGCATTGAGAGGCATCAGACTCCCCCACAGCGTGGGAGAGGACTGAAGATCTCAGTTGCGGCTACCTTGTGCTTCCAACTGGCAGATGAAGGACGATGGCCAGGGTGTCCCAGCCTGGCCATGGTGATCCACGTAGGGCAGGGGTTGGTCCAGGAGCTGCAGTTGAGTTGCCTGCAGGGAATCCAACCCCAGCATCCTATCATGATGGGAACAATACCTCATGAACAAATTGTTGTCTTGGCCAAAGGTCACCTCCTTAAAACACAGAATTAAGCTTCTTAAGGGATAAATATTGGACATGTAGTAGAGGACACAGCTCCTTGTAAGATCTCTGCACCACATAATAAAGACAGTGGGAGGAGTTGCAGGAACCTGTTGGAGGAATAAGGATGGTGTTGAGGTTAAGTGCTGTTGTGGAAGATCAGCCACAATCGTTGCCTCTGCCACTGTGCTCCTGTGCAAGATCAGGCAAGGCACATGGTTAAAAATGCTATGTTCCTCATTTTCTTTGGTATGTGATTTGAGACCCTGGAATCAGATCTATCAAAGCACTGAACACTCAGAGTTGCTCCCTGAGTTAAAATGTGTTATATAATGCTTTGAAAAAATAAGGTCCAAAGTATCTCTAATTGGGTACTCAGAATTAATGCATATATTTTTACTCTAGTACCTGTGTCTCAGCTCCCTCTTTGCAAAATGGATCCCTACTCATCTGCTGGGTATGTAACAAAAATACAAGTCATTAACAGATCTAGCATCAATAGGCATCATGGGAAGAAATTCGTAATTCTGCCTCAAGTGTGTGGTTTCAGCAGCTTGCAGGAGGTAAAACATGGAGCCAAAACAGTGAGAAAGGATAGCAAAACACAGCAATAAAGAGCTGCTAAATCTGTACTAAAAGAGCTAAGGTGCCCAGCAAAAAAACCAGTATCGTGTAATTTCCAATGGTGGGTATGCCTACACTGGTATTGGTATTGTAAAAGCAGTCAAACAAGCTCAGTTTACAATAGTTAACTCAGCTACCCGAAGCAGCCCAGTCACAGCCCCAGACACCTCAGGAAGGGCCGCAGAGCCGCAGCAGGTAGCTGTCGAAATACGTGATGGGTGTTGGCAGCTCCCAGCTGTGGGGACTGGGATGCCACAAGGACGCACTCCGACTGATGCACAGTGCTTCTGTGTGGGAGGCAGGGCAGCCAGGATCACAGGCAGGATGGAAACACTCAAGGAGCCGGATTCAGCATGTGCCTCCTAAGTTTTGAGTATTTGGCACTGCACTCCCAAGGTCATTCTTTTTAATTTACCCCACTGTAGGTAGCATTGTGCAGCTCCAGTGTGGTGCTCCTCTATTGCCTCTCCAAAATTAAGAGGCTCAGTCTGTGCAGTTTGTCCTCATTTGGAAATCTCACCACGGTGATTTTAATGCCCCATTCTTGAATGACCCTACCTTTTGAAACAGAATCACCAAAGTGAATATTCCAGAGAAAGCAGCACTGCTTATTCATAGCCCAAATTAGCTCATTGCAGCGTTGGTGCTCGCTGAGCTGCTTTGTGCTCTGGTCCCTCTTCTGCTCTTCTGAGAAATCCATCTCTACCAAAGCATTAGAAAACTATGACCAGGTAGACATAAATTTTCACATTCACTTTTTCCTACATCAAAATACCAAGACAAATAGCTGAATATTTGGTTTGTTTAGAAAAATTAAAGGGAGGGGGACATTAATTTAAGCATGGTCTTTCAGTTCATCTCCAGCTTAGACATTTGCATTTAAAACCCTAGAGTTAAAAAATTACTTGTACTTGTTTCTCAGGAAAGGGGGATCGTTCTTACAAAAAGCAAACCCAAAAGCTGTCATCTATAAATGTGTTTCAGAACAGTTTCTCAGTTTTAGAAACACTTAATTTGATAGCATACTATCAAAGTGCATTGCAAGTTCATTTAGTTGAGAGAGGTAATGACATCTCGATTGTACAACAACCTGCATCTGATCACATCTCAGAACACACATGTAGATGTGAGGGATACAAAATAGCACCAGTATCGCACCTGTATCAAAGAGCTCCCACTTCCATGACACTTGGTGAAATCAGTCAAGTTAACTTATTCCAAAAAGAGTAAATTCTTGAGGAGGTGACATGAACACAGTACTGGCTGGGTTTTTTCAGCACAACATGGAAAACATGGTACATTTTAGCATTGACGTCTGGTGGCTCCTAACTTCTCCAGCCACAGTGGCACATTTACCCCCGAGACATGTCCAGGTCTCCAGGGGCATGATGTCTGAACAACCTTGCCTATCCTTGTGACAGGATGACTTACAAACATTGCACATGATAGATTAAGGTATGCAGGTGTTGGGGATTCAAAATGTACCCAATGCCAAGCTATCAAAATTTGTTTCTCACCTAAAATGGGATGGACAGGGTTCTCCAGCTGAATGGATGAAAAGATTGACTGCCTCTAGGCAATAGAGAGAAAGGCAACAGGATGACATTTGTCTGACCTACTTTAGATGTCTGTATTAGGACCAGATGACTCATGCCCTAGAAATGCCTGCTTCTCTCCATTGATTGCAAAGGAAGGCTAGGCACTGAGCTCAGGTCAAGGAAGCTAAAGAAGCTGCACACATCTAAAGTTAAGTGAGATGAAACTCATCATGGAAGACATTGCATTTCCTCCCTTTAACAGGTATAGTGAGCAAGAAACACACGTACTACCCTACGTTATACAGGGAGTGAGTATATTCCTTACTGTACCCGACTAGGCCAGATGGCAGAGCTAGAAGCAGAAGAGACTCCCCACAACTTGGCAGGCAGGTATATTGTTTTTAAGCTGAGCTAGGCTTTGGAAACACAAGAAAATAGTTGTGAATGGTCCCTATGCAAGGAGCGTGAAAAAAGAAATTACTCTGCCTACACTGGGTTATAGACTACTTTGGGTTAGAAGGCACATTTGGCCTCACCTGGATGCCATTTGTATTGCTGTATCTAAGGATAATGTGTCACATTTTATAACTGATCATACAACAAAGTCTGTGTTATTCAGTGTTTCATCGTTATAATTTTCAGTCACAAAAGACATTGTTTCTTAGCTTGATGCAGAACTCCTATTTGGAGTGGCTTAATGCAGACTAAATAGTTGTTAGAACAGGAAGAAAATCAGGAAGTGAATAATAATTGCACTCATCTGTTCATGATTGAAAAGGATACATTAAAAATGATGCCGTTCTTGAAAGATGATTTAAGAGGGTGTTCATTTTGGTGATGTGAATGATGTAAGTCCAGATAAACCTATTCTAAATCTATTCCTAGTAATAAAACCTACTTCTAGTAAATAAACCTATTTCTAATTTGAAAAACATATTTTCTGCACCATTTAAGACGGCAGTATGAGCACAACAGAAACATTAATTTGAATGAAAAACTTTCACAGTGTCAATTCAGAGGTACTAAATGACAATAAATGGAGTTGTTGTAAAGAATCTATCCATATATAAAAGCAGTGAAGTGCTATTATAGCCAAATCAATGTTCTCTTGAAGTGGATGGGGCAATTCATATCCATAAAACTAGGAATGTATTTAAGAGTTACAACTCCTACCAGTAGCGATGCCCTAGTATTCTGTGAAATGCTTCCAGTCGGCATGGAAGACATAGGCTTAACTGGATGTTGTTAGGGTTAACAACTTACAAAGAAGCGGGTAAGTTTTTTAATGTGTGAGACATTTGTAGGAACAGGACTCTCAGTCCTGAGTATCTTATCTGGGCTACAGACCCTAAAAGGTGAAAGCAGGGCAAGTGTAAGAGGAGGCTAGGAAATCTCTATGTGTGCTTTTAGCAAGTGACAAGATCCTTGGGATAAAACAACATCAATGGATAGAAATATGGACAACAAAAAAGATGGAGTACTGAAATTTTAAAAGCACTTGAGTCAAGGAAGTGATGGCGTTAGGAACAACTCTTCGGCTAGTAAAACATGTAAGCTTAGAGACAAACCGAAATATATTTTGTAAATTAATGCAAGGACCCTGAGAAAAAAAGGGACAGAACTGTAATTTCTAATGCAAATGATGAAAAAAGCTTTTACAGGATGAAAAGGAGTAAAAGGAGCCTGGTGCAGTGGGACCGAATTCATCAATCAAGTGATTAAATGACCAGAATATTAATTTTGGGCTTTCCAAGAGATATGAATACAGACTGTGACTATGGTATGGGGAGATAAGTCCATTGCATAGCCCCCACCAGGTAGCCTCGGCAGGCTCCTGGAACCTATACCGTACATGGTCACATGCAATACTCCTCAGTGCAGGGTCCTATACTAATGCAGACATAAAAACTGGTCCTTACCCCAAAGACTATGAAAGGAGGATACTGGAAGATAACGTATGCATATGGGATATTAGGGGCTGATAATAGAGCTTGCTACATTGTTTAAGAGACAATTATGTCACAGGAAGGGAGAAAAGAATGCAATAAGCAAACTGAGAGTCATCATACTTGGAGAGAGATAGGAAAGGAGAATGACAGGTTAAAAAATACTAAAGTAAGAGAATAAACTACCATGTTTCTGAATGCAATCTGAAGGAAGAAATAACAAACTCCCCAAATTCTCCTGTGCACTCACTACACATCTGCCATCAGCATCCTCTGTGGGGTGATCAGCTCAAGCAAACCAGCTCTTTAAAGTCCTTTGGGCACCCATGAGTACTAGCTGAGCTCTGATGCTCTTCAGGACAGATGAATACCAGCACTGGATGAATCTAACCCTTCCTTCTCCCTGTGGCAGCTTTGATGTCTATGTGAAATTAAAGTGAGATGTTAAAAGAACTGTCTGTTCTATCCAACACTGCAGCAATATTACATTTAAATACATGCTCCTGACTTTGTAAAATGCACGAACGTTAACATAAAAAGTTAATCTGCACTGACTATTTAATATTCTCTCATTTGCTATGTTCATCATTTTTAAAAAGTAGCAGTAAAGCAAGGGAGGTGCAAAGAAAAGCACTTGGACTTTAGCCTTACTACAGGTAAAGCCTAGAATTACGTTTACTTCGATATGGGGAATTAGGCTAGGGAATAAATCCAAACTGTTATAGATCATGAATTTAGAAATATTTATATGTGTATATATACTCACACACCCAGAGAGTCATATATCACTTGAATATTCGTAAGGCTCAAATGGAAAATTTGGCTCTAAGATAGACAGACCATGAAGAACAAACATATCTTGGGAATTTTGCTGGTATGAGCTGAAGGACTGATGTTACATGAGTAGAATGCTGATTAAAATGAAGAATTGAAAGAAAAAAAATCACAGCAACCAATGTGTGTAGTTTAAGAGCAATATAATGCACCAATAAGCAAAAGACCCCGATGTATTGTGAGAGATGTAACTAAATTCATTAAAGGAAATGGCTGCAAGTATGATTGTGTGATAACTCCCAGGAAAAGTGGTGCTTGTGATCAGAAGAGATATCTTCTCTGTCTCAAGGAGGTGGTCAGCCAGAACTTGTGTTGCCCCAGCCAAAACTGACACAGTTAAAAATATTTGCCAAGATAATAAAATGCATAACTATATCATTTAACATTTATCTTTGCTTTGCAAGTTGACTTTATTACTTATAATAAAATGTCATGTTTTATAAATCTCAGAGTCTGTTTGCAGTTCTGCTTTTTATTCTTTATTCTCTCTCATTTTGAACAAAGCCTTTGAACAAATTGAAGTAGGGCTATCAGTCAGGGGAAAGGAGGCCTTTTCTCTTCTGGTAACCTTAATTAGTGGCTAATTCATTGAACAAAACAGGCAACAAATTCACAACTGTATAGGCAACACATAAGCATTAGGCATTAGCAAATTTCCAATCGTTGCCTTAGTATTTCGCATTTAAAACCGTAAATATTTGTCTCAGTGGAGGCCATCTATTTTATACTCACAAAAGGGACCGTTGCCAAAGGGATGAGTTTTCAGATCATGGTCGTCAGGTGTTATGTTGTGATTTGTGACAGTGGCTAAGTGGAGGGTGTGAAAGGGACTGAAAGGGGATGGTACGAGGGCACCGGCAAGGCCAGTGGGTGCTTTCCATGTGGGAGACTGGCCTCCTTCCCAGGGAGCTAAATCACAGTCAGGTGGCAGCTTGGGACTTGTAAGAAATCTTTAATTGCTGCTTGATCAGCTGTGATAGAAGAGATGAATCCAGCTCTCAGTGTCTTAATGATGGCAAGATTTCTGTGGGCAGCAAATCATGTCATCCTGCTCTGGAGTCTGTTCCACTGCATTGGAAAGGTGCTATAAGAACAGTCCCTCAAATCTAATGGAAAGTTGTGTCAGATTTATATCGGGGTCCCTGAAATAATGCTCTTTCCTAGGTGAGGAAGTCCCTTGTCAAGGAATAAATCACAAGAGTGTTTTATGCTATCTTGTAATGATACCCTTAATTCAACTCTGAACTACTCAGCCTGAGATTAATAGGACAAAATATAAAAAATGGTTATGACAGAGGGTTAAATAAACATATTCACTTTTCTGACTGCAGCTGGAAGGATGATTCATAGGGGGAACGCAGCAGTGGTGAGAACTGACACCAGTGTTACTGGGCATGCATCTTTGCTTTTCTCATTCCTGAGGATGGACCCAGCTGAGACTTGCCAAGTCCACCAGATCTGACTTAATGACCATCCTTTCACATCACAGGACTTTCAGGAATATTTGAAATTCTAGTTTGGAATAAACAGCTTTGAAATATCAAATGATTAATAATAAGAGTAATTTTTTCCACTCATTCAGTTACATTTGATTCCAAATAAGAGCACTGCTAATGTCAAATACTTTTAAGTGGTGAGTTAATTTCCTTTTAAAAGGAAATTGAAAAGGAGACTTTTAAAAACAAATTTGTTTTCTTTCTTTTGTGCTCTCCAGTATCCTTCAGACACACTCAATCTTTCGGGCCCTTTCCAACAGCTATGAATCCTGAGATATTTTTTTTGGTACTGAAAGCTGAGACTCTTACTCAGGAACCAGTGGCCAAGAGCTGGGCATCTAAGAGGAACGCCTTGTCTCACACAATCAAGTGACGATGAAATCATAAGCTGAAAGTAGTGCATGCCCAGATCTTGCACTTCTTGCCTCTACAGATTTAGGTCCACCTAGATCTCTGGAGCTCTTGGGCTATGTTTATTCTAGTACAGTAAATACATACATAAAAAAAAACCCAAAGTAAAGTAATATCTAGTAACATAACTATCAAAACCCAGATAATTTATAAATTGTAAGAGCGGTTTCTGTTATGCTTTTGCCCTGAGCCACCTAGCACCCCCCAAACAATTCCCATGGGCAGTTTGGGAGTCTGGACAAGCCATTCCCAAAAAGCAATTGTGATGTGGCCACCTTGCCTAAAAGGGGGAAAAGATTTTTGTAGTTTTGTGCCACTTGGCCTAAACACCAGAAGAAGGTCCCAGGAGCATTTTACTTCTGATTATAGAGGCAGCCTCAGATTTGAATGGGAGAAGAATAGTTCCTGTTCTTCTGACCTCGAAGTAGTTTAGCTGTCATGTTTCATTGGTTACAAATGGGAACTGCCTTCATGGTCTTGTGTTCTTAAAGAGAGACTTCTGGGACTAGCCTCCCACACAGAGGGCAAAATAGCAGATTTTACTTCCCCTGCAATATTTCAGTGGGTGACTGAGGATATGTCCATGTTAGCAAACAGTGCAGAGCAGTCAGATCTTCAGGTCTGTGGAATGAAACAGCTGGTGCTAATGAGGACCCAACATCCACACTATACAATTTTCAGTGGTTATACTTATAAGCAGCTCTACTCTGGCCCCCAAATAGCCACTAGTGCTTGAAGCATATTAGATATACTTCCTGAATGACAATCTTTGATTTCATTTCATTTGAAAGGTATCTAGTTCACGTGCTCCAAGGTGCACCCCACAATGCAAACCAAAGTAGGGATGATGATGATATTTATTTGAGAATTAATTCAAACTCCTGTTTTGAATTAAAACACTAATGTAGATGCATCCTGAAACAGATTATTAAAGGAAATGATAACAACCCCCACAGTTGTCCTTCCAGCCCTCCCCCAGTGCTCCATGTCCGTGTCACTCTTTACAACTCTAAGGCTGAATGAGTGTCTTGACACCGGAGTAAATACCTTATCTCCTGAACCACATTATCAGCCCATACTAATATATATATATCATTTCAGTCAAACATTGCAATGAAAAGGCACGGAGGCATTTTAGCATTGGGTGCAGACAATAACTGGTCAGAGTCTTCCTAACCCAGTCTGGTGACAGTATTTTGGCTTGTTCCTCAGCACTATTTCCAATGGGGCTGGACATGCAGTCAGCATGGGCAGTTCCTGTGGCCTCCTCCAATCTCTGCCAATTCCTCAGCATTGGCTCTGGGCCACTGGCAGTAGCATCACATCACAAATTAGGAGAAATACAGTATGAAGTAAATTATGCAGCAGATACACTCACACCAGAGCCCAGGTGCACTCCTTGGCCCAGACCCTACTGCAGTTTCCTGGGGTGAGGTTTGACATTTCTGAAGTGGTCTGAAGGTGATGTAGATGTCTATCTGTCACTTTGAAAACATACCTATTTCCATCATGCCCTAACTTTTTTTCTTCCTCTGAGAGAATAAGCTTTAACTAAAACAGAAGTTTAACTGATGATCACTGATGTTATTGTTCTTGCAGTTTATCTGGGACTTCTTTGGATATTTTATGAATCCTCCAGATTATGTCACCACATAGTGCCCTTAAAAACTGATGGGTCCATATGTGTGTCCAGATGTAGACCTTGCTTATCACTGCTTGTGACAGTTAGTTGCCCAGCCCTGCCTTATGGCTTTTTGGATTGTCCTCTGGCTTCATTCTTGGCTCTCCTGGGATTAAAAATACTTGAATAAAGAACAAGCTAGCTCATGACTGGATGCCCTTCATCAAGTCATGAGCTTTTTCTGAAGCCTCTTATTTTTGTGTGAGACAAAGTACAGAGAGAGAAAAAAAATGAGCAAGCAGAAATGCAGGAGAATGGGAGTGAGAATGGGAAAGAACATGAGAACAGGGACAGCTCTTTTTTCAAAGAGAAGGAAGAGAGGCCATAAGGAAGGCAAGAAGAACACAAAGGGAAAAAAGCAGACAAGAAGTGATGGAATGAACTGTGAACTGAACAGAAGAGTTAGGATTATATGAGCGAAACTGGAGAATAAAAGGTGTCAACAGTTTTTGGGATTGAATGTTTAATATGCAGTTCTGCAGCCTGCGCTGCTCTGCTCCTGCTGGCACCTCCTCTGCTGCCCAGAGCAGCTTGTTTCAGTGACCTTTTCAGAAGGGCTTCATCCACAACCACCAACTCCTAAATTACTTCCAGCACATTTCCTGCACAGGCAGGTTTTCACCGTGACCACAGCAATTTCAGCACTGTACTATGGAGTAACCTTGGTTCTTAGTTTGCATTAGAAATAACTTTGATTTTTTATTAAATTTTTCTTTTATGTTTTATATTTATTAACATAAAAGCTGGGGACTTGTGTCCATTAGTATCTGTGCTTAATTTCCAGATTACATTTATCCAATGATTGATATTTTTCCCCTTGAAAGGTCTTACACAATTTTAATATTTTTTTTTAAATCAGTGTTTATTTTCAATATTTACTAAGTGACAGATAGCAGCTTCTTATGAAAACTGGGTGATAAATGACACTGTGCATAAGTGAAAGATGAGCTGACAAATTTCAGAATGATAGCAGTTCTCTTTAATGTCTTTGCCACAGCCTGCGCACACATCCTTCTTCTTTGAATACAGCCTGGGATCAGACTATCTATTTTTCTTTACAAGTTGAAACTGGAGATCCATTGAGATGATATATATTCTGCTTACATGAAAAAGCATTTGTGATTATGACGCATTCAGCTGGGATCTGTTTCTGCAACACGAAGACTATTCCTTCTCCAGGAAGACTTATTTGAAAGTTAAATAGCAATAAAGTGAAATCCTGATGCAGTCTGGGAATGGTAATAAAGTTCTTCCTTATACCTTTTAAAAATATGTATGTATATTCAAACTTGTGGAAACAACACCATTTAAAGCAATCTTTCTGTGATGACTAGAAGGGAATTACTTGCAAAACAAATTCAGGAATTTCAGACAGTCAAGGCTAGACTGGGTTCATTTCAACGCTCAGGAGAGGTATTTGCTAAATGAAGGACAGATTTGGTGTAGCACCTGCAAAACAGAAGAGTGTAAGGGGACATTTGCATTTCTTGCCCCCTCTCCTACCATGTGGCACCATGGGCACAAACTTCATCAGCAAGGGCAGGTCTGAGAACACCCAGCCTCATGCTCCGTGCTAGGGATGACTTCAGAAACCAGAGCCCTGCTCCCTTCTGGAGGACAGGACACAAAGCAGTGTGGGGCACCCTGAACAATTTTGAGCCCACCAGCTTAAAAGGTCTGGATCCCATGGTTTTGGAGATGCTTTGGATGAAGCTGGCTCCTAGGTGTCTCTGCTATGGTGGGCAGGCAGGAGCAGCTGGTGGGGACTTGAGGTTTAACTGAGCCACCCTGTCTCATGACCGGTGGACAGACAGAGGCAAGCTTGCTGCTGTGCCGCTTGTACTGGGTCTGGCTGGGATGGAGTTATCTTCCCCATAGCAGTCCCTACAATGCTGTGCTTTGTATTTGTAGCTAGAGCGATGTTGATAACACACCAGTGTTTTAGCTACTGCTGAGAAGTGCTTGCACAGCATCAAGGCTGCCCCTCTTGTCCCCAAAGGCCAGTAGACTGAGGGTGGGCAAGATGCTGGAAGGGGACGCAGCCAGGACAGCTGACCCAAACCAGCCAAAGGGATACTCCAGACCATATGACATTGTGTTCAACAATAACAGCTGAGGGGGGCAGTCATTATTAAGGTGTTTGTCTTCTGACCAACCCCTACGCATACTGAGGCCCTGCTTCTCAGGAAGCATCTGGGGATCGTTTGCTGGTGGGAAGTACAGAATAAATTTTTTTTCTTGCTTTGCTTCTGCGTGTGGCCTTTGCTTTTTTTTTTTCATTAAACTGCCTTTATGTCAACCCAAAATTTTTCATCTTGTTTTTCTCCCCCCTGTCCTGCGGAGGAGGGGGAGTAATAGAGCAGCTTGGTGGGCATCTAGTGGCAGCCAAGGTCAATCCACCACACTGCCTCTCCTCCCCTCTCCTATTCCTCTCATGGAGGACCCTGATCACTGACAGAGAAGGTCAAAGCAAACTAAAAACAATAAAACCTTTAGGCAGCTCCCTGCTGTGCTTCCAAGATGCTCACACTTGTGGTAGGGATGGGAGATGTTGACATGTTTAACCCATAAGAGCCATGAGTCTGGCCTGAGCACAGGGCTGTGAAGAGGCTGGAAGAACCCTTCTCTTCATCATTACCATCTGGCTTCATTCATTTTAGGGCAACAGGCCCTGTTCCTAGGCCCACTTTAAAAGTCAGGCTCTTCTCAACATATTTCATCCATTACATTCAGGTTTCCTTCATCAAGGAGTTAAGGCAAACATGGAGGAAATATAATATTCACACTTGTATGCCCTAGGTGTTCCAGGCAGAGCTGTTAAATCTACTACACAAAATAAATCAATGCATCTGGAAAGGAAAAATAGTCTTTATCTGTTGTTTTAGGAGATCTAAATGTCTAGGATTCGTTGTCTAGGCAAGTAGCTAGTGACTGCCAGGTCCATATACCTTATCCTAAAGATCCTTCTTTCCTCACAGGTATTCGTTGAGAAGACAGAGATTAGCACAAAGGGTCTGCAAAAACAAAGTTCTGGAAGATATCAGTAATGGCCCTTCGAGCCACTGGGGGTTTTTTTGTGTCATTGGAGCTAAAATAATCAGGCCCTAATACATGACAATGGATCAAGGCATATATTTTACCTTTAATTTCATGATCAATATGTGTGATGGTGAGAATAGAGTCTGTGGACCTCAACAAAGCATTAAGCATGAATAAAAGGTTTATTAAATCCAGAAAGGTAGGATTAAGGATTTCACCTCTAGTAACCATTGAACTGGCAAAACCATCACCCACCATTCTTTCAATAGTAAGAAAAGTCCCTCAGGGATCTTCTCATACAGAAGAGAAGGTGAATAAAACCAGCAGTGGCAGCATGGGAAATGTCACCAAATTGTGGAGGGTGCTTTTTCTTGACGAGGTGTAAGCAAAGCAAGGGCCATTGCACAGAGCAAAAAGAATAGTCTGAACCAGTCCTAGTCTTCTTGCTACCATCCAGTTGGGTAACAAGCTGCCATCAGCAGCAATGTCTGTTTTGGATTCTCTGAAGGTTTGACCCAATGATCTATGAGTGGTATTAATTGGTTGAGAAAACAAAACTTACTCACATGGTGAAACTGGCCAGCTAGAGAAACTTGTTTCCTTGTGCAAGCCAGAATTTGGGCTGTCAGAAGCTTTTCTGAGTATACCTCAGGCTCCTTGGAAAAAGGTTTAAGTTTATTTTTCCTCATGCTCACTGAATTGGAAGAGGTGGTTTGTTTTGCAATGTGGTAACAGCATCCCATCCCATCCAAATTTGCTAACAGTCCATTTAGCCCAGCATATGAAGACACATGCAGTAACGGTGTATCTTACTTATCTTTATTCAAGAAATGACTCCTAGGAATAAAGGAAGAAAAAGTGGAAACCAGGAACCATTGTGGAGGGGTTATGGAAAGAAGAGAGTGCTTTGACAGCCCAGAGGAGGGCTCCCTGGTGTGGGAGAGCTCTGTTAGTGCAGTACTGCTTCCCT
This sequence comes from Sula dactylatra, assembly GCA_013389905.1. NCBI lineage: Eukaryota > Metazoa > Chordata > Aves > Suliformes > Sulidae > Sula > Sula dactylatra. Next base: position 80,687 of record WEKW01029255.1, on the reverse strand, counting down.
GAGAGACCGTCCCAGCATGGGGATGCTCTCGGAAAGCAAAGGAAAAAAGCAGGGTTAAAGGATTGCTATTTTGTGAGTACTTTGTAGCTGCAGCTCCAGTCTGGGCTTTTATTTGAGTGTGTCACTCGCAACTGCAGCATTCGGGAAACCTGCTGCGTGGGAAAGGTCTAATTAACACTGAATCACCCATCCCCTGCTCACCGCCATCCTGCCGGTACAGGGAGCAGGCGACAATAAACAGCTTAGCGTAGGTGGCTCTCTTTTATTAGCTAACTAGAGGCTACTGAAAGGAAGGAAGGGGGGTGGGGGTGGGGACAGTGCCCCAGCTAGGAATTAAGCCAAAACCATTGACTGAATATGGGGTTGGAAAATGGCAGTACTGCCGTAGTTGAGAGAGCAAATACCGGTTCGTTCCAATACTGGAGAAGTGCGACAAACTCTCATTGTTCCCTCTCAGCTGAGTCACTGCTTTCATTGCTGGGTGTTAAATGAATCATTCCTCTCATTTTCCACTTTGTTATAATTTGGGGTTGTGTTTTCAACTCTTTTTTAAGCAGTGTAGAGGAACGCTGAGCTGGTTTGTTTGCAGAAATGATATCCTCAACCCCAACGCTCCCATGGGAACCATGTCAGAAATGTGTCTGGAGAAACAATGGGAGTGTGAACTGGTGAGGGTAAAAGCCAAGAGCACCTGGTTAGAAGCAATGCACAGGTACAGAGGAGGCACCTGCAGGGAGAGAAAGGCCAAGTCTATCTTCACTTTGTGGTCTAGAGCAGTGGAGCCATTCTGGGGCAAATCTCCTGATCGTGACCACTTACGGTGTGTGTTGGTTCAGTCCTCAAAGGTGTTTTGGTCCACACTAACTAGATTGGTGCCTCTGCTCCAGGCAGGCATCAGCTGAGCTCCAGTCCCTAATGGGATCATGAAAGTCTGAATCAAAGACTGGTCCCAGCTCTGAGCCACATGTGGGGTGGGGGATTGGGATCAGAGCTTTTGGGAATAGGCCAAAGTAGATCCATCAGACTGTTGATGGAGCTAATGTCAGACCCTCAGCACCAATGTCTGAATTCATGGATTCACTCCTATTGCCCTGAGCTACTTGTTAATGTGAACACAGGCAAAAATGTTAAGTTTTTACCTTAAAAAGAGAAATATTGTTTGATTGTAGAAAATAGGTATTACTATCATAAATAAGAGCCAGAAAACCCAGCAGATATAAAGTTTCTATTTCCCTCCTATCATTGTTTTGGGAGGCTGAGAAATGTAAGAGAAAAAGGCAGTGACCATAAGCAGTAAGTGCCATATATCTAACCTGACCTAATGGGGTGAGAGCATCTGTCCTCTGATGAGGCACACCTGCAGCAGGGCGCTCAGCTTCAAAGTGTGTGCAAAAAAGAAGAGGTCCTTGGTTTGCCTGTCCTACCTGAAATTAGGAGTTTTTCTAATGGGACCCATCAGGTAATAACAATTATTTCACTTGAGATGTGCCTCATTTCCACTACTTTGAAGAACAGAATTGGGCTAATTAATTAGAAGAGTTTGGGTCATGATCAAGCCAAAGGACATGCAATTCACTGATTAAATTGACTCAAGACACAGCTGTTCAATGTGCTAAAATAATAGTATGAACCTCAGGGCTGTTTTTAAGAACTGCTATAATTTCCTTAACTGCAGAAGCTTCAGTAAAGTACTCTTCAGGCTCTTCCTGTGAAAGTAGCATTACCTTCAGCTTACCTGAAAGAAATGATCTCGCTTCAAGTGAACTTGAGTGCTGAGTACCCATAGAAATTAGATCCCTGAAGGACCCATCATGAGGTACTTTTAAAAGATTTTCTTTGGTTACCTGTTTTCTGGTAAAACAGAAGAATATAACTCTTCAGTACTGCAGTTACATTTTTTGCATTCTGATAATTTCAAAATCTCACTAAGAGAAAATTTTCTCATGAGTCAACTACTACCTGCTATCTCACATGTCAGTGCAGCAATATAACCGTTAATTATTTGCAATGATTAAGCTGAATGTTTACAGCTAAATTCATTTCCTAGTAAAATAGCCGTTCTGTGCATTAGACACTACCTTTCTGTCAGAAAACTATGTGAAAGAGTAGCTTATAGATATTTTTCTTATGTTATGAAATGAAGAGCTTTTAAATGAACTGATGTTGCAAGTAAATACACTGCAAGAAGTTTTGTTCTCTATCTTGAAAGAGTATGTTATCTGAATTTTTATAGTGATGCTGTGCCAGAAAGTTTTTTCAGTTCAGCAGCTAAGTGATATGAATTAGCATATCTTCAAAACTCAAATCATACAACCCATATCATGCTCAGCTTCTCACCTGAGATAGAACATCTGCCAAAGGTTAGAGAAGGACAACAAAGATGATCGAAGTTACAGACCAGCTTTTATATGAGGAGCAACCAAGTTAGGAGTCTTCCACGTCCAAGAAGTGGATGCAGCAGTTTTTTATAAAATCATGAATAACACTAAGATTGTGACTAGGCAGTGACTGTACACCATTCCCTATTGTAAAAAGAAAGGCATCAAATGAGCCTAGTGGGATGCTGATTCCGAATAAGAAAAAAAATTTTTTCTTCACACATTGCATAATTACACTACCACTCCCGTTGCCTTATGATGTTGCAGGTGCCAAAAGTTTAAATGGGTTGAAAACACAGTGAGACAAATTAATGGAAGAAAATTCTATTACGGGCTGTTAAATACAAAGGTACTGCTTAAGGTTTAGGAGTGTCTGAACCATGAACTGCTGGAGAATAAAGAACACGTTAGGGAAGTATTGCTATGTGCTTGGCCTATCCTGATAGTCTTTTGTAAGCATGCACATGTAGCCACTGTCAGAGAAAGGATTTGGAGGTAGCTCAACCTTTGGTCAGCACAGCTATTCTCAGATTTTATAGTCTGTTAGAGTCAGGATCTTTTACTAGCACTACCTGCATATCAGTAATGTCTGACACTGTAGGTCTTAGCTTTTGCCACTGAAGAGCTCCTGGTCTTTGATCCAAGCTAATACAGCTTAGAAAAGGTGATGATGGAGTAGAACACTGCACCTCACAAAATGACCCAGCAATTCAAAATACACTGAGGATCTCTGTGGGTCTTAAGTGTTGCTGAGTGTGAGCTATTTCAGGGAGGAGCAAGGAAGTGGTAGGGCAAAGGGAGAGAGTTTGAAGCTGCAGTGAGAAAGAAGCTTTCTTGTCGTACCTACTGCATAGCTTAGAAACTCAAACAGCTTTTGAGGTAAATCATATTATAGAGGCTGCAACAATCTGTGTTGGAAAATCACTGTACTTCTAGCCTAGATTTTTGGTTAAGTGAGCACTAGAGGACTGTACCATACTGTTCTCTTGGTCTCTTCAACAAGAGCAAGCTCTTTAGCAGCCATAATTACTTGAACCTTATTAGATCCAGAACTTTAATTCCTAAGTTGCCCTTCCTCATATGCCAGTAAAGCCATAATGTATATTTTATGTCTTAATACATGAAGTTAAACACGTTATCAACATAAAGTCCTATCCTTGTCCTGTGGCCAGCTGTTCTCTCCCAGGTCTTAAGAAAGAGAGCTCTTTACAAAATACTATCTATGTAGAGCAGTTTTTTTTAATTGTATACTCAGTAGGTTTTGGTTTTCTTCATCTGTATATTCGGAGATACTTTAGAGAGGAAGCATTAATACTGCCTATTTACTAGGGAGATCAGTGGGTGGCAGGTGGCACAGCAGACAAGCTGACTGCCTCCAGGGCTTCCCAACATGCCTGCGTCTTGCATTCCTGCAAAATCTGGTAGACCCCACGAATCACTTGTGGCAAATGCCTGCGTGTGAGCATCCAGCTCTAGGTGTTTCACTGCAAGACATTCCAGTGATGCTGCTCTGCCCAAGAAATTTAGGACCGTGTACTCACATCTGAAGTTGTTGTAAGGGGCCTCAGGCAAGAATGTACTCAAGGACATGATCTTCACAAGTGATCAGGGACATGCTGGAGGGATGCAAACAACCTAGCAGCAGGTACCAGTCATGGAGACCAATATAAAAGGAACTAAGGACATCTCCATCTAGATTAAGAGTCAGGACACCAGTTGAAACCAACACACCTTGCAATACACTCGATGGGCCACCTCATGACTGTATGGGGAAGGACTCAGAGATCATGGAAAGGACACAAAAAACACCCCTTCAACAAACTACTAGGGACCACTGGAGACCACCTGATACCTCTTCAGGGGGTCCTAAGGGACCTAGAATGCATGGGTAATTAAGATGTATATATTATAATTAGTTCCAAGAAATAGAATGAATATGTAGAACTGTTCCAGGAAGTCTAATGCATATGTATATAACTGAGCAATATAAGCTCTGTCTATCGCAACTTGTGGTATACATGATAGGAGGAATTATCCCCCGTGCATCCGGCAGGCGCCGTAATAAAGAATGCCTGCTTCTTAATGCTACATTGGTGTTAAGGAGTTTTATTCCTGATTTCGGTGACATCCGGCTCTAGGTGTTTCACTGCAGGACATCCCAGCGATGCTGCTCTGCCCAAGAAATTTAGGGCCATGTATTCACATCTGAAGTCAAACTGCTTATGCGTAGCCAAAGATGAAAGCCGGTGTGAACCTTGATGGAGTGCCCTGTGCCTGGCACAAAATGACAGCCCCCAGGGGAGAGGTATACACAGGACCTTAACATCGTTTTCAACACAGCAAGCTACAATTTCCCATGTGGTGTTTATGGGGCTTTCCAGGATATTTCATTAGAGGGAGTGATCCCTGAAAAGCACACACTATGCTGTTCTCGTTCGAGAGGTCTGACAAAGATCGTGGTAATAGCTGTAAGGAGATGGCTGTGACCTGCATGAAGGCACTCCGACACAGTCTGGAGAGTGAAGGATGGGAGATTGTTCTTGCTGCAGTCTTTTATGGACAACAAGTAATACCTCACTAGCCAGATTGCTCAGTTTTCTGTTAATACGTTGATTTCCAAAGGAAAGTCAATTTTGCAGCTGCATAGTTTATTGGCCTAGCCATCGTCCTCTCTCCCCATTCCCTCTCCAGTACCTATTGAACTTGCTTAAAAGAAGTGAAATTCAAAGAGTGGAAGTCTCAAGGGCATAAAGTGCTTCTGGAAAACTCACAGCCAGGTAGAAGGAAAATCAGATTTGCATCCCCATTGACAGCACACTGCCTGAACCCACGCTGCCTGGCAGCATCTGGCCAGCCTGTCAGCGCCCACCTACCGAGCCGATGGCTGGGCCCCAGTCCCTCCAGACCAGTCCCAGCACTGTTGCCTCCTCCTTGGTGTGGGCATCCTAGGGGGAATAGGGGAGAAAGGAGGGGGAGAGCCACGGGGTTACCGTTACTGCAAGAGGAGCAAAAGTAGGGGGGTTCTGCTGCTCATCTGAAACAACTGGTTTTTCTTGTGGAGCTTTTGTTCTAGACGGCTATCACTGAGCACTGCTGCAACTGCTCACTGGTCTGCTGCTGACATGAGTCAGTGCTTTAAAGTCAGTCCTGTTGAAATTTAGGATCTTAGTCCAAACTGCTGCTCAGGAGGGAAAAGAGCTGCCTCAGGAAAGATGACAATGCAGAAGTCTACAGATCTGCTTGGGGGGGCAAAAAGACAGCACAGACTTTGCGACACCCTTACATTTATCTGACTGCAAGGGGGCAGGGGGACCTGAGCTACCTTGCAAATGACACCTTCACAAAGCTGCCAGTGATCAGGCACAACTCCAGCGATATGACTGATTCAGGCAGGGCTCAACAGGGTGCAAACAGCACCGATGCATGTAGAGTTGAAGTGTTCCTGGTGTCAGCCAAGGAAAAGACTGAGAGGATGTGATGGGAGTTCACAAAAACATCAAGGTGATGAGTAAGTTGAATGCAGGACTGTTATTCACCAAACCCTGCAATCCTAGAACAAGAGGTCACTTAGGAAATTAGTAGACCAGCCTGAAGGGGACTACAGAAAGCATTTTTTTAAGCAATAGATAGCGAACTGCTGGAATGTGCTGCAGGCAGCATCAGCAGGCTCCAAAGGGGTTTGGACAAATTTGGAAAACAGGCCCATAAGCAGGCAGTAAAGGGAACAGGCAAGGATGTATTTTCCAGCATCCCTAATCCAGCCCTTGTGGGTGCTGGGTATAGAAGGGAATACCCCACAGAAGGTGGCTTTAGGTGCTCTCCCAGGCTCACATACAGTAAGGCAGACGGCAGAGCTAGAGGGGACCCTGGTCTGACCCTGCAAAGCACCTTTCTTCTTACACCCTAACTGTGACAGCTACAACTCAGACAAACTCCACAAGTCTGCATAAAGTCCTAGGTATTCTTTCCCACATAACAATATAAGACTTCAGTGCTTATGATGCTTCTTGAGGCTTTCCTTGAGAGGGTAGTTTTCCCTCTCGCTGTGTCTTTTTCATTTTTTTCCCCCTATGGCTTTAGCAGTCCAGAAACTCAATTTCCTCTTGGAGGACACACTATAATCCTCTCAGCAAAAGGAAATAGAAGGGAGAAATGAGTAAGAGTTCTTCCTTTGCCTCAATCCTGGACAGATTGGTAAGAAATGAGGAATAGCAAAGACATATCCTCGCTATTTGCAGAAGCCTGAATGTTAACAACCAGTTTGGAGGGGAAAAAAAAAGGGGGAGTAGTTTTGGTTCAATCTCATTTCCTGTGTCCCAGTTCATTACAAGTGTCATTTAATAAAGAATGATTTTCACTATGATTTTTATTTCCTCTGAAAAGAAAATTAAGAATCATTAGCAGGGAAAAATGATTCAGTCTTTTGAGAAATCTAGTTATGTTGCGGAGCTCAGCTGCCAAATTACTATAAAAGTCTCTGGGAGATTTTTTCTATGCAGTACAGAGAAATAACATGTAACAGTCAAGACTCCTACATATAATTGTATTGGGTTTGCATGGCAAGGTTTTAGTAGCAGGGGGGCTACAGGGGTGGCTTTTGTGAGAAGCTGCTAGAAGCTTCCCCTGTGTCCGATAGAGCCAACACCAGCCAGCTCCAAGACAGATCTGTCACTGGCCAAAGCCGAGCCCATCAGCAATGGCTGTAGTGCCTCTGGGATAACATATTTAAGAAGAGGGGAAAAAAACCCTGCTGTGGAACAGCAGCTGGAGAGAGCAGTGAGAAACAACCCTGCAGACACCAAGGTCAGTGAAGAAGGAGGGGGAGGAGGTGCTCCAGGTGCCGGAGCAGAGATTCCCCTGCAGCCTGTAATGAAGACCACGGTGAGGCAGGCTGTCCCCCTGCAGCCCATGGAGGTCCATGGTGGAGCAGACATCCACCTGCAGCCCATGGAGGACCCCATGCTGGAGGAGGCGGATGTGCCTGAAGGAACTTGTGACCCTGTGGGAAGCCTGCGCTGGAGCAGGCTCCTGGCAGGACCTGTGGCCCCATGGAGAGAGGAGCCCACGCTGGAGCAGTCCGTTCCTGAAGGACCACACCCTGTGGAAGGGGCTCACACTGCAACAGTTCATGAAGAAGGACTCATGTTGGAGAAGTTCATGGAGGACTGTCTCCCGTGGGAGGGATCCCACCCTGGAGCAGGGCAACAGCATGAGGAGCCCTACCCCTGAGGAGGAAGGAGCAGCAGAGACAATGTGTGATGAACTGACCACAACGCCCATTCCCCGTCCCCCCACACCGCTCAGGGGGAGGAGGTAGAGAAATTGGGAGTAAAGTTGAGCCCAGGAAAAAGGAAGGGGTGGAGGAAAGGTGTTTAAAGATTTAGGTTTTATTTCTCATTATCCTACTCTGATTTGATTGTTAGTAGATTAAACTGATTTCCCCAAGTCGAGTCTGTTTTGGCTGTGGTTGTAATTGGTGGTTGATCTCTCCCTGTCCTTATTTTGACCCAGGAGCCTTTCATTATATTTTCTCTCCCCTGTCCAGCTGAGGAGCAGGAGCGATAGAGTGGCTTTGGTGGGCACCTGGCATCCAGCCAGGGTCAACCCACCACAATAATTTAAAATAAACCCTTGGAAATATTCAAGTAAAAATACAGCAAGTTTGTATTTCTGTTGTTGGCTGCACACTGTAAGTTTTTGACCAGCAGACTGAATAGTTACATGAATGGTTGTGCTCTTTAGAAACTTTCTGACCAAACCTGCCATCCTGTGATGTTATGTAAATGTTTTGAATAATGTATGTGCCTGCAATAGTGCTCAGCAGGGGCTACTTGAATGAGAATCTGCAGGTTATTTGCTGGAAATGCCTTGCAGAACTACCTTGGGTTTTTTTCCTCAGTTCAGTAAACATTCTGAAAGCAGGGAACACACACAAAGGCAAGCCCAGCCACAGCTCCTCTTGACATAGATAAAAACATTATGAATTCATGCAGTCCACAGAACAAGATGTTTGTGCATGAATCCAGCCTAGGGTTTTATGGGAAATGCTTTGTCTAGGCTGTTTATTTATTATTTCTATTTACCAAATCAAACATTTTGATCTGAGATTTTTTTTTCAGTTGGAGTGCTTCCTAAAGAGTTTGTTTACTTCTGCATCAATTTAAGTTTCTGTCATAATTTTACTTTCTAGACACTGCACTAAATTGACACCCTTTTTGTCATCTTTCCCCTTGCTAACATCTTCCCCTGCTCCATGGGTGCTGACAGCCTTGCTTCCTAGAACAACCTAATTCAGGAGGAGAATTGTTAAGCTCAGAGTTTCCAGTGTGATTGCTGTTTGAAGACTGATGTTTCTGTTTCTGACCAGTGTGGTGGTAACTTGTCCACTTTTCCAGCTGTACTGTTAAGCTTTTGCTGCCCCTGCAAATCTCAGGGTCTTCCTAGTGCAGATTTTTCTCTTGCAGATGGTTGTCCCACTGGAGGGCCATCATCCAGCCTGAGCTCCTGCATGACACCAGGATCAGAGCTTTGCACTATCCTTTGCGTTTAGTATGCCCATACATTAAGCATGAGTTATGGCAGTATAGGCAGAAGGAATTTATGGTGTAATTCATTTTGTCTGACTTGTGGTACCTACAGAACAAAAGTTCACATATGAATCAGTTGGCCAAAACTGCCTTTACAGTCAGTGGGGCAAAATGGGCACTTTCATCTTACAATTCATATTACTTTTTTCACTGTCCAGTTTGGACTGACACAAACCATGTCCCCAACATACCTCTGTCTCCACATTGCTTGTTCAGGGAAGAGAACGTGACTGGCTCAGCTTACCTACCAGCACCATCAAGATTAGATCAGACAGGTCCCATCCTCATTGTCAAGTGGCAGAAAATCCATCGCGATTCCAGAAAAACTGTTCCAGTGCTTGAGCACCTACTCAGTCTTGAAAATTTCTGACATTTCAGCTTTGGGCTTTCACTATGTTTTTTTTTCCACTAGGTTAGGGAGAAAATATACTCACAGGCACTTCTTGCTTCATCTGCCCTCAAATAATAGCTAGTCTTTAAAATCATAAACTAGTATAACCTTCATTATCTATGAGAAGTGACTTGAAATTTGTACAGCAACGCTTGATATGATGTAGGATGTGTAATGAGGACTAAGTGGCTAAGTAGCAGTAAAGAGGTAGGACTGCCAGGTGTAGTCACAGTAGAACAATCTGGATTGCAGTGCAGACACCACATGCAGACTTTTCTACCCCAAAGAGTGTGTTTGGACCACAGCTCTGCTCCCCTTGCAAACAAAGGGAGAGTGCAAGGCTGAAAGAGGAATACTAATTAAGTTTGCTGATGACAAAATTTGGAGGAGCTGTTGACACTCTTGAGGGCAGAGAGGCCCTGCAGAGAGATCTGGACAGGCAGGAGAGCTGGGCAATCACCAACCATATGAATTTTAACAAGGGCAAGTGCCAGATTTTGCACCCGGGGCACGGCAACCCTGGATGTACGTACAGCCTGGTGAACGAGAGGCTGGAGAGCAGCTCTGCAGAGAGGGGCCTGGGGGTTCTGGTCGACAGCAAGTTGAACATGAGCCAACAGTGTGCCCTGGCAGCCAAGGGGGCCAACCGAGCCCTGGGGTGCATCAAGCACCGCATTGCGGCTGGTCGAGGGAGGGGATTGTCCCGCTCTGCTCTGCGCTGGTGAGGCCTCACCTTGAGTACTGTGTGCAGTTTTGGGTGCCGCCGGACATCAAGGATACAAAGCTGCTAGAGAGTGTCCAGAGGAGGGCCGCAAAGCTGGTGAAGGGTTTAGAGGAGAAACCATATAAGAAGCGGCTAAAATCACTTGGTTTGTTCAGCCTGGAGAAGAGGAGACTGAGGGGACACCTCATAGGAGTCTACAGCTTCCTCACGAGGGGAGGAGGAGGGGCAGGCACTGATCTCTTCTCTCTGGCAACCAATGATAGTACCCCAGGGAATGGCAGGAAGATGTGCCAGGGGAGGTTTAGGTTGGATGTTAGGAAAAGGTTCTTCACCCAGAAGGTTCTAGAGCACTGGAGCTGAGTCCCCAGGGAGGCAGTCATGGGACCAAACCTGATGAAATTCAAGAAGCACTTGGACAACACCCTCAGAGATATGGTGTGAATTTTGGTTTTGTCCTGTGCAAGGAAAGGAGTTGGACTTGATGGTCCTTGTGGGTCCCTTCCAACTCAGGACATTCTATGATTCTATGATTCTGTGAAATGCCTGCTGCTGCCTCCGGGCTAGGTGGTGAATGAGGTGAGCAATTGTCATGGCAGAGAGGACTCAGGAGATTTTCAAACATCAGGAAAGGCAATGAGAGATTAGTTCATTCCTCTCCCTGTCCCAGGTGAAATAAGGATGTCCTAGTAATACCTGACTTGTGTCCCAGAGGCCATTTCTTCCAGGAGCTGCTGCTTTGCCTTATGAGGCCAAGCTCCCCTGCACAAAGCCCTGGCTGCATTTGGAGCTATGCGTTCATGAGAAACCAGTCAGTCCTATTGTAGCAACAATTTTCCTTTCCTTTTCCATCATCTCGGGCTCAGGGAAGAAGGTCACACTTATATTTAGAGTTTAAACTACTAAGCAAAGGGCTTGTTCCATTACTTTTTGTATGGAAGTGTCTCACAAATGTTTTTTGGTTATAATTATATAACGATAATAATCTAACCCACTAAATCACCAGATAAAATGCAGCCAACCAAAAGGACATCTAAACCAATTAATTTCAAAATTCAAACTATTATTTGGCAGCTGAAGACTAACACTTCACTAGCACTTTTCACTGCAGAGCTTCCATAGTTACATCCTCTGTATCTGTTTTGCTACATGGCTTGAAGGTGCAAAACAGTGGTACTTTTAAATGCAACAAAATGTGTTACTTTTGCTCATTTTGCTTGTAATAAGTGAGATTTTCTTTCAAAATAAAACACTTCTTAAAACAGTTAAGTAAAACTAGATAAGAAAATCTCATTCAGAATTAATTTCAGGGTAATCATTGTCCACAAGATTTTACAAATATCTTTTGTTAATATGTTTTCCTGGCCTAATAAATGGTACCTGGATAATTAAGTGAGCAATCTACTTGGAAATCTAAATGCCATTAAGGCAAGAAGAGTGGGCTTCTGTTTGTCAGAACATAAAAGACAACTCAAATATGTCCATGAATATTAAGCACTTTCTTTCCCTTCAAGACTTCTCTCCATTCAGCTACCAGTTCTCCTAAGGAAATAGCTTTTCATTACTGTATCTTCATGCCCTCTAAATGAAAATAGTTTAGTACACAAATCAAATGCCCTGATTTCTGAAAATGCCACTGAGGAACAAAATACAGAAATCTACACCTGGGAAGAAGAAATTAATTAATTCAGAACTCAAAAATGAAGTCATTTCAATCTGCTGCTGAACAGCAGGCAAAGACCAGCTTGAGTGATTTATGTAACTTTTATGTCCCACTTTTTACCTATGATTAGTAGATTGTGTGTCTTGATATCATTAGAAAAAAAGATTCATTGCACTGAGGCAGAGGCCCAGTGCTCTGGGTGGGTTATTCCAGACTCAGACTTTGCCTTGAGAAGAAGAATGATGCTTTAGGGGAAGACTGGAATTTACCTTGGAGCTACTCTAACATACAAATCTACCTGACAGTCTTATCAGCCTGAAAAGAAGAAACTCAGCATCACTGAAAGCCCGAGAACATTNTTTTTTTTTTTTTTTTTTTTTTTGGTAACATTATGGTCTATGTTAAGATATCCAAGTATCTTTAATACAAGTGGGAAACAGTTTTCCTCTATGAATATCAGCACAAATAAATAAATAAATGGGGTGTCAATATTTGAGCAAAACTGCTCAACAGAGTTTTCCCAAGGCAAGGCTGTCTGATGTGAGATATTGTCTTCTCCTGGTCATGCTCTGCCTCTGGCCTCAAAAAATAGCAGTTCAAATGCTGTCAGCAGCCACAGACAAAGAAATCCTAACAGACTGACAGAACACAAGAAAAAAAGGCATCTGAGTTGATGGCTACTGCAGAAATGTATGCCCAGACACTGGCAGGTTGATTGGCAACTGCTGTTTGTCAGACTGTGTGCCCACAAAATCTAGATTACACTGTAAAAGTATCACAGTGCTCTCCACAGCTGAAACAGAGCAACCCTCCTCCCCTGTGGCTCAAGGCCAAAGTTAGTAAAACTTTGGTCCATCAGCATATTGTCTGGAGAGTCACCAACCTACAGACTTGTGCCTCCTCACTGAGAAAAGGAACTACTATTATGCCATTTTACAGGTGGGAAGTGGGGAGTGGAGACAGGTTCCAGGGCACTTAACCAGGTGTTTGAATATCACATTAGCCATGCAGTCACAGCATGGCTCCGCAGCAATGCGGGAGACCCACAGGCACTTGGGAGCTAATTCCCCCAGGGGTCCCCTCCTCTCTCCATGTGCGCTGGAGGGAAGCCAGGTGTGACAGCTAAATTTCAAATGTTTAGGTTTAAAAGAGATAGTTCCTCTTCTGAGTGATAACCTCTGAGAGCACAGAGAAAGCCAGGAACCAAATAGGTGCAAACCTGAAAATTAGGGGATGGTCCAGTGCTTTTGTACAAAGAAAACATGATTCTTAAACAAAAAGAAAAACTCAATCTACTGAGAGACCTTCTTGTCCAAAAAACCCCCATGTGAGACAGTTATCTGGTATGTAATCAAGCGTGAAATGCTAGAGATGAACCAAAAGCTTTGAAGGGAAGAACAAACCAATGTATATCTTGTCTGTGGCTGTCACTTCCCTTGACAGCCATGGCCTGTCTCCTCTGTCTTGTTAGAAACTATGTCAAACCATTTATTTTCATCCTTATCTCTAAGCATCTGAGGCAATGTGAAAAGAGGAAAATAATAAATCCAAATGTGATTAGTGGAAATACCATTTGGTGGGTCCCTTCCCACGTGAAGGAAGGCAGAATTCAGCCCGTAAAAAGATATTAATCAGAAAGACAGTGTAAAACAGGACAAAAAAAAGACAGAAAGTGCTGAAAGCAAAAGTAAAAAAAAAAACTAAAAAACCTCAGTAAAATATTCTAATTAAATCTCTAAGCTTCCCCTTGTAAACACTTGAAAATAAATTTCATTTTGTTTACTACAATGGGATGACAAACCTTTTCTTTCTTCAGAGCTATGAATTCTCACTTTCTAGATATGAATCACTCCATTTCATTACGAAGAAGAAGCAGATTGCTGCCATCTTAATTGTAGCCAAAATATTATTTTCGGTAACTGCGAATAACAGGGTATGTTGACTTGTGGAGAAATGTGACATGCTCAGGATTTCTAAATTATAAATAGAAGAAAGAGAGAAAATATACTGGAGTGACATAAGTAAACTCAATGTTACTATTCTAAACAAAACTCAGAATTGCATTATTGTAAATAGATAATGAGAGTTTCCATTGAAAATTGAACCCACTAGCTTTTCAAATGAACGTAATTCAGTGTGTAAATCATTGATTAACTTCATCTGAACAAGCTGTACAGCAGCCCAGAGGCAGCAGAAAGCTTTAGGGAGACTTCTCCAGGTTCCCCACCAGTCAGGCAGGCTCTCCTCAGCATATGTCAGTGCTTTACCCATGTTATAAAGGACTCATGCAACAACACTTTTCACTGTCCGACAGTAAAAAGGCTGTTCTGTTTTGACCTCCTTGTCTAGCTACCTTTTCTCTCTGACCTTCACATGGAAAGTTGCAGGTTTGGGGAAGCTAAAGCATTTCTCAAGGATCTGAGACCTGGAGGGCCACAGCTGCCAGGCGCAGGCATCAGAGCAAACACACTAGGAGGAAGATCAGCAGCACAGAGCACAGGCTAAAATCCTTTTTAGCACTGAATAAAAGCTGTCAGGAGAAAACAAAGGCAGAGGCATCTGCACACAGGCTGGCAGGCAAGTCTTGGCAGGTCACTGCATGCCAGTCTTTGTAGCAGATTGTAGCAGGTTATTTACCCAATGTAGGCTACAGCCTATAATGAGAAGTCTGTACTTCATTTGACTGCACTGTGTATTGCCAGTAAAGTGCTTGGGATTATAGCTTCTCTTGGCATTCACCTTGACAAAAGCCCATTTTTTTCCCTTCTAAGGAAGTTTGGATTCAGAGCAGTGACCCACAGAAGGTAAGAGAAAGTAAAAGCTTTTTGTAAGAGAGCTTTCCTTAACCTTTACTGTACTGGGGACCAAAACACGGGTGTTTGGGAGCCGTGCATCAGGCCACCTTCACTTTCTTCAGGACAATGTGTGGATGCTGAGTGCCATTCACCAGGCGTGTGCCGGCATCACTGGGCACCACCATACCCTCCTCCAGGCAGAGACACTTGCAACGTCAGCACTTTGGTAGGGGGTGCCCAGGGATCAGTCTCTTTGGAACCAAGAAATCTTCTTACTCACCTTTCTGGTGTGGTGCCAGTTTGCTCTTTCACATTGCCTGTACTCTTAAGAGAGCTTAAGTCTCCTTGTTTACTTGACTGCCTTCAAGCCTACTACTTTTTAACTCCCAAAAGGTGTGACTCCCACGCTGCATTACAAAAATCTGATGTAAATTCAGATGATCCTGTATTCCCTTTTGTATGTCAGTCCCTGCTGACTTTTCTTCCTTGGCAGCTGTTTATTGCTTTGGGGACTGATTATCTCTGTGTATGAGGCTCCTTGAGTGCAGTTCACAGGGAGGTAATTATTACCATCCTTCCACGTGCCGATAACCCAGGATCCATCGCAGAGCAGGCATTACACCACCGGCACCCTGCGCACAGCCAGGCTGATCTTTCATGGGCAGAAGGAAGAAATCCACTGATGAGGGGCTGAGATGCCCTGCAAGGCTTTGGAAGCCGCTGGGAGCAGGATCGGGTCTCTCCGCATCCCACCTGGCCGTGCCCTGGTGAGCTTGGGGTGGCTGCTGCTCGGGGCTGTGCATGGGCCCATGGGGCACCTTCCCAGGGCAGGTATACAGCCACTGCCGGCAGTGCCCTGGCACACATCCCACCTCTTTCCAGACATACTCAGGAGGAACATACTCAGGAGGAGGGAAAGACCCAGCCCAGACCTCCATTGCCAGCCAGGACTCACCCCAACAAATACTAGAAAAGCATCTGCTTCAAAAAGTACAGCTGCAATGTTTCATTTCTAGCTGTACATTCACCAGTGATGGTCACATTCCTGCTTTTCTGATTATATTTTGCTCACATCAGATGTGAAAAATTCATACAGCTCTGGAAGATAATGTAGAGGAAGGAAAATTAATTGATTTGAAGGGTCAGCACCACCCCAAAGCCTCCACCATTTTCAGTTTCTGGATTGCTTTAGGTAGATGCAGAATCCCTTGAGGTACCAGTACTGCATGATGCAAAGAGCAGCTGCACACAGTCTGTGGAGACTTTATTAAACACTAATGAAAACGGACAAACCAGGGAAAACGCATCACAGATTTTGGAAACAAGAAAAGTACTTAGAAGGGTGATTGCTAGCAAAACACAAGAGTTTTGCTTGTAATTTGAGTTATTTTCTTAGAGGAGCTCTTGAGACAGAGCAAACAGAACCTCTGGGTATTATTTTTACAAAACAATCACTCTTAAATTAAAAGTATTTGGACTAACCATAAAATTGAATTGTAATGAGGAAAGGCAAAGGCAAGGTAGAGCAAGGTGAAAGACACAGCAAGGAAACGCCAGGAAAGGACAGGGATTTGATACACTGCAATACAAATGCAATTATTCCTCTCAGTCTGTGAGGAATTAAAAGGGAAGAAGAATCTTAAGATCTATATGCAGACAGCTGGTACTCTGGAGTATGCATGCCTTTTGTGCCTGCTCAATGCAGTCACCCAACACGCATAACTAAAATTCTCCCTGTGTCCTTTCTCTTAGCTAAAATATGTTTTTATATCAAGTCAAAGCTCCTTGACTCGGGCTTACCAGTTCTGCTGAAATCAACCAGGTTACTCAGGGAGAAAAAGTTTCAGACTTCGCTCAATATTTAGCAAATTTTCTCTACTTGGAAATGCATTAGACTTGGTTCAAGGGATGGGAAATAGCCTGGGCCAACTTTTATCTTCTGATGATGAGTTTATTCATCCTAGTGAAAAAAGGTGAGTCATTTCTTGCCTCCCTCAGATGATAAGCTATAGACTGTGATGAAAGTCAGTTGGAATGTAGCATCATAACCACTAACAATAGCGTAATTAAATCTGGTTTTAGTAGGAGGTAGCACATGAACACACAGCAGATAAAGTAGGGGCAGGCAAGAAAAAAATTTAAATAGAATATAAATTGCTTTTCGTTCTTTAACATATGTGTTATCATAAAAGCAAGTTATTTTTCATTAAGTGCTTTGCCTCCCAAAGCAGAAAATAGCAATAGAGTGCAGACCACGTAGATTTGTTTCCGTGCACCAATTTGTGTGCCCTGGCGCGTGCTCAGGTACGTGCTATGTGAACAGTGCCTCAAATCTGCCCACAGAGTCTGATATCATACAGGATCTGAAGCAGAACTGTGCTTCCACTGAAGTCCTGCTACAGGAATTTTATTACTGTAGTTAAAATGTAAATATATTCTGTAACAAGCAGGCCTGCTAGCTTCTCGGCTGAGAGTTTCTGGGGTGAGCAGCTGAGTGACGACTTTATTTGCAACAGAAAATGAATTCTGTTTTTCTACCCGATTCCACTGGACCTGTCACTGACAAGATGCAGTGACTACCTAGATTGTGCAGAGAATCTGGATTTGTCATCTGCAGAAAATACCCAATGACTTTTTTCCAGCATTAAGTTCTCCCTCACTTGGGGAAATATCTTCTCTTTTTCTGAAAGTTTTAGCTGGAAATAGATACGCAAGGACATCTTCTTATCACAGTACAATCCTCAGAGGATTTTAATCACAGAGCACTGTATTAGGAAGCTCTATTCCTTTTTGGTAACTTGGTCGGTTTTGCTTTCTCTGTCCTTCAGAAGTCCTCAAGCACCTAGGTATCAAACAGTTTGAGTATTGGTTTGATCACCTCCTTTAGTGTAGGTCCTATCTTCTCTCTGAGAGTTGGAAAAGCCTCTTGGATGGGAGGAAGGTGCTTTTGCAGGCAGTGCTGGGAGAGAGCCATACCAACACAGCAGAGCTCTCCAGGCCCTGGTGACTCAGCCCCACCAGAAACAGCCCACAGCTTCTCCTTCACTGCTTTGGTTTTTAATATCGCTATGCATGCAAGCTAGGAAAGCTTTGATTCATTCCTGTCTGCCAAAAGCCACCAACAGCTAAACTGAGACACACACATCTCAGCCCACAGTGGCTAAATCTCATAAATTCTTTAGCCACAGATCATTTCTGTTCCTCCTTCTGGAGCTGAACCTTTCTTGATCATCAGGCACTTCATTTTCATGTATTTATTACTCAGGTTCCATTTGAACTGGAAAAAAGGTCCAAAATTTCCTGCAAGCCAGAATCTGGGTGGACCTTGAAGCCAATCAAAGAAGCTGAAAGGGAAGAAATGGTCCCTGTTTCCAGATACACATGACAAAATATTGCCAAAAGGCTGAGAAACTTTGCTTCCAGAACACCAGGTCCAGACAAAGCCTGCTCGGACATGTGTGGTCCTCAGAGAAGAGGTGCTGGGCCTGGCAAATGGGGCAGGGCTCTGCTGGAATACTGCCAGACCTTCACCAGAAGCTGGCCAAACCTGAAGTGTTTCAAATAACACCTTTTTGTCATTTACAACCATCTCTAAACTGACTAGCTCAAATTATCATTGCTTTTGCACTTTATGGCTCTATCACCTATTGTTCCCTTCTGTTTTCTCTAAAATTAAACTCCAGGTTACTTTATCATTCCTGAAATGTACTGAAAAATAGTGCATTATATATGAATAGGCCAAATATAATAGGCAGTTTCAGGACCATGTGGCAACCAGAGCAGTATTCACGAAATGTGGCCTGGGAAGAGCCTTGGGTCATTCATGGGAAGTAAAGAGTTAGGAAATTAGTTGTTTGGGATGAATGGATGCATACGGAAGGCAGGGAATGATATAGAAAGCTATGAGTCACTAGGAGTCCTGAGAGGGGCATTGCAGGAAAGTCCTGATTTTCACTCATTTACGCGGGCAGGACAATCTGCTGGTTTCCTGGGGGAGAATTCTAGTGTTACCTCAAGCCTCTGCAACAAAAGTGTTTGCTGCACTCCTGGGAATGGAAGGAAATGGTTGACTTTAGTGTAACTGTAATCTACAAATGCAGTGCATAGCCTTATTCAACCGCAGGTCTTAAAAGGCTAACGTACTGAACAGCTCTAGGTGTAAAAGACACTAAGCTACAGTTAAAACCACATCCCACAGCAGTAAAATTTACAGGGAATGGAGAATGAAAAGCACTATAAAAATAGCACTAAAAGCACTAAAAAAAGGCAAACAGCAGAATGGAGAGGATGTTGCTGCAGACAGCATTCACATGGAACCAAGCCGTGCAACAATTCTGCAACTGCAGCTGAGAAAAACTGATGGTACAGAGCAGGTTGCCCAAGTCTGACTACATGATTCATATTTGCAGGAGCAAATCCATGCACACACAGCCATGGATGGCTATGACTGCCCTGCCTGCGGGAGGAACTCATAAAAGAGAGTGAGATCCAGACACTAATACTTCTCCTAAGAGTGGGACTTAGGGGGCGTTTAGGCACCCAAGCCTAAGAAAGTGCTGCAGAAATACGTTTGTTCAGCAATCACCTAGACATCTGCATTTTCAATAGCAAAGCTCTTGGGGTGCTTGGGAACACATAGAAACACCCCAGTCTAGAGCTAGATCCTGCTGAAGATTTCCCGTGATCTGGAGAACAATTAGTGAGTCATTGAACTCCACCTCACTCCCGGGAGAGCCATGTCCAGTAAATGTGCTTTTAAAATGCCTAATAGACATGACTAGCAGAAGCCATGGCTGCCATGGTGGCCTTCTTTCAGACACGTGCTTGAAGTAAGGTCCCACTTTTCACAGTAGCTTAGTGGGCATATATTGGAAGGGAAGCTCTTGTCACACCTCCTGATGAAACTAGAGCACAAGCAGAGGTGCAAGATTAAGCAAGCCCAAGGGAGACTAAGGCAATGGTTATGAAATTTCCTGGTCTCTGATCCAGCCCCCAGGACTGTTCACATTATTGGGTATATATGTAACACTTTCTTTAGAAGTGAAATGCATGGGTCTCAATTGCCAAGCTGATTTGCTTGGGTTTTTCATTGCAATTGGTAGTCAAATGGGGGGGTGTGGTGGAAACAACCCCACGGAAGAACAAGTCATAACTTACAATTACAAGCCAAAGTTAGCGAATTTACTTCAGACAAACACCTCACTTGATCCAGATACTACTTCCCTCTCCATCTCAGCTCTCACTTCATTCTCCCTCTCCCCTATTTCCCCCAGACTCCAGACTCTGTTCTTCTCCCATCCCTACGAGGCACAAGGTATTATTCCCTTTGGCCTCTTCACAATAACTGGTTTTGCTGATTTAAAACTAATTAGCATTTATTAGTAACCTGAACACCAGCTATCACTTACCAATCTTAGTTTGAATCCACTCTGTCTGAAGAGGAAATTGAGCATGGATTTTGTGCTTCTTGTTTGCATACTCTGGCCTAGAGGAAACTGCACAAAATGAGTCAGACCTTCCTAGGTAGGTCCCACACTTCAGGAAGGTGTCCATGAGCAAGACCTAAGCATTTGCAGCTCTAAGTAAGGCTAATTGCTTGGGTAAGGTGACTCCAGGAGGAGAGGGATCAGGAATCACACAGTACTTGGCAAATTCCACGGCTGCTCTTTGGTGAGAATTTGAGATCCTTGAAGGAGCTCAACACTCACCAGGGACTGCTGAAAAGTCCTAGACATCTAAAGTCAGTTGCAGGATCTTGCTGGATCAGAGTCTGTAGCTGTTGGGCACTGCAACCCTGGGCTCAGAGGTATGCAGAATATGCAAGTGTCCTCTTTACACATAAGAAGGAAGAGATATCACAGGAGAGAGAAAATAAAAGGAAAAAAAAAAACAGAACAAAGACAGGGGAAGAAAAGGTAGAAACCTCAAGTCCTAGATCCAGTGTGGGTGGGATATTGAGCTGTATTGGTTAAAAAAGAAAATTGAAGGGAAAGGCAAAGATGAGGGGACATTTTCTCTAGTGTTAGTCACAGGGTTTTGGATCTTGAAAGGCATTTTTTTTCCTTGTAAAGGGTGGTCTTTGAAAGAAACTGGCTGAATGGTCAGGTCCTCTTGCAGGAGACTGAATGAACCACATTGCTATAGGGAAATGTGCAAACAGAAAGCTTCTCATAGGGAACCTTGCCTAACATAATTAAATCGTGCAGTGAAAGACATATGCTCTCTGTAGCTGAGCAATCATCTGTTCTATTATCTGAAGCCAAGAAGTTCTGCTATCTATAGGCCATTGGCAAGCATCTATGTGATTAACTGCAACCACCACCCAATTTGGAGTCTGCTCTTCTAATTAACTCTGTGTGGCGTTTCATCCTCATCTGATTATGTCCAAAAGAGAATCTCTTGGACAGTGCTAGCTCTACAAAGCATCTTTTGACTTGTTACAAAAATGTTGCTGTGTTGTAGGAAAGTTATTGCATTTGAGTGACTGTGCTCAATTCTCCTCTCTCTAAATGAGAAATGGAAACTAGAGGTAAAAATAGACACAATCTGAGGGATGCATAATAGTAAACATGATATTTTTCTTGATTTAAACAAAGACGTGCTTCTTATCATCTGAACTCCAAACTCACAGGACCACTCACGCTTTAGAAGTATTCATGGGAGTAATAATTTTCAAAAACTCTTGCCAAATTTCTCTCAGTTGACAGCACATTGAAGAGAGCTTTGTTAAGGAGATCTGTACGTAGATCCCACGACACTCATACTGAAATATATTTAAGCAGGCGTATAACTCTGGTATCTCCAGCTGGTTTTGTTCAATGTATTATTCTCCTCAGCTGTACACATACGGAAATGTGAAGAAGGGACCA
Organism: Sula dactylatra; assembly: GCA_013389905.1. Lineage (NCBI taxonomy): Eukaryota > Metazoa > Chordata > Aves > Suliformes > Sulidae > Sula > Sula dactylatra. The sequence goes on along the minus strand of WEKW01029255.1, from coordinate 59,283 downwards.
TATCTGTTCCAGTTTGGCATTTCTTTTCTTGCAGAAATAAGCAGGTGAGAAAGAAACCTTGAATGTGATGAGCTTCGGATGGCTCAGGGCTGTGCTGGGCTTTAAAGAAGAGAAAAAAATCCAGTGCTGGAAAGTGACAGCAGCTGCTGATGGGGAAGGTAAGAGGTTCACAGTAAAAGGTTCAAGTCTTGCTCCTCCTGAGGTCAGGCAGACTGGGTAGTACCTGTGACCTGTGGTAGGATCATCTCCGACTAATCACACTGACATCCTTATAAAAACCTATAGACTTAGAAAAGCAGGAATCAAAAAGAAAAGTGAGTGTTCTATTGCTGAAACCAAACAGTGCTCTTTTCCACCAAAGCTTCAGCCTGCTCACTTTTTTACCTTGTTTACCTTTAGCACCATCTGGCAGAGCAGAATGACACTGCTATCTCCAGAAACATCACCTCGGGGACAGCGCCAAGGAGCAACCTTTTAAGCCCCATTTTATCTATATTACTTATTGGTTTCCAAGCATTTCTTAATCTGATTGATTAAATCATTAGGGTATTTGATTATCATTGGCAACACAAATCACTCCATTATATCAAACTAGCACCAATACTTATTATCATGTTACCAATGGTTATACTATTATTATTACAATTTAACCTTGTATTCTAATTAATGAAAAACAATTGCAGCAAACAACACAAACATTGTAACTCAACATTTCTTTGTTTTTCTTTCTAATCAACAAACAAGGTCATTATTCACCTTCTGGGTAACAGAACTGCGTTTATATATCTATAAAATCTGAAGTTCATTCTCCTTATCTAAAGCAAACTTCTCAGAACTGTATTTCTGCACAAAAATCTTAAAATGAAACTGTTCAAAATAAATGGTTAAAACTAAATTTCCAAAACCAACAACTTTAGGATTATACTGACAAGCTCTGTCAATGCACAATTTTCTTAACCTATACCAGTATCAAGTTCTATTGATAAAAATTTTCTCATTCAGCTAGTTCTCCCACCTATATGTAAAGTTTAATAATAAAATGCACCCCAAAATCTGTATGACTTGCTAGTAAAGAAAGGAGAGAGAGAGAGGAGAGAAGGAAGAAGTGAAGGGAGGGGTGGAAAGTAGGAAGGGAGGTGCANGAAGGAAGGAAGGAAGGAAGGAAGGAAGGAAGGAAGGAAGGAAGGAAGGATAAAGGGGAAAGTAGACAGTTTATTCTGATTCTAGGTCACCTTGCCCATGAGAGGATTTGTCTTGAAGAATTTATGGGGTACACCATGAGAAACAGACCAGGAATCATGTGTTTTCCCTGATCATTGGCTGCTTTTTAACCACAGATAATAAATGTCAGGTGAGACTCAGCCTACTAAATACCACTTGAGGTCCATGTTAGAATAACATTGTTTGCAGAAAATCTAATTTTCTTTGTGTACATGTTAGAGGTCAAGTACTGCACTTGCACATAGTCCTTGTGTACGTAGTTTGAAGGCAGCCTATAGAATATACACTCACCCATTATGTAAAAATATTGTATGTAGGCTAAGTATGGTATAACTGTTATGAGTGAAGAGACAAAGGGACAACAAATATCATAGGTGAGATGAAGTGTAGCCCTCCCTACAAAAGTTTTCTATAAGCATCTTTTGGCAAAATTGCAAATATTTCATTCTTTGGCTTTTTAAAAAACATAAACCATTAATCTTCAAATAACCTTCTCTCTCATTTTTTTTTTAAATATGACATCTGATTTGCCCCGATCGTTATTATAACCAATTAAATAATTAATCTTCCTTATATGTAATTAAACAGCAAGTTATTTCAAACATTAAAAGTGTAAGCTCCTCTCTAACAAACTGTCTTGATAATCCCTCCCATTTGCATTTCCTAAAGCAGGCACTCCCCATGCTTATATTCACACAAATATGTGTTGCACAAATATTTTTATCTATCCAAGTTCCATAAGGAACCTGACAGCTTGCTCTTTTTTAATGTCCAAAGCATCTATCTTGCTCCTTCTTCCTTACTACCCTCCCAAATCATTTAGCAAGGGTCACACCTTTTTCAGTCCACCTTGGTCAACTCAAGGTTGTGGGTAAGTCATGGCTGCGAGCAGATGGCTATGGGCCCCTGCGTGGCTCTGTCCAGGACCCATGCCACTTGGTGAAGAGCAGGGAGCCAGAGAAAAAGTCAGCAAAGAAGGAAGGTCTGCCAAGCAGTGAGGTGAGGGAGCCCTGCAAAGGGGAAGATGGTCTAGGCGTGGTGTCCACTCGCACCACTGCTTCTCTATTTTACCCCAAGCCTTTTTATGCATAGATTTGTGCAGTGCCCATAAAGAAGAGACCTGAACACGGGACTTTTCCATCCACATCGAACACCCACATCCCTGCTTACAAAGCCACGCTCCCACACATACATTCCCTGTGAATCTTATGTTCTCTGCCCTCTCCCTCATCCTCCTTCCACTTTGTCTCTCATCTAGAAAGTGTCTTCAGCTCCTTTCTGCCTTGGATGCTGCTCTCCCATTTCCCAGCAAATACTCTGACCAAAGGGTATTAATGCAAGCAATAGCTTCCTTTGCCAAGTTCTTCCTAAATTACCTGGCTCTCCAAGGGAACTACTGGACAAAATGGACCATGAATATAATCTCAGTGCACTGCCTTGAATGCAAGGGACATAAACTTCAAGTATGCATAGGAGGATGTATGAGCACGCACGTAACATACAATACAATGCAAGAATAACACTCAACAACGGGTAAAACAAGATGGGGAAGGGTGAAACAGGAAAGGTCAGGGTGATTTCAGCACCACAGGATTGTGTAGTGGGACATGTACAGATCTGGGAAAGTTCATTGTAACCTGTTTTGATTTGTTTTGGTTCTTGCCTAGTGCTTGCTGCTCTGCCTTCTCCTTCACCACTTCTCTACTCACAGCAAAAATGAGCTTCACAAGATAAGGAAAAAACCCCAAACATTTAGAAGTCTTCTCTTGCATTGTTGGGCACTTCAGCTTTTTGAAAAGTTGCTGCATAGATCAAAGTTGTATTTCATTTGGTGACTATTTGAGAATCAAACAGTTTTATAACACATAATTGCTATCAGCAATAATGGGTTTAAGCTCAAAAGATCTCATATTGTATGTGTATTTTCCTGACTAAATTTCAGTAGAATAATATTGCCAATATCCTGTGCTGTGTAGATAAGAGAGACAAAGAATGGATGCCATTAATTTCCAGGAGACCATGTTTTCCTTTCTTGTTTAATTATTACATAATTACTTTTTATGTATTTCAATAGCAAATAATAGCATTGAGTCAGTACCGAGATAACTATGACTTAGCAACTTATTAATGTATATCCAACACTACATGGCTTACCAGAATTTAAGAGTATTTCGATCCTTCCTATGTCCGTGTAATCAGATACTAGATCCTGCATAGCTATAGTGTACTCTAAATCACACATCAGCTGTAGTACATGAACTGATTACCATTTACCTTACTTGATCTACTGTTAAAAGTTAGGCTTTGTCTCTACCTCTTATTCTACATTGGCTTTTTATTGCTTCCCAGCTATACCTTTTAATCTGAAATGGTCCTTCCATAACCTCACATCTTAAAAAAAAAAAGGCAAAAAAACCCATAGGCATTGTGCCTATAATTTAAATACATCTTTTGACTTAGGATGTTAGTATTTCGTATTGGTATTTTTAACAGATACTGAAAGGAGTAAGGTAAAGAAGTGTAAAACAGCAACACATCTAAATAAATTTATTTTCACTTTTTTTTTTTCTCATAACAGAACAGCAGTCATGCATAAAATGCATCCGTGTGGAACAGAAAGGAGCACAAGGAAAAGCTGGTAATGCATCATCCATTTCCTGATCACCATGAGGGGAGCTGCCCCAAGCTGGCAGTCCTGGACCGCTCTGCCGCTGCTTTGCTATACTGAGACAATGTTATGGCTGGGGAGAGGCAGGGGCAGCAGGGAGGGGAGGGATGCGGTGATGCGTGGGTACCAGAAAGCCAGCAGGGCAAGCTGGTAGCTTGGAAGAACTTGTGCCCGACATGACGTGCTAATGTTGCTTATCCAGATTTGGAGTTTGCCTTGTCAGCTGGCTCCCAGTGGGTAGGAAGGGCCTTGAAAGGGCCCCTGCATCTGCGGGGCAGGGCAGGGAGCTCTGGCAGAGATGAGCAGGGAGAAGAGCAAATGGGGAGCAGGTCCTTGTGGGGCCCCCATGTAGAAAACCACTAATTACCTTGTGAGCAGGTAGGAGGGCAGGCTCTTTTATTGTCAGTGAGGTACGTTTCCTCTTAAAATGCTTTTCTCCTAAATGATGCTTCACTCTAAGGAAGCTCTTCAGTCACCAGTTACAACTTTTCATGTAGCTGGAGAGAACAAAATTACCAAATGGGAGGCTAAATCAGATTCACCACGATAACCACGTTTTACCCCAGGGAACAGCACCTTCGGAGTCGACTCACAGAGCGGCAGAATCAAGTAAAGCTGTTCTCAGAAAAAATGCAGAAGCTGAGGGGCGAAGACCAGCGGGGTATGCCAGAGATGAGGAAGCATTGGAAGTGATCACTGGTGATTACAACAATTAGGTTTGGGGATATGAGGCAACCCTGCATTCGGTTGGTTTTCTTTGTCATTACGGTTGCGTTTTGGTGACAGAAGATGGGCAAACCACAGCATCCAGCATCGTCCTGCTGCAGAGTTCTGAGGGCCATGGCTGCGGCTGACTGTCCGTGGGTGAGATGTAAAGCAGGCACAAGATGAACTTCTCCTCATTGCCCGCAACTGCCCAGCTGTTTCCCGAGGGGTAGTGGCACATCAGTTTTACTCCTCCTGGCCAAATGACCATAGCAGCATATGATTAGAGGCTCAAAATGGAAACCTGGGAGGCTGTCATGGCACCTCTGCCAAGGATTAGCCTGCCTGGGCTGTGCCATCTTAAGGTATTACTCAAGCCTCCAAGACTGATCAGCCAGAGCAATCAGGAGAAATGTACAACCCCTTTTGTGCAATGCAGGAGGGGTGGATGTGTGTTGTGTCGGTCATCTCTGCAGCACATTACACTCTGTCACTTCTGACTGGATCCTCCTACTCCAAGCCCCAGCTTAGGTCTATACATTGAGCCACGCATTAAAAATGTCCTTCCCCCTCCCCACTCCCTTTTCAACCAGCCTGTGAAAGAGCTGCAGTTGAGGTTTAAGTGTCTGTAATATCACATTGCCAAGCCTCCAAAGACTGCCAAATTTCTCAGCGGAAAGCTAGGATGTGACATGTGCTATTTGAAATGATTAAGCTATCTTTATACACCGCAAAGGGCACAAACACCATTACAAACATGACTGATGTAATACATTCACAAATCATTTTTTAAAACAATATTCACGAAACAGAGTGCTACCAAAACTACTTCAAAATGTGTGAAAATTACTCCAAATGAAAGTGTTGTGGGCAGATAAGGTCTATGGAATCACTTAGAAGCTAAGACCCTCTTAGGCCCATCAATAGCAAATGAGTTTATGCAAAACAGTCATTTATCTTGGTTTTTACAGCCTTGGCACTCCATCTTAACTGCTGATGTCCAGTATGTCTGCAGCCCTCACTGGGAAAGATTAATAGTCCTTATCAGACACAAATCATTAAGTTTTTCTTTCAGGACCTACTTATTTTGTTTACTTGTAAGTTATGCATGGAATTTACTCTTAAAATTATAAAGAAATATCACATAAAGTTCAGATCATAACAATTACAGCTGGGGAAAGGAAAGCACAAAGCAAGCATCCATGTGACTGTCATTCTGCAGATATGAAGAGCTCTCTCTTAGTGACATTAAAATGCAGGAAATAGACGTTTTTGAAGATTTAAAGGTACAGAAGCCATTCTGTGCTCCTAAACATCACCACATTCAAGGGATGCAGGTTTGCTCAGCAGTGCACCAATAGTGCTCAACAGCCTGCATATATGTTGATCTTGAGCATCCCATTCATAAAACCCTTTAGGAATAAATCACAGAGAAGAAATCTCAAGCTAGCAGGAGAATGAGCAAACTGATCCAGCTCTTTTCAACCCCAAATTTATAGAAGACCTAAACAATGTAGTTTTCCTACATACTGATAATAAACTTCAGTTTCCCTTGCAGTTTTCTCCCTGGGATCTTGGCACGCCATTTGTATGAAAGGTAAGGGTTCCCACTAAAATGAATAGGGCTATTTCCAGAGCTTTTCTTTTTAAACTAAAAATAGCACCAAACATTAAGAGTTTGTTAAAAAAAGCACTGGGTAGTAACGTGACCATGTCCAGTGAATTTTGATTAAGTGGTTTCTGCTCTATGAATTTCACTTACTGCAGTGAAAGTAGAGAGGGTTAAAGCAATCTAGGAAGACAATCAATATTTCATTTCTTTGGAGCTAAGTAACAGTCAAGATAAACACTTCTGATGAAGATGCTTGTAGGACCAGTGCTTTTCAGTTTTACCAGCACATCCTGATGAATCTTCCGCAACTCCTGTGAGAATGGTCAAATTTATTCTCATCATTTTATAGGTAGCAGCATTGAAACACAGGCAGAATGGCTGACATTTCAAACGCAGGTGTCTTAAATTAGGACTTAATCCATCTTTTGACATCTAAACAAAGGTCTGGACAGAAGTTCACTGAAGCCTACTAAGGTTTCAGTGAGTATTTAACTGCATCCAAAATAATTTCGTATTGGCCATATAGCAAATGGGACATGCAAAATTAATGAACCTTTTAAGAAAATGGGCAGAGTCCTTGTGGAAATGCTGGAATTAGAATTCAGATGTTTCTGGCTTTTGTTCCTTATTTTACATTTCTGACATTGACAACAGAATCAAAAAACACAGAGCTCAGTCGCTTTTATTCTAAATAGCTACAGGAATATGCAACAGGCACCAAACTGGTTTTAGAAGTGGATGATGTGCATAATGTGAATTGCTAATTATAATATGCTTGGTCAGAAATAATTTTTTATTTGTTTATTATTCAACCAGTTCTAAATGGTCTGCATTAAGGGAAGGTCTACAGAGTACTGAAAACTAGCAAATTATTCTTCAAGACACATCTGCAGAAAAAATTGCTATGTTGTCTGAACCCTTGAATCCTGACTACAGTGTTCTGCTGTATCATCTGGTAAATCTGATCCCGTTTCTAGCAAACAGTGGAATTTAATTACAAAGGCTTGCGAGTATATCATACATAATGTTATACTCACAGATGTTAAGTCCATCGACAGCTTTCTCTGAAAATCAACAACACATAGCAACATACCCAGGGGAAAACAGCAGGCTCACCAGTTTACTGTTGTGTATATGAGTTTTTCTAAGACAACAAAGGCTTTTATCAGATGTTAAACAATAAAACAAACTGATTCAGGCCTGTGTAAATAATAATAGGTTATATTCTCAGATGTAGCACATCTCACTGATACTATTTTCAAAAGGTTGTTTTATATATATATATATATATACACACACTTAACTGTATAACCCTCAGTAAAAACATGTAATTAAAATGCCATCTAATAATGAAATTTATGGTTTGTTTTGATATTTAATATTTAAATGTATGTAAACTGTAAACTGACAATTAATCTAGAAAATCCTTTCTGAGATGGATTTGAAAAAACACTGCTCCAGTATAAAGGCAAATATATTAAACCAGCTGAAGTGCTCATTCTTCATATCATTGTGATGTGCATATTGGAGTTCAGTGACAGACTCTTGCAATAGTTTAATTCTGCTGTTAAAGCATACTTCAGAATCTGTATTTTAGAATAGTACCACCATCTCATAGTAAAAGATCTTTTCTGATATAAGCACAGGATGTAAAACAAGCCATTTTTTATCAAAACACTTCAGTTTTAGCATCTCTAGAAAGCCTTTGCAAATAAAACCCTATGAAATGTGTTGCAAATAAAAATGTACTCTTCCATCCCAGAAAAGAAAGAGCTCAGCAATGATATTATGAACTCCATAAAATCACAGTGCCATAGAGGAGGTGAAGAGAAAAAAGGCATAATTCAAGAACTAGCAAGAATTTTAAAACAATCAAACAAACAGATGCATTTTCCCCAAATCATGAATCACAAAACCAGAGAATTTATTGTTAGAGGTAATTCTGAAGGCCAAAAACTTGAGTCAAGTCAAAAATCATTCAGGCAAAGAAGGAAAAAGTCTGTCATCAGTAGCTTAGCATAAAGGTGCAGCTAGAACCTGTGCTTCAAGATGATCATGAACTGCTGTGAAGCTGAGAGAATATATCAGGGAAATGTTGCCTGTTCTTAAAATTTAGCCCTTTTTCCTGTTGCAAACCATTATACAAATGAGGCTAGAATGACATTTGTTTGACTCAAGAGGGTGGCACATTCTTACTGTTCAGTAAAAGGTGCACCACTCTTAAGTGGAATAACTTCAGATCATAGGCTAGCTATTTTAAGCAGTTCATTCATGCTCTATTTTCTTGCTAAAAGTTTTGGAAGACATACCTTCTCTGTTATAAATTGCATTTGCAGAGGTATATTTTTCAGACAATGGTGGTAAACAAATGCATATACAACAAATCATTCCAAGGATCAAGTCAGTCAGGGGTGGGAGGGCAAATTATTACACTGACATATCCAAACTACCCAAACTGGCCACAGAAAGGTGAATCTCTTGTGTAGACATCAGAGCATCAGAAAGATCTCCACAGTCTTCAGGATGGGCAAAGACAAGCCTTCGTACACTTACTGGAGGTTTGGTGGGTTTCATGGGTGCACAGGCTGCATGCTGAGGTGAATGACACCCTGGGGAAGTGGATGGGCTGGGTACAAACTCTCAGTCAGGTTTCCCATTTGACGTCATGGTTATGGCATCATTTAGATGAGATAGAAACTGATAAGCCCGTGGATGTCACAAGGAGCAGCAACCACCTATGCTATTTCAAACCAAGGGATAGAAGTGGCTGCTGTATAATAACAATAATAACAACAGTGAGAGATTAAAGCATTGCATGTGGTTTGGTTCAACTGTCTGCCTCTCTCCCTGGTTGGCAGCTGTGGTGTGATACCTCCCAGAGGTAAACAGCTAGAGAGCAGAGTTCAGTTGGATATGACAGTGTAGAAGCCTAATTCACAGTGGTTAAAACAGCTGAGAACTTTCTTCATAAACATTTTATTCTGTGTAATCTTTTCCATGTTGGACTAGAGATACCAACAAGGCATAAAAAGGAAAGTTTCCAAAGTAACAGTGGGATGTTCCAGATCACTGCTGTGGGTCCAAAATGGTCATTATGCAGAAGGATAGTAAAAAAACATGTGATAGCCTCTTAATTTATGAAATTATCTGAAGTCTGACTGTGAGAGTGACTCAGTGCTCCAGAAACTGTCCGGGAAGGAAATATTTCAAGTGAATTCTCTGCTGACCTATTGCTAGGTATGGCATTATTTAGGACAGAAAGAAATTATTGTACGTATGCAAAAGGTACCTCAGAGACTGTTTGGCTGATCTTTCCTGTTTTTTCCTGTCCCTACAAATGTATCACAGTGTAAGGGGCAATGGGAGTGGCTATGGTGACTGACTAAAAAGACCTTGTGAAAATTTTAGGTCCAACAACAGTAATCTCCCTTAGAAGTATATGAAAGTATATGATGGTAATTATTTTAACACAGTGAAATGCACAATACAAAGAAGCACCTGACAAGGCAAATTACAGCATTTGAAGTGTAAATTAGGCACTAGACCAGTAGATGTGTAATTAGCTAATCAAAAAATATCCCAAGTGAATTTTTATACTCATTGTTTCCGCCCACCCACAGTGGCTTAAATATCCCCTGTATCTCAGACTGAGGGGGATGACACTTGTTAATCTATTCTCCTGTTGGAAATCTCTGAGTGTACCTGTATGTATCAATAATTTCTCACCCTCTCATAATGGGCCTGGTCTTGGACTGGGGGTTCACCGTCCCCTCTTCCTTTCCTGCGAAGTGACTATGCTTGCAGTGATGGAGTTTGGAGCAACCCCTAGAGCTGAGGTAAATCTTTCCACAAGGCTATGGACCAGGTCCTGAGCAGTCAAATCAACTCACCAGCAACTGCACAGTTCAGTTGAGTTTCTCTGACAACCTTTTCTAGGAGAAAGGCATTGTTCCAGGGGATATGATTTCCTTTTAGAGCTCTGAAAGAACCCACATATCTTACCCAGAAGCCAGGAGGAGCAGTAACTGCACAAAAATTAGGCTTGCAAAGCAGGGCAAGTTCTCAAGATACTTGAAATGCATACCTTTGTAAAGGCTTGTGTAAGTAATATTCTGTAAATCCACCTAAACAGAAAACATTTTTTTTTGTTAATGTTAGCTCTGTTCTCAGGTGTGAGATCATCCATGAAGCACATCTGTTCACTTAAATCTTTCTTGTAGTTCAAAGCTCTCTGTTAGCTGGAATTCCCTAGGTGCACTAAATCCCAAATAAGAGCAGATACCAAGTACTTTGACTGTCTGGCCCAGAATGCTTTTTAATTTTTAGTTTTTAATTAATTATGGGAAGGAAAGATTGGACTGAGGTTGTGGAGGTCTATTTTCATAGGAAGTTTTTTTTTAAAGGTAGTACAAAGTAAGCCAAAAATTATGCACTCATCCACGTATCTCACAGATTAAGATTGGGAATTGCTGAAGCATCATGTCAATTAGTAGCACTCACAACCAGGCAAATCCTTATACAGTTTTTAATTTTAACATGGTATGTGAATTTGTAATACCACAATGATAGAATTCAGTGTTCACAAACACAACAGAATGGCAAGAAAATTATAAACGAAAATTTGTTATCACTGTTATCTTCTGGGCTCTAATTACATGCTTACTTAGAAGAAGATGGCAAAACAATATTGTAATCCATAAATGGGGTTCAGTCAACCTTTAGCTGAAGCTCTGGCCTATAAAACCCTTTCTGAAGCTGCCTAGTCCATGACTATGAATAAGGGTGAGAGTATCTTAATTGTTAAACCTAATGTATTCTTTAAAGCTATGTTTAAAACTATTAACAGCATTGAAATGCTGAGAAATGTAAGCTAATGAGCATTTATCCTTGAAAAACAGTACACTGGAGGCAAATTTGTTACTGTTACAAACATTTTTTTCACTACATGCTTTTAATAGGTCTGTGGGTATTTAAAATCTAATTTAAAGGTATCTTAATGTATTTTTTAATTCCTTCTTGTAAAATTTTAATAGGAAACCACAGAACTACTCAATTCGCTGAAAGTGCATAAAAACAAATTTAGATGTCAAAACACAGAAAGCAAACTGCCAGTTTCCAAGCCTTCACCCAAAGCAAGTCCAGAACTTCTGTTTTTCCTGAGGCTTAAACATTTTACTTGTTCTTTTCTCATTACTTTCCCTTTCCTGGGTAAATATCATAATTCAGTCTCTCTTGAAAGAAGACGTTCCAGGAGCACAGTGACAAGACCTTCTCAAGCAAGCCTGAGATCAGCATCTGCTGGTACCTTTCTGCTGCTACGGATTGTACCGTGGTCAGGCAATGACCATCCACCTGCCTTCATAGCAAGTATTAGGATCGTAAGACCCAACATGCCTGGTTTTCAACCTTCTCTGTCCTTGCTATCCTTTATTTCTATGTAATTTTCTCCTTATCTGATTCCAAATTATTATTGAATGTAGCAGACTTGTCATTCCTGCAGAAGTGGTATGCTGGCAGGGTACTCTAGGAGACACTTGGCAAATGTAGTTAGTAATCTGACTGCCGTCCATAGAAATATAAGGTTGTAAGACTCATTTTAATTTATTGTTGACATCATAAAAATGTCCTATGCCTGTTATGCATTGCAGAAGAATTTTTTCTACAAGCTGTTTTGAAATAAACAGCGAAAAAGCACCAATCTATACAGACTCATGGCAAAATCTTCATAATTCGCTTTCAGTTGTTGAGACAAATTAATGACAGGTACAGACCTTGTCCATTAAGCCCTCATCCTGCAAACACTGATGTAACACACAAACAATTCAGTGGAAGATTAGCTGACTACTTCCATGTAGTACTTCCATGGGGGTGCTAGTGGATAGCCAGCTGAACATGAGCCAGCAGTGTGCCCAGGTGGCCAAGAAGGCCAACGGCATCCTGGCTTGTATCAGGAATAGTGTGTCCAGCAGGAGCAGGGAAGTGATCGTGCCCCTGTGCTCAGCGCTGGTGAGGCCCCACCTCGAATACTGTTTTCAGTTTTGGGCCCCTCACTACAAGAAGGACACTGAGGTGCTGAAGCGTGTCCAGAGAAGGGCAACAAACTCATGAAGGGTCTGCAGAGCAGGTCTTACGAGGAGAGGTTGAGGGAACTGGGGTTGTTTAGTCTGGAGAAGAGGAGGTTGTAGCGAGGTGGGTGTTGGTCTCTTCTCCCAAGTTACTAGTGATAGGACACGAGGAAATGGTCTCAAGCTGTGCCAGGGACGTTTAGATTGGATATTAGGAAAGATTTCTTCACTGAAAGAGTGGTCAGGCACTGGAACAGACTGCCCTGAGAGGTGGTGGGGTCACCATCCCTGGAGAAATTCAAAAAACGCGTAGATGTGGCACTTCGGGACACGGTTTAGGAGACATGGTAGTGTTGGGTTGACAGCTGGACTTGATGATCCTAGAGGTCTTTTCCAACCTAAATGATTCTATGATTCTATGTTTGCAAGGAGTCTCAGGACGGGGACCTAGAGTTGGATAAAGGAAACCAACAGAATTACTTCACCTCTTCTTGCTCAGTATACCTCCCCGAGGCCAGTTCTTCTTGCCTAGCTCTTGCCAAAACTCCATGTATTTGCAAAACTAACAGGACTCAGTAAAAGCAGATTTCCCCTTGCTGGACATGTATTCAAATCATTTTAGGCAAATACTGCAGTGCTGAGACTTCACTGGATAGCACTATTTCAATGTCTTAACTTATCCTTCCCCACATGCTACTGCATAAGCCACCTTTTGAACTTTGTCTTTTATTTGAGAATATAAGCAGAAATACTTGTAACCCATCCGTGGTTCCTTGGTTAAACCATACTGTTGAAAGCAGCGTCAAGAGCTATGTACGTTGTTGAAACCTAAAGAGCCATCAGCCCCATATTTTTCTCAACATAAGTACAAGCACAAAAAAACCTCCCTGTCCTAAAGCAGCTCACAGTCAATATAAGGTATTACAGGCAAAAACTGATTACGCTTAACTCTGAGGGCAGTGCTGGGTAGTGGTGGTCCTACCATACAAACATCCTAACCCAGTGATAGGCTTTAATTATTTTCATATCATCTAACAGACACTTTATGAAAAGTTTACATGGTTGTTTTGATGTAACTAAGGCACACAAGAGGTCCTGGTGTATGCAATTTGTTTTCTAAGAGCATCATCATACTTGAGTAAAACAATCTGAAAGGAGTCTTGTTTCATTGCTTTGTAATTCTTCCAGTCAGTAATATTTTCCTTGACTTCTACCATAGAAAAGTACAAACACTTTTGATCCATAATTTCAGCCCCTACCACACTGTTTCCCATTCTCAGTAATTAGTACCTCTGAGATATTCCATCTTCATTTTTCTAGCTTAGTATTTTAGAGACTTAAATTTTCTTTTCAAAGCTGTAGTGCTTTTGTTCATCAACAATAAATGATACACAGAAAAGCAAGAAAGCATTATGTATAAGATGGGGTCAAAACTTTTTGATGTTTACTTTTTTGAGATACTTTGAATTTTCTTCTCTAAGTCATTGTGCTTTCATTCATTGCAAGTAAGTGACATACTGTAAAGGCAGAAATGCTTTTAACGGCATCAGGTGTAAGACTGAATCAAAATATTATAATGTTAAGGGTCAATAAGCTCATTCATGGAAATAGTACTCAAATTCAAGAGAAAATATCTTGGATAAGGAGTTTTATCATGGGGTTCTAGTCAGCCAAGAAAGAATTGGAAATGCTGAGTGGATAAAGACTCAAGAAATCATTTCCAGTCAATTCTATTTGTAATAGGTATAAAACTTCCTTTCATTTTGAATAAAGCTGGGTAGAGCATTAAAAGTGATGGCAATGGAAATGCACATTTAGCACTGCTACCAGGCTGCTAGCGAAGCAGTTTTATTTTAAATTCCTTAAACCAGTAGAAAAGTGACTATGGTTTCAAAGATATTCACTAAGGAAGCACTGAGGCACAAATTTGATAAGAACCACAGAAAAAACATCAGAGAATTTAAAATAAAATAAATGGTAAATTTATGCATAAATACACTGAAGAACATGATTTTCCTCTGTGAATGTATTCAGTGAATATGATCTTCAGTTCTTTGCATTATCATTTTGAGAGTTTTTTTTCAATGACTGGCTAAATTAATAGAAGATTTCAGTCTCTGAAACTACAAAAAATATTAAGCTTCAGCTGTCAAGCATTAAAATTTAGTGCACTGAATACAAATCATTCTCACTAAATGAGTGAGGCAAAAAATCCCACCTTAATTATTCACAGATTTAATATATTGAAGTATCATTAACATTCAGGACTCCATCTTAGAGTAATTAAAATGCAGGAAGACTTAGAGTGGAGGTCATTTAGAAAAACACCTGTACAGGGTCATGAAGGAGGAGGCTGGCTGGAAGAGAGAAGCAAGACATTTTAAGGAGGAAGACAAATGCTGTTGACTCAGAGGTCCAAAAATACCCTCAAAGAGCCTTGATTAAGGAGACATAAGATATCTACACATTTTTATAAGGTGTATTTTATCTGAGTGCTTTGTACACAAGCTTCCTGACACATCACCAGTGATTTGGGGTTATTTTTCAGTAATTTTTTTTTTTGTACAAACCACTTCTTTCAAGCTCTCTGTGTTGTGTTTAACCTTGAACTGTGCATAAGGAAGCTGTGTATTCAGCGAGGTGCCTCGAGCAGCTTGGTTTCAGGCCTTTTGAAAGGGAAGTCTGGTTGGTAGACCTGGCTGAAAACCGGCATAAGCTTTGCTTATGCAGCAGATAACACACCTGCCTTCTCCTTGTTTCCTCCAAATGCTGAGCATTTCTTTAAACCTTTTTTTAAAACCTGGATTTCAAATTCAGTTTAGTCAGGACTGAAAGTTTCATTTTATGGTCCTCTGACTCTCATCAGTTGAAATGAATGCTTAGATAAATGAGAAATGATTTTTCTGCAGGACTATTTTCCTGAGATTAGAGTGATTAAAATTTCTTCAGCTAAAACCCCCATTAAGTACCTTATGAGCCAGTGACACATTTAGTGGGCATATTTGCCCCAATGCCATATGACACAGCTGTGACATCTGGAAGAACAACGTTAAGCAAAATGCTTAGTATGAAAAAAGGATAGTGATGACAATCCCACATAATCCACCATAGTTCTTCTCTACACTCATATAGTTTTTTCACGAAAGCATTTAAATAAGTAAGTCCTCAGTACAAAAAGAAAGGACAGCCTTGTGATAAAGACATTGGATTTGCATTTCAATTGGAGTCCTGTTCCTGTCTTTTTCTTGCATCCTACTGCCCCACTTAATTTCCCTGTTCCTCATTTTTCTCTTCCAAAAAGTGAAGAGAGTCACACCTGGTTTTGCCTATTTGGACTGGGTGTTTCCAAAGCAGAATTACGAATTGGAGGCTCATAGGGACTTTTTAATCTGAAAAATGCTACAGAATCTCAACTGCTGAAAAGAATTTTTTCTATTCAGCCATCCCTAGTCCCACAGCTTTTGAAGCTAATTCTCCCTTCTTTTATTAATCACATTTTTAAATTTAATATTAAAATTTAAATTAAATTTTAAATTCTAAATTCTAAATTAATTCAAAGACTTGAAGCAAACTAAATACGAGCCTTAGGTTTAAGTGACACGCTCTGTATTTGCTGCACAAGGCCAGGGGAAAAAACACTTGAACAAAACCTCACTGGATTTACTCAGGTTCAGGAGAAGCAGCAGACTTTGGCAGCAGGCTAAAGATAGCCAGGCAAGATGAAGTGCAGCAACAGAAAATGCTTCAAGCTGCTGAAGAAAGTTGTTAGGATTAGGGCTGGAAAATGCAGAATGTTAGTGACATTCTGAAGGACCACCCTGTATGAGAAATACTTACTACTTCACAAATTAGCCCTAAGGCGTTCCAGAGAGGCAGCAATTTGCCTGTGACACCACCATGGAGCTGCTGAGGGAGGATATTTTGTCCACCCTCCCACAGGAGAGGTCGATTCACAGATTCCTCAGAGCCCAGGCAGTTTAGGAGTTATTGTGTACCAGCAGAGCAGATCTAATCTATGATGCTGAAAAGGCCTCCCAAGTGCCAAAGAATGTCAGCTATTTGTAGCTTAGTTCATTTCTGTTGCAGGCAATGCCCACCTAAAACCAAGTAATGGCAGACCTGGGGACGATGGTCACTAAGCTCATCCCATGAGGGGATGATGGTTGTTAAACTGGGGTGCCAGAGGAAGCATGCTCGTGCTGGTGCAAGGCTGTGCCCAGACAGCTAAACCTGCCTTTCAGAAAGCTCTCATCTATTTGTGCTCTTCTGGACATTTTTTTTGCAGCAGTCAGCACTTCACACTAACGTATTCACTACAGACTGAGTTCTTCCCAGAAAAAGTACCAGAAAAAGTTACAAAGGAAAACTGCACCACTACCCCTAGTCTGCTTGCTGTCTTGGAGCATCACATGGACATATCGGCTTTCTACTCTTTTGTCAGTATCTACATCTGAACTCTAAGTTGAAATGGTCAGAAGTCATCGACTCAAGTACCAGTCTAAGCGTGTAGTACAGATTTCATATCAGCACTGTTACACAAACAACACACAGCTCTCCTTTTGCCTCCCCTACAGCAGCACTACCCTACCTCTGGCGGGATTGAGTTCACAGAAGACAATCAGCTGGCTTACACAAATGGATAAAACTGAAGTGATGCTGCTCCCTCAAGGGCTTGCAGTCATCTGGGCATGAGGCTTGCCTAGTTTAACAAATGCCAGTAAGTACCCCATGTGGCAACATGTCTTTGAGGGTATGTGCCCACATATATTGTGTATTTTTCTATCTACACTGGCTTCACGTACCACAAAAGTTCATCCCACCTGATGGTCACACCACATAGCAAGTGCTGTGCAGAGATCTCCAACCTCACCACAACCAAACAGTTCCCATGGTGTTGCATTGCTCTGTGCAGGCATATCAGCTTGGATATTGAGGCGACACAGCTGGAAACTGCCAGCCAGGCAGGTTCCTCTAGCTCAGCCCAGCAGTGCAACACAGCTGTACTGCTTCTGATACCAGCTGGCTCCATGCAGAAGCGGTTCAAGTGCCTCTGCACTGTGTTTGCCAGTGCTCCACTTTTCAAGGTTAACTCATTTGGTATTTGAAGAAATATTTGCAGTTACTTTCTCTTCTGTTACTGTGATGTTAAGTGTGGTATAAAAAAAACATTCAAAAGAGAATCCAAAAACGTTGCTTTTTGTCTAAGAACAATTTTAAGTATGCAATCCCTGTGAAATGTCTGCAGTGGTTATTTTAGGGTTATGTTCCTTTCTAAAGTCCTTTACACGTCTGTATAAAAAAGCCTTTTTTCTAGCAACCTCTGTTGCCAATTCTACTGCAAGCAGGAACATGACCTTTACAAAAGATAAACACAAGTGGAGCAAGAACTGCCAAGCAGTCGAACAGTGCTAATACCTCTCTATGAAAAACAAACTGTAATGTTAATTTACGGAGTTGGGGATCAAAAGGAGATGTATCCACATTTAGACTATTCAAGTGTAGCAATTACTTTCAGATCTTAAAGAACACTCTTCCCTTAAGCCAAGCTGCTACCTCCTTTCCCTCACTGTGAGGAAGCTTTGCTGAGGACAGTTAGGCTTGTCTTGCAGAAAATGAGTGCTTTTAGCAAATGAAGGCTGAGTTTAATTCTCATGCCCTTGCACACAGGGACTAATATTTCACTTCAGAGGTGGACTCACAACTGAGTGAGGGCACTAGAAGTGTGCTAGCCATCAGTGTTAACAGCATTACTGTATCTGATGAGAGTCCGGTTTCTCCAGACCTGAGTATGCTTTAAAGGTACACAAGTCAATGGAAGCCGTCTTTGTTGCAAGCGGTAGGAAACCTCACTAGGAGTATATCAGCTGTGGTGTAAACAGTGTGGTTTCCTCTGGGTCCGTGGCAGCTAAAAGATCTGCTTTCTAATACCAGCTGCTTAAGAGTCTAATACTTCTCCTTTCTAACAGAGAAGTGGGCACTGATTTAGTGGGGAGCATGATGAATTTCACTATCTCACCAGTTAATATATTTGTCTTACACTTCCAACGTTCACACCACAGGATAAACAGAGGCTTTAAATCAATGACTGAATGTTTGTAAAGTTCCTTACAATTTAAAAAGCTAAGTGCAAGCTATTACTACCTTCTTGTTATAATTTTGCTATCATTAATCATTCTGCTTTTTAGGGGGAGGACAGCTGACAACCTCCTTAGGATTTGATTAATTTGTATTAATCAAAACTATTATCCAAACTTTTCCCGGAGTGAATACATTAAATACTGCCAAAACCTAATTGTTACATTATACATATTATTACTCCTTTTGACCCAGTTGGTTAACCAAGTTATGGGGTCTTCTAAGTTATTTCTCTTGGGCAAAGACATGGATGGTAGAGTCAAGTACCCTAGAAGCAGTGTGTGCAACCCATGATTTTCCTGCACTAGGGCGATCCAACAGAAGGCGGCTATTTCTTCGCTCACAGCTACAAACTGCTTTCAGCCAAGGCTCAACACAGAAAACTCTTGGTGCACTTCTTCTGTACAGTGCTGCCCATGCTGTTTCACAGTAGGCCCAGTGTTTTCTTGATCCCTTTCCCCACTTTTCTGGTGTTCCTCTTTTTCCTCCTCCTTATCAAGATGCCAGGCTATTACCAGCCACTGTCCGCTATCATATTATTTCCTACTGAACACTGTTCCTGTGTGTGGTTTTGTTCAGGCCCATGCCTGGTTTCCACCTGAGGTCCATACTTGGGTTATATTACATCTAACATAAGCAGGACAAGAGCAGAGACCAATTGCTGAGATGAACAGAAAGCAGACAGTCAAGTCTCGGGTGGGACAGTAAGAAAGACTTTTCTTAAGGACCCACATGGGACTGTGTGACTTTTACTACTTGAAGATGCTGGATAACAACAAGTTTGTGAGATTGGTCCCTTCAAGAATGGAGCAGGAAGGCAAAGACTTCTTTATAAGCCCTTTTAATGTTTGTTTTTCTGATTTCTGCATTTTTGTTGGTTTAAGGGTTTCATTTTCATAAACCTAGCTTTCCCTTTTTTTCCCCCCTGGACTTTCTTACTTTAGGCAAAAGACTCATGCAGATCCACATCAAAGCTCTGGGAAGCCTCACCACAGGTGAGTATTTATAGTGTGGTCTGGGGATGAATTTTTCAAGAAATTTGTGTTCAGAAAAATTGAACAGGCACGGCACAAGACTTGGCCAGGATATAACTTTTCACTGTAATTATCTTAATGCCTGTGCTCAATTGTCCTAGATGACTGGCTCTGCAAGAACTTCAATGAAAGAAATGAAACTGCCTTTTCTGGCAAAGCAGGATATAAACAGGAGCTGAGGGAAAGGTAGGAGTGAATATTTGGTGTGGGAGAAAAATGGATGTTCTTGCCCTCCTTGCAGACTTCATCTGAAAGCTTACTGTCACCCTGCCAGCTTGTCTGTCATCTGTCACATTTCCAATTTGCCTGTCAGCAAGACGGAAGGAAATTGCTTTGGATGAAAGTTATTGACTGTGTCTTGAGACATCTGAATTCAATCCACAGCTCTGTCCCAGGGTCTCAGGACGATGCTGTGATAATCTTAAGATAGCTTCTGTAAAGTCATCCCAGGCTGCCCTCTGCCTGCCCACTCACTGAAGGGAAAGAAAACTTCACCAAACATTTTGCTGGTGTTTTTCCTGCTGTCACTTCAGAAGACATTGGTACATGCTGTGCTTACATGTCCTAACAAATGCAGCCAAGTCCAATCTCCACAGGGGACTTTGGGTGTTTCTGTATCGCAAATAATTTTTTCACAACAGCTATGGAAAGTATGTATTTTCCCTCCTTTTTACATGTGGACAGCAGATGGAGAATCTTTAAACTGGCACTTTTGGCAGCATGGTCTGATAGTGCCAAAAAATTTTGATGTGTGCTGCATGCGACCCAACACCCATGGAGGCAGCACACTCCATGTCTGTGGCCAGGTACCTTTTGTCCTGGGGTGTCGTTAGCCCCAAAGGTGTAAATAGAGGTTTAAACCAAAAAGAAATCAAAACATATGAAAGCATTACCTGAGTCTTAAAATAACTACAGTAGGACTCGGCAAACGCTCACTATGTTCATAGTCCTGAAGCTAAAGCCATGTGGTCCAAGTATTCAGGAGCTCTGTGAGCCAGGGCACTTGGCCGTGCAGGAATAAGCTGAGATGGTGGCAAGCATGAATTTAAATGATGACTTCAGCCTTTGCAGCACTCAGGACAAAACCTGACATCAACACATAGTAGGTTTCTTTCTTTCTCCACTTTTTCCAAATTAGCTGTAATTTTCCAATTAGTTCAACTGTTGTTGAACTAGTAGGACAGAGGCATACCAGAGTCAGTCTGCCTTGCACTATATTTAACTTGGTGTTACCAAATGGTATGCAGGATATACTTGTGGCAACGCATGTCATTCCTGAGCATCTTCCCTTCACATCTCCCACGTCCCACCTCCCTTCTTCATACTCAAAGTAATAACTTTCTGATTCACTGTTATTATATTCCAAGCTCCTAAAATCATATTGGCAGACTAGACCGACCTGTCTGTATACTTTCCTTAGTCTCAGAAAACTTTGTTTCTTAACATATGAAAGAAAAGATTGAAGAGCTCTGAAAATACCTTCCACTGGGTTTTTTTCTGGTGTGTTATCACATTCTCATTCCAGTGGCTTTCCTGACTGCAGACAGTGCTTATTGGATGTGCAGAAGTATGATACGTAATTTTAAAGTAAAGTAGCACCTTTAGATCCCTACTTTCTTTTGATTTAGCCAAAAGGGGCATCTTTGAGACTTCTTAGCTCTTTTCTGGAAATTCTTAATGGTATCCGGGTGACAAGGTACTGCCATGTACAATACATGCAAATCCCTGGATACCGGGTCTGGTGAAAGCTGGGGTTATGGAGATGGAGGAGACTCTGCCAGGAGAGGAAGGAAGCATTTTAACAACTTTTACTTTGTCTTTTGTGAACTGCCTGGGCTCTTGTTGGAGACAGCTGATGCAGCTCACTTTTGATATCAGTGCTGACCACGGTTCCAGTCTAAGTACGGTGTGGTAGATTGTGTTTATATGATTTTATAGCACTTGCCAGAATGGTATAAAAATATTTCATGGGTAAATTAGGTCTATAATATTTCCTGGTGGACATCAGGATCTTTTGATGCTTTGCTGGAGAAGCAGGCATTAGTTGGCACAATCATTGTTCTCTCTTTTCCTTTCTGCTGTATTAATCTAGAGCAATCCCTATATCTTAGTAAAAAGAATGGTTTTGCAAGATGGTCTGAAAAGAAGGCTAATCCAGAGCCTGGTAATATCCTCTGAAAGCTTAGTTTGTAGCTCAGGAACAGTGTCTATAATTCAGACTCTTTGTGCTGAGCTCCAGGAACTGCCCTGGTAAAGTCATGAATAAGTCAGGAATGATGATGAGATCAGTAATATAACTTTACCTAAAGCGCTGACCAACAGTCTTGCAAACTGGAACTAAGATTTTGAATACTGAGAAAATGAATGGAAAAATTTGAGCCCAAGAATAATGTAGTTAATAGTGGACCGTGCCCATGAGAAGGTAAAATGCTGTATTCTGCATAGAGTGCTATAGTCACCTACAGTTGAAGTTTTTGCCTGTGTATGTAGTAATCTCACTATGTACCATCTTATCTTATTAGTATGAAAGGAATTTTGGCATTGAAAAGCCTAATGAATTAAAGCCTTGTTGGGGTACACAGTGGAAAGAGAGATTTACACTTGATGTGGACAGTTCTCTTTTTTTTTCTAATTAGGGGATAGGGCAGTAAGCTTTCTAACATGCTAATTTGTTAGAGCTGGAATGTGTTTTGACGAAGTGGAAAGAAAGTTGCTTTAATTCTTAAAATGGGTAAGACATTTAATGAGACAAGTTGTTTTCATTTGAAAATATTTGATATATGTGTAAGATATGCTATCATGAGGTAAATGCAAATGAAATTAAACCAAAACAGCACAGGACACTAAGTTTATTGCTGGGTGATATATATCATGTCTAGCTAATTAATAAACATGTAAATTAGGCAGGTTGAGGATAAAGAAAGCGTCAAAGAATGGCTTTCTGGAATGATTCCTCAAGATGATGTCATCATGGCTACCATTTATCTTGTTTCTAACACACTGAGGGTCTAAGTATGGAGAAGCTTGTCTGGTTTGCTAAAGCTGTCTTAGATTTTAGCAGTAAAGATGGTTATTCCAGATTTTGTTTGACTGTTTAAAGAAGCAATTCTCATACAAGCTACAAACATCATAAATTAGAAAACTGACTAAACATCCGGATCAATACATAAGAACCTCGAAGAAGATAAAGCAAATATGGAGAAAAAAAGTGTTGGAAGAAAGTATTGTTTACATCTGACCCATAAGTTAAATGCAGAGTTCATCATCTTGAGAAGGAAGCAGCAACTGAAGCTTTCTTCCTGTGGGAGAAAAAGGGAGTGCCTCAAAGTATTGCTCCCTGCTTATCAGATTTATCTCCATCCTGCTTGGACCAAGGGAGATGTCTACATCTCAGTGCCAGTCTATCCTCAGAATGAGAACAACTTGGTATAGTAACATACTAAAAAGGAAACAGTGGTACCCAACAGTACCAGCAACCTGTCACCAGCAGCAGAACTGACAGTGTCTCCTCCACCATCTGAGTGGTCTCATATGGACACTAAGGTGCAAGAGGTCAAGGTGTAGAGTTTGGGCCCTGGATGGGTAGACTCCATGAGTAGCTTTTCCTGCACATGAGACCCCACCCTGACATGCATGACCCCATCACAACTAGATACTAACAGAGCCACATGCAAGGGCTCAGCAGTGTTTTGTTCTGGTTTTTTGTTTTTTTTTTTACCAGGGCCTCTTCATGACAGGCTTACCCAATGAAAATTCAGGTTGAGCCACATGTTTACGGCCCCCCAGTAGTTCTGTTCTACTCTGCATCTTGCCCTGTCTCAGCACTGACCTGCCATCGCTGGTGTGGGAAACGGTCTGCACATGGAAACACGATAGCAGGGATGTTTCACTTGGGCTGCAGGGAGCTCCAGACCAGGCTGCCCTTGCCTCTGATCAACCCCTCTTCACTAGCTGAAGCAGTAGCACAGCAATGGGAGAACCTCATCACATGAGAAAACAGAGCAAGGCACTCATTTCACTAGCTCTTCTGGCTCTGGATTCTGCTTGCTTGTCCCCCTGTTTAATCGGACTGCCCAGAGGAGATTCCTAAAGCTCGAGTCTGTGCCCACTGGACTTCCCTTTTCACCTTGCTTCCTATGACCTGACGGTTCCTGGTTCTGGTCCCACCTACTTTCTGCAGAGGCTGAACTTATTAATGTGATTGTTGGATAAAAATGGTAGCAACTCCCAAACTTGGTAGTGTGAGAAGGGGGTGAGAGAGGACTACATGTACTTGCAAGCATGAAGAGAAGCAAGAAAGCCCAACACACTCCACTCATTAGAGCATTGAAAATGTGCTACCTTTCTTCGCATACCCTATCAACTCCAGCCAGCTCAGAAGGAATGATTAGATCCACACTCGTCCTGCAGGTACTTAAAATTAGGTTTGAGGAGCATGTGTGCACATGGGCTGCCCCTGCTCTGTGCTGAGGGACTGTGGCACTGCAGGCTGCCTGTGCTCACCCCAGGCACAGGTGGGGATGGGGCAGGGCACATTGGCCTTCCACCACAAGTGGAAACCTGCTGGCAACACTTTTGCAAGGCATACAACTCCTCTAAGTGTCCCATATAATCAGCCTCCAGACAGGTAGTGCGTTAGCTTCTACTCAGTCATTTTATGTGATTTTTCTCTCAGTTAAGACATGTTCAGAGAGTCTGGGGTAGGCTGGGATAGGTAGCCCCTTTGCTAAACTGTCTTAGTCCTAACAGAGCAAGACAGGTTAGCAAGGGGACTACCTATGGCATGGCTACCTGCTCCTATCAGAGCAAGATGTATGGAGTGATTCCACTTGATCTGTGGGATATCTGGAGTTGTGCATAGATTAGTGATCTTGTGGCTTGCGCGATGTTTATCAGAGAGAGAGGCTGCCAGGATGAAAGCCAAGGACTCCCTGCACTTTTAATAGCACTTTTCATCTTTTTTTTTTTTTTTTTTTTTTAATTCTGCCTCCTAAAATTAATGTTTGCAGGAGATCTGAAGGAACGTCTTACTTCCATTCCTCTCCTACAAGAAAGCATGCAATTGTTTCCCTGGGGTTAGACATCTACAAACTTTAATGACTTTGCAATTAAGCTTTTACAAAGCTGCTTTGTTTGGTAAAAAAAGCAAACCACTGTGAAACTGCCAGGGCTTGGTGGCCCTCTCCTGGCCACACTTATGCCATGCACTTCTCCTCAGGCACAATCCCTGCTGCAGCACAGTCCCAGACTGTGCACTCACTGTGTGCTGTACCTTGCTTGGCGGCTTGCTGGCAGCAGGCAGCAGCTAAGAACAGATATGCAATATAAAGCAAGAAGTCGAATATATTTACCTCGGATTAAAAAGGATGCCTTCATGTTTTATGTACTGGCATTTTGCCAAGTGGCATGCCAAATATAACCAAAGCTTCTTGATATCACCTGCAACATGAAGCACTGTTCATCATAAATAAATGAGAAGGATGTTGATCGTTACAGGTAGGATCCATCTCACCTAACTTTGGTCCCTCAGGTCCAAAGAATAACACCTATTCTATGTTAGCATCCTTTATAGTCATTCATTTGGCCTCTTTCAGGTCGAGATGAGATGCTTTCTAAGGGTTCCTATTTCTTTCCACCTCAGAAGCACATGATCAGTGCCATCCACCAGAATACAGTCAGTCAGCTTTTTTCTTTCCTTGCAAGAGCCTGGTTGTCCTCTTATTTTCATTAGGGTGGAAAACAGCTATTCCAGTGAAGTCAGTCACAATGCCTTGGTATGGAAAATGGTGTAGATAAAAGCAGAACTGGGCCCCAACCTCTTTAAGGATAGAAGGGATTTTTGCCGCTACTGGAATCCTTCCCTTTCCTTCTTCTCTCCTCTTTATCCTCCTCCCTTCCTTCCTCCATCTCTCTGAGCGGGAAACAATCCAGGGCTTGTGAGCCTCCTCTTTTGTCTGGCAACATGGAAAATTCTTCCTGCCTTGATTTTAAATATTTAAGACTAAAATATTTGAAATACAATACACTGACAACGTCTTTCATAAAGACTGATAAGTCACTTTCAGCAGGAAAAAGAAATCAAAATATCTGTTCATGATACATTGCTGATGGAGTTTGCAGGTAACAGAAAAGACTGGGCAGTGCTAAATACTATAAAGTGTTAGGTCACTGTTACAGTATAGTCTGAATTGTTTGGTAAAGCGGAGAAATTTAAAGGCTTATGTTGTTATAACACCACGTTATATGTATGTAGGAACACAGGAATTCCCATAGCACCAGGGAGTCTGTCCTGAGAAGCTGTGACTGTTTCCTGTGTATCTTTTTTAACCAGCCAAACTCAAGTACCCAGTGCAACCACAGAGTCAAAAGCATCAAGACAGCCCCAGGACAGACAAGCAGCCAGCTATGAGAAGAGACCACTGCCCCCAGTTTGGCCTGAGTAGGGGCATGTGTACAACTCCACACCTAGCCCTGCTGCCCCTGGCTCCGTAGGGTGCAGGAAAAACAAAGCAGGTGTCAAAGAGGAAGAAAAAAAGAAAATCAGAGAAGTGGAAAATGTGATTTCTTCATGCAAAACGGAGGTTCATATCGCTTATACAACAGAGAGTTTGAAGGGTTTGAACAAAATTTCTAAGAACCCACATGAGAACAAAACTTAGCTGAAGAGCTCTCAGACCTGTAAGATATAATGAGCTACCAGGACTGGAAGCAGAAGTTAAAAACATTCATACTGAAATAAAAAGATAAATGACATGTCTGGAAAAAAGAGAAGGAGATATAAAGGCATACAGTTACATGCTACAATGAGATTGTTAAAGACTTATCCATACCTAAGAGCAAGAAGCAGCCTTTCCTGAGCATTTCAGAAGCGGATGCGATGCCAAGATCTCATTAATTTGTCTCTGAAAATCTTACACTTGAAGTTAACTATGAAAACATAATATAAATGGATAGCTGATCTAAACCTTTGTCAGCATAGCAATCACTGGGGAAGCCTAACACAGAAAGAGCTTTGTGACCATTAATAAGCTGGATGTATGACTCTTATTCACAGCAAGATGATTACTTCCTAAAGAGTAGCCTCGTGGTATGAAAAGACTGACAGCATAAACAGGCTAGTCTTGTCCCTGATCGAGAGCCAAGCCCCTAATCCTGGTTTAAAAAAAAAGCTGTATGTGCTCCCGGTGAAACACAATTCAGGGCTGCCTTGGTAGCAGGCAGCACTGCTTGGCTGCAGGGCTGCCCCAGGCTGTGCCATCATGTCTCCTTGGCTTCATCTCCGCTACAGCTCTTGACTGTAACAGGGCACCACTGTGAAGAGCCATACCAGCTAACAGCCTACTAAAATGACTCTGCAGCACTCTGCAGCCTTGGAAAATCAGTGTTAGGTTGGCTGGTGATGGCTAGAGACTGGTAGGGGAAGGTGCTTACATTTCCAATTTAGAACAATATTCTGCTGTAAATGTTTAATAGTGCTAAATCCTAACAGCCACGGTCACAATTAGCAACACATTATAAAACCTGAACATTTCTTATAATGCTTTTCTGGAAAGATTTGTTATCATCTGTAGCATTCTTCTGAGATTAGTACTGTTATTACGATCTCCTTTCCACTACTTCATATTTACCTCTGAAGGCAGGAGAGGGTCACGTAACCTCTGAGATGAGGAGACCTTTGTAATATTGCCTTGTGTTCCTTCTGCGTTGGCTTGCTCCAGACTGAATCAGTCTCACACAGGCAGAGCTATCCAGCTGTTGACTTCTGCAGACTTTTGCTGCTGGAGGAAAAGGCAATTCCTACATTTCCTGAACTTTTAAAGTCCTGAACTCTGAATTCAAACAGAGACCTGGAGTTGCTTCCCAGACTTTCTTGCTTTTCTACTTCTGTCATCACCTGTTCAGTCAAACAAATTTCTGTTCCTTTCTGGGACAAAGCATAAAGAGAGTTGTCAAATGCCAATACATAAGAAGTCTTTGGACAGTAAGAACAAAGAAAGAAACTGCCAAAATATGCATTGCCCTGCCTATAGTCAAAAAGCTTTTGATCTGCGGGTCCAAGAAGAAAGAAAAAAAGTACCATTTTAGCTACCATGGTGCTTTAGCCATTTTAAATTTACATTTAGGTGAAGTTGAAAACAAAACTACACTTTGAAGTGAAAAAAAAATCCATATTTTGTTTAAGTGTCAAAAAGTGTTCTTAATGTTTCTCCTTTTCGCTTTTCCAATATTCTAAATGATTCCCTCAGTTTAGCTAGACCTTGCAAGTACTTTCAGTCAATTCTCAAATGGCTTTTTTTATTTTTCTTTTTTTTTAATTTCTTTTTTCTCTTTCTTCTTTTTTTTTTTTTTTTGGATGATGTGACTTCTTTTTATCTTTAAAGCAGAAGGTGGAATGGTTCTTCCTTGTGAGACCTCATCCCCTGCATGTGTACAGGCACACAGTACTGTGCATGATCCCTTGGAGAGCGAGATGGGGCTAATGCTTCCTTCAGCCTCAGAAAGAGCTGAATACTGATAAGCTGCTAGAACATCCTTTCCCTGTCACTCTCGCTATTTGTAACCCATGGGGATGTACACAAACTTAGGTGTCAGGGAGAAAAATGTCTTTCCTTTTTCACCCTAAGCAACTGCATTTGTTATAGGTAAGTCTACCATACCCTGTCCCTGTATTTTTAGAGCATAGAAAGAATTAGTTGGATATTTCTAGCTCCAAAACACCGGATTAGACAGACTGAGGGTTCAACTTAATACAACCCCACTGCTACAGCCCTTAGTAATGACCTTGGCAAGTCATGCAAGTGCTGCAGAACAGAACCACCGATTATTTTTTTCCCAAGCAACATGCATATACCTTTAATTTCCCAAAGAGTTCCGATTCCCACATGGAATTATACATCACTACTAAATCACTGCTGCCGAGGGCCTCCGTCCACCCTGGCCATGGTGAGCAGAGCTGCTGATGACCAGGGACTGACAGCAAACTGTCTGGACCCCTGGAAGACCCTCTTTCCTCATGCAAGACAGTAGACATGAGGGTGACAAGGCACTCAGTCTGGCAGCCCTGGACTTTGCCTACCCACTTTGTCCTGGTTTTGAGGGGGATTGGGGGAGTACATGAGGCTCCTTTTCTTTTCTGGAACTGAAGATTTCATTTTTTCTCCTGCTTGAACCCTGGAGGGTTGTTCCCAACGGTCTAAAAAGCCAACAGTTTGGTCCAAGCCATGTATCTTGCATCAGATTGCATGGCCTTCAGGAGAGTGGGGATGTTTTCTGTTTCACTCTGGGAAGATGTCTCTTTTTTCACATCACCAGAGTCAGTTTGTAGGGCTGGGCAGGATGCATGTGTTATGTTAGAGAAGCTGGAGCAGCTGACCCCATGACATGGGTTCAGGCCCACAGTATATTCCCCTTGAGCTGTGTGGTTAACTGGACACCTTAGTTTTTCTTCTGACCTTGATGATAGGCTCCAAAATGCAGCTATTTGCAAGGACTGCTGGAGAAAATGAGTGCTGAGGGAAACATACCTGTCAGGTACAGTCACAGGGCGGAGATGTGTATTCAGTAGCAGAGGTAGCTATTGTGGAGGGAGGATAAAGTGCTGTTTAATTTCATGTATGTGTTTGTAATACAGTCATTAAACAAGATCATTGTAAGAAGGGGTTTAGATTTCTATCTAATGGCTACAACTATAGCAATTAAAAAGAAAAAAAGCAAATGCTGATGAGCAATAACAATGTTATGGGAGGCATAACAATTCAAAAGTTATTTAACTTGCATAACTCCCAAACAAAGACCCAATAAAGCTGTTCAGACACAGCTGCCAAAACTATTGGTACTGTCAAAATGCAGGTTATTGAAATAAAATGCATTGTTAAAACATCAGTTTTAGGATGAGAATATTTTTATGGGAGATGTGTAGAGGAGAATTCTTTTTCTATGTTCTGACATCCTTAAATATAGGTGTTGGGTCTGATCTGCATTTTGCAAGTTGGAATCAGCCACAGGGGTTGCATGGCCCAGAATGGGGGGGGGGGGAAATCTACATTTTTTCTACATTTTTCTACATTTTTTTCTACATTTTGCAAGACTTCTTAGATTAATGAATCTGCCTTAAAATAGCCTTGAGACACACAAAACAGAGCAACCCTGTTGATGCTGGGTGAAACATTTGGTCTTAACTACGTGTAAATAATTCAAGTGCTGAAAAGTTTGGTGATGCTGAGTAGGCCTAGGGCACTTAATTATCTAACAAGACATCCTAGGGATCTCCAATCATGTTTTCTGCCTTATTAGGACAGAAATAAAATTTTTCTCCTATTTCAGCAACTGCCTCCTCAACAAACAATAAAATGTGCAAGTTGGAAGATAAAAACTGGTTAATGGCCCCTTGACATGATCATACTGAAGTAAAAAAGAGTAAAACCAGCATATGTTGTGTACATAAAAAAGACATTTCAGCCTAGAAATTAATATTTTAAAGAAAACATGTTGAAGGCCACAAATTGCTTTGTATCTCCATGGATGGCAATTACAAAGTTTTGTTCATCTATTTCTGTTTGTTGCATAGTTTCAAATACTGTCTTTCCTATCATTAAAAGGAAAAGGAGGTGCTGTAAATCAAGCTAACAAGTAGCTTTTCTTGAGCTGTAAATGGAGTGCCTACTTTACTGCATGTACACATACCGGCTGTGTGAGAGTGTCTTCAATCAGGCACGCTATGGTTTATGTCTTTCATTCCACTTATTATTAATTACTATTCTTTATTATGGCTGGTTATGAGTACTTAGAAAGTGCTTTTTATTAAAGGACTGTGTGACAGCTAAACAGATTTTGAAAAGGAAAGCCATTTTTGACTTTTCTTTTTGTAATTTATTGAAGAAACCTAAGACTGCTTTTCAAAAATGATGGACAGCAGAAGGCCTTGAGCTTGCAGCCTCCAGGCTGCTGGAAAGCTGGGTGTCAGGGATGGTGTCTATTTATTGCCCTCTGCTGGTATCATCCCTAAATTTGATGTTTCAAACCTGACTTGCCTACCATTTGTCTCACTATTTATTTGCAATTTGCTGGCAGTGCAAATTATATTCTAGAGGAAAGACAGATTTGAAGATTGCTACTGGTAAGATGAAATATCATGTGTTTAATTGTCAAGAAATGAGGATGTTTGAAAATGAACTGCTGAGAAGCTGAATCTCTTAGGCTATTTCTTTAAAAGGGTCTTCAAACATGAGAAAGAATATGAAAACGTCTCCACAGAAATAGACCCTTGACAAGGGGAGTCACACTGAGGAAACGGAAGAAACTCCTGCTGATTTTCTTTTAATAGGAAGCTCAAAGCAGTAAAACTGAAGTCAAGGTTTGCTATTGTTTAAGTATTCATTGCTTCACTATATCATAAAAATTATGTTTTAGATAAGAACATAGAATAACTTACCAAGCAGACTGAAAATGTAACATTTCATTTATCATTTGTGCAGAAAATATCCCTGTTCTTTTTTACATCATACAACAAATGATTAAGCCCTTTGGGTGAGAAACTATATCCTTTGCTTTTATCAACATATGTAGTCAGCCATAGTAATATCTGCCAACACATGTGGTATTACTCAATTGCTGGCAATGTAAAAAAAAAAAGTTCATTTGTGGGGTATTTCTGTTCCTAAAAGAAGAAGCGCTAGCTTAAATAGTGATGGTTTCTGGGGAGTCTCAGGGTGTGCAGTCTAGCTGGGTCTCTTCTGGTTTATGATCTAATAATCCAACTGCATAGCTGAACTCCTGGTGCCTCCTTCCCACCTTCTCTCTCCCCTTCATCATCCATCTTCTTCATCCATTCCTTTTCCTCTTCTGCCTTTCCTCTTGCTCAGCTCCTGTCTCCGTCTTGCCCTTGCCACTTCTCCACTCGCTATGTTCAAAGAATTTACGACTAAAAGGCACCAATTCTTCACCTAACCTTATGTAATGTATAAAACTAGCTATAGACTGTCACCTGGAAAAAAAATATTATGCACAACATGCTGTAGTGGTCAAAGCACACTCTTGAGAGACAGCAAGCCAGGATAAGATACCAAAAGCAGCAAACTGACTGCTTCCTTTAGGAATTTGTTCCAGTGTTTTCACTTCCTTCCTCAACACCATTGCCTGATTTTTATTTGAATCCAGCTTCCTCAGATGTTGTTACAGTACACCATTGAATATTTCTCTCAAGGATCAAAGACTGCTTTAGTACCTATCATTTTCCTCTTGTGAAAATACTCACAGAAATCACACCACCCATGAACTTGCTTTTCAGTAAGATAAATAGGCTGAAATATTTAAGCCTCTCATTATACCACATTTTCTCCAGACCCTCAAAACATCTCTCTTTTCCTTTCTCTTCTGTCTTCCAGCCTCCCTTGCTACATCTTCCTGCTCCCAAAAGTCTCTTTCCTGGGAGAAAAAATAAGAGGTAAATTCTGTTTCTGTTACTGGACGAAGTGAGGATGACAGCTCTTGTGATCCCAGGCCCATTCCAGCTCCAAGCAGCTGGAACGCACTTGGGCTGGACAGCTTTCAGAGGATAGAGTTGAAAACCATTTAGCATTTGCTAATTTATACTAGTTTAAAAGTTGCAACTTCGCAAATGTGGGCGATTTCTCAAAGGGAAAGAAAAAGGTATGCCTCCAAACCCAAAGTGAGTTTTCTGCTCTTGAAAAAGTCCAAGTTCTTGCTCCAAAGTAGGAAGATGCCTGCTTACACTGCTGAAAGAAATCGCTTGTAAAACTGATTGAACTTAGTAGAGCAATCTGTTCTCTTCTAATTTCAGTCCTGAAAATGGCCAGACCACTTTTACTGAAAATTCCTGTCCCCTGGGGTCTCCATCCCCCTCCCCCCAAAAAAAAACTTCCCAGCCTAAACACCTAATCAGCCTACAACCATTCAGCAGGTACACTGAAGTTATATGTAAACAGCAGCGGGGTAACAACATAACATCCATGCCAGTCATAAAGCTGCAACAGGCCCTGGATTTTGCACTATCCATTACTCTTTTCCTAGAATTACTCTTCCCTTAGATTTCTATATGAGTCTCCTTTTATTTTGGTACTGAACATCTCAATATTAGTCAGTGGAGTTAAGGTGCTGTATTTAATGTATATTTTCCAATGATATTTGGAATTTAGTTAAAAAAAACCAGCTTGCATTTCTTTAAATATAAGCCCCAGTTTACTTAATATATATGTGCATGTGTTCTGCTTTCTAGTATATAGGCTATAAAGTCCAATTTGAACTAAGAATATATTACATGACTGCCACTCATGATTACACAGTCCCCTTTGCCCCTTGCTTTTCACAAGCGTTAATATCTGTAGAACTGTACAGAGAAAGGAAGCCATGAAATAACTTTGTTGGTTTTCTGTATTTTTCTAAAAAATCTTGCAAAAGGAGTTATGAATATTTATTACAATCATATATTTAAATGGCCCTTATAACATCTTTATCCATAAATGAATACTGCATAGCACAGAATAAATAAGAAATTGCTGAGTATACTGGAAATTCTGTATGACTTCCTTTGCTGTTCTAAAGCTCCCCTTTTGCTTTGCCGTGGAAGAGAGTTATTGAGATCTGCAAGCAGCTGGTTCACTTCACGCCACAGAGGAATACATCAGTCCTGACCAGCAAAGCAGAAGATGGACTGTACTGTATAAAGAAGGCTGGAATTGAGCTAAGCCATGTTAAATTAATGGGTAAAGCTTTCAGAAATACCATTTTATACATGAAGCTCTGCTACTTTCACAAGTTGCCCAAAGCAAAACTCCTTAGCTGAATTATTCACTGAGGGTAGAGTGAATTCTTTTCTCCCCTGAGAACTGATTTTCTAACTCCCCTTGAGGATGTATATTCTTCGGTCACAGCACTCTCCTGCATGCTGGATGAGGCTGGATTGATGCTCTGCAGCTGCTGTGTTCCCTGGTAAACTTGCCAGGGCAATCTTGACAGTGTGAGGCCAACTGATTTTCCAGCTGCTATTCTTCTGGCTGATCTGCATTTGCCAGGAGACACCACATTTGTACAATTGTCATCAGCTTTTCTCAGACCGCTACTAAATACAGCATCATTCATGCTTATAAATCTTTGCAAGCCAAACAAATTCAAACAGGAGGCAGGTGCCAACCTCTCCCCAGAGCATCAGTTAGCGCTGAAAGCAAGTAAGATGGACACCCAGTGAAAGAGGTTGAGAAAGATTCAAGGCACCTAGCATGTGCTGGATGTAAGCTGTAACCTGAATGAACAATATCCATAGACACACTTTTCAATGTTTATTGTAATGACACCTCTAGTTTTCAGGAAGACTCCAGAACTCTGCTGGTCAACCTGACTTCTTGCAAGTGTCATGGTGCAAAACTGGCCAAAAAGACTCTGCTTCTCGCGGCAGCAGGATATCACCAACCAGAGAGTCCCTGGTACCCTCCCCCTGTCGGGGCTTGGTTCCTTGAGCGCACCTTGCACAGAGCTCTGCAGGGCACAAAACCTCCCCACATGGGGCCAAGACTGGCAGCAGTCATTAATTGTCACCTGTAGTCTTGGCAATGCCTTACTACTGAGTCAGAGATTGTGGATATGATCAGGTATCCGCACTGTGAATCTCTTTTTCATAGAACAGGCTTTATAAAGCTCTGTAGCAATCCTGAAAATGCTATGAAAAGCAAGAAGGCTCTTTAAGCTAGAAAGGATCTGCTTGGTAATGACTGCAACATCAATGCATGTGAAGAGGAGCTGCCAGGACTGGGACGTGTCCCATTTAAAGCCTTTGTAGCTTGAACATCAGAACCCAGTTCCAAGGCAAGGGAAAGGAAGATGGGGTCCCTCTGCTCAGGAGGCAAGATCCGTAAATGATTACAGGCAGGTGGGATAGAAGAGCTCAGTGATACAAGTGTGCTGAAGCTCAGTGTGCTGAAGAATTGAATAAAATGTGGGAAGGGCATCCTGCAGACTCACAAGACAGGCAGGGAGAAGACTAGATGTTGGAGAAAAAGAGAAAACGCAGTCACAAAGGATGCTCCTCAGTGGGGGGGACTAGATTGTCAGGCCCTCATGTTATCTGAGATGTGGGAGCAGCTCTAATTGCTAAACTTCATGCGCTTCATAGATATATTTTTCTCTTTCTTTTATGTGTTTCTAGTTCAAATTTCTGTAATCAAATGAAATACTAATTTTCTTTTCTAGAATAAACTTGCTGTTTTGTTCTTAAGTTTATCTGTTATCAAGACTAAGGAACTGACAGATATTAGGCAGTGACTAACCGGTAAGCCACAGCTTCAGGAACCCCACATGATATGAAGGGAGTTATAAGAATAAAAATACACCTTCTTTCTGTTTCTTAGGGGAACAGGCAGACACAGAAAGATGGCACATGTATCTCCAAATGAGTGGGGCTCGTAGAAACCTCGGTGTCCTCTTATTATCATTGCCGTAATTTTTAGTGGGAATTCTAGACAAATACCACTTGGTGAATAGCCCTTTATTTCTACATAAACTTTCTAGAAAACCCTTTACTTGAGTCATTTTTCATATCATCCCTATTTTGTCTCCAGCTATGCTGGCAAGATGCAAATTTGCCTGATTTTCTGAAAGTTGATGGACAAATATTTCAATTCTGATTCCAACATCAAACAGATTTAATAATTAATAATTTAAAAGAAAATAAGTGGCTTAGTCAACTAGGCAAGTTCATCACTGTAACAGACAGCTTTTTTTACTTCAGTCCATAATTTTAGTGTATAGAATCTTCTATTAAGAGATATTTTAAAACAACTGGACCTTATGCCTTCAACAGTTTCACCAAGTAACTAGGAATATGCGACACAGAAGGTGTCCATTGAGAAATAATAATTTCCTGAGGTCTCTCTGTTAACCTCTCAGGCTTCATCCAAGGGTCTGGAAGCATATGGAAAAGCCCTGAGCAAAAATCGTTTAGATTTGGCAAGCTTTCCTCAACAGCAGCCTGTGAAAGAACCTATTAGGGAATTTAATGATGGACTACAAGTGTTCATCAGCCACAAATTATATCAGTCCCAAAGTCGGCAGAGGTTCCAGTTAATGTATTAAAAAACTTTTGCCTTCATGAATGGATCACGGGGCCAGGGCATAAAAGAATAATGACCAATATAATATCTGCTCTTACTGAGCAACTTGCACAGCCATTGAGTTTCAAGTGTCAGCTGTCAACAGTGTTTGTATTTTTCCTAAATTGACTGACTTGACCTCAAAAACTCCTACTTAATGGGCTAAATAAGGGAAGGAAGGCTGAAGTGGGAAAGGTGTTTTGGAAGTAGGTTACAGCTTCTTGTCAAACTGAAAGGAAAATGCTGTTTCCGCAAACTCTCAGCAACATTAATGTGATGATCATCTTTCCCCAGCGTTGGGCTGGCTGTTCCATACCCTGCCCCACTGCAGCATGCTGCGCTCTCGCTTGTGCCAAACAAGAAGTTCAGCTCTAGGCAAAACGTAATGCTTCTTCCCATTTTTGACCTGGGTCGTTTCAGTGATCCAGCCACAGCTCAGCCCCCACACAAACCTTGGTTGGCAGAGCTGAGGGGAACAAAGACAGGGGCAGCAAGGGCTGGGGTGAGCAGGCAGGAAGCTGAGGGGGTGGCACTGTTCAATGAGGTTTTGTATTAGCAGGTAACGTGGGTCAATAGGAGCAGGTCTCTGGAGTGAAATGGTGCTGAGGACCTGATGCCTATGCTATATCCATCCTGCATGGGATGTATATCCAGCTCTAGTTCAGCCTTGCAAAATGAATACCCATCTATGGTTGTGATGCATTCATTGAGCTCCTGAAGCACCTTCAGGCCTCCAGTTTTCCCAATGAAATCCAGTCCCTGCAACCCAGGAATGTTCTGTGATCACTGAACCGATGTGCAGAGGGAGTGTCTGGGCCAGGGCATTTGCTTCAAAAGCTCACCCTGAGCTGAACTAATGCATGAATGAAGGTGGATCCTGCAGTGCTGCCATAGTTCCATTCAGCCTCAGCTGCTGCCAGCACAGTGGACAGAATCGCAGATGGAGGGTCTCAGCACGGTCACAACACTGCTGCATCCATGCTAGTGGCCTCCTGGGCTTGGGTCCAGTGGCCTCTGAAGCCTCCCAGCTGCACTAGCTGCAGAAACAGGCAAGTGTTGATCAATTTAAACTTTTCACTACTGTTTTCCTCCTCTTGATTTTATCATGCAGCTCCCAGAGGGCTCCTCACACCTTGCTTTTCTTCCCTGATCAAAAGCAGTCTTTCTTGATCTCCAGAGCTCACAAACCGTGTCTCCAAGTGACATGGCTCAGCCATGGCAGCATCTGGCAGCACATGGGGTCAGGAGGGCTTCGCAAACAAAGCAATCCAATGCACTTCTTTGTCTTGCCCAACAGTTTTACAATGGGAACCTCACCTCCCCCATCCAGGCATTGGGCAGGGTCCATAAACGCTGTGGGTGGAAGAAAGGAGGATGCGTCAGTATTGTGAATGTACTCCATCTTAAGGGCTAGAGTGATAATTCACCTTCCCTGCTAACAGCAGGTGGGGAAAATGTATTATTGCACTATAGTCTTTGTTTGTCCTATTACTTTTAGGTAATTTAGGTATCTACATAACCTATTCACTTTGCTCACTTCCAAGGCTGGAGAATGAGAAAGGCCATGGTACAGATTCGGGGACTGGATTCCACCAGCTGCTGGTTCCATAAAAAGCCTGAGGACAGGTGTATGGCATAATTAATTAGCCTTTTTTTTTGCATAGGACTCATAAATGACAAACATAAACTAAAATGCCTTTTCCTTTTGTAAAAATGCATTGAAGAGCAGAGCAATTCTGCTTTCATTGTCACATTTTGGACACTGTGCAAGTCCTATGCTACAGCTACGTGGGAGCTTCTGTAGCATTACCAAGAAAAATTACTGAGATTACCATTTTTACAATGGACGAGCGGAGAATTAATAAAGATGATGCATTTAATTTATGTGCTTGACAGGAATATACTATTTAGGTCTATTTAATATTAGAAAAGGAGCCTGAGACTTTCTTTACCTCAGTTTTAGTTCATGGCTTATTGTAAGAAATAAATTCTACTGTTCAATTATTTACAAGCCTAATGGTGTTTCTTTTATTTAATTG
Organism: Sula dactylatra; assembly: GCA_013389905.1. NCBI lineage: Eukaryota > Metazoa > Chordata > Aves > Suliformes > Sulidae > Sula > Sula dactylatra. The sequence goes on along the minus strand of WEKW01029255.1, from coordinate 21,704 downwards.
CTGAATATAGATAATATTTTATTTTTAGATAAATATATAATAAGTTTATTCAGGAGTTAGGGGAGAGCAATAATTAAATACACAAAAAATATCTGAATAACAGCAAATTAAAGAAATGAATAATAACTGAAGACACAAAATTATGTTTATATTCATAGAAAAATTATCTCCTATTTGTGACTAAATTCTGCCAATAATATATTACTGCTGTCCTCATATTTCACACTACAAAATTAACTTGTCACTTCTGCAGTAATTCTTTATGAACGATGTATTAAGGTCATGTCAGAATTTCTACATAATCAAAAGTATTTTACAAAGGCAATGATTAAGTGTTAGAAACTAAAAAAGAATCTGACTACAGGATTACTTTATAAGTGACATTTTTGGCCACTGAATTTGAGCGTGTTGGAGCCTGTTAAATATTAACAGACCAGAACTAGGAAAGGATTCATTTGGACAGGGAGCAGGTACAGTGAGAGGCAATCCCTTCTTGCTGGGTCTGAGTAGAGCTGATAGTGCAATATTTTTCAATACCTCTGAGGTGGAAGCAGGAAAGTGGATGCCTATTTGATATTATAAATAGACAGATTTTTTTTTTTGTCAGAACATAAAATAAGTGGATATAAGAGGAATTTTTCCAGTTCTTAGTACTGTTCCCACATTTGGCAGTCATAAAACATTGTAGGTAAACATTATTGAATACAATTTTTTTTAAATAAACTTTTTTTTATTTTACTTGGCCAAAAAATCTGAAAACTAGGTTGTGATGGCTATTTACCCAGGAAATCTAACTATTGGGAAGAAGAAGTAGATTCTAGCATGTGGGAGGATGATGATGGCCTCATGAGTTTTCAGTCTTTGCTGTTTTGATCTTTCCCAGAGTGTCATTTCAGACAGTTACTGAGATGCTGCAGCACTGTCTTGTTAGCATCATTCATGGTGTTAGAGTTGCAAAATAATCCTGACCAGCTTCTACAAACTAAACTGTAACCAGGGCTGGATCTGGTAGAAGCTCAGTGACTACACTCAGATGGGTTATTTTGCCACAGGAATCCCCCCTTAGGAGCTGTGGTTGGTGCCTGGGTGCAAGAGGATGCTGGTTCTCCAGGCTGCTATGTCCTGGCGGCACTCAGATTTAAGTATTTCTCTCAATTTTTGGACCGCTAAAAGCTTCATACATGGCTAAATATGGGTCATGAAAGTTTTCATAAATCATAGAATCATAGAACGGTTTGGGTTGGAAGGGACCCTTAAAGACCATCTAATCCAACCCGACTGCCATGGGCAGGGACATCTCCGACTAGACCAGGTTGCTCAAAGCTGAGTCCAGCCTGACCTTGAACACATCCAATGATGGGATATCCACAGCTTTGCTGGACAACCTGTTCTACCACCCTCATCATAAAAAATTTCTTCCTAATGTCAATACCTAAATTTGAACTCATAGTCACTGAAGGATTATAGTGATCCAGAGATAAGTAGAAACTTAAACTTCAGCAGAAACATCTGAAGAGCTTAACCTGTTAGACAGACCACCTGGGACCAAGACCTGTGCTGACTGCTCTGGGTGGCCAGCCAAAGGAGGACTGAAGATGTCAGAGCAGGAGACGAGCTCCAGGCCTGGCCTGGGGACAATCACCCTGCTGAAGGCAAGTCAGTCTTTGGAGAGACTTTTCAGCCACCCTGTTGGAGATATATCCATGTAGCTGTGTCAGCTGAGTGAATGGACTGCTTCTCACAGAAAGCAGTGAGTCAAGAAAGGGCTTGGTGATCACTATAACACAGAAAAATCAATACATAAAAGGAATATGAGGCTAGGGCTGGCAAGTGATCTTGCCTCCATATGCAGCAATTGTAATACTGCTGCTAGAATAGTGTGCCACCAGGGAGGACATCGGAAGGGGGAATTCAAAGGAAGGACACAGAAATGATCCAGAATGGGGAAGGGATTGTTAGGATACAGAAGGATTGAGTTATTCACCTTGTTCCAGAAAGGGTGAGAGGTCTTACAATCATTTTAGATGGCTATTTACACGTTAAAAAAAAAAAAAAAGCTGGTTTGGGGACTACTTTTACAGGCATGGATTAATTGGAAAGACGGAGGAGGAGGACCTTACGAGGGTTGCAATCTCCTATCAGCACTGGTAAGGGCTATGCACTTACTTTGTCAGTGATTCAGGAGCAACACCCACACATTCCCCCTTCCTCCCCCAGAAAGCTGTACAGCAGCTTACCAAGATTCAGTAGCTAGAAGCTGAACTCTGCCAGATAAATTCAGCCTTGAAATAGGACACAATTTCCTTGAAGTAAGGAAATTAACAACTGGAATGATTCACCAGGGGAATTGCACAGGCTCTTAAAATGAAATTAAGTGTCTTTCTAACTGGCTGTCATCCAGTTGGAGAGAACAGCTCTCCGTCCTGTTTATGCAGAAGACCAGAGTGCATGAACACAGGGGTTCTTTTCACCTCTACAATCTATGAAAGATACATCTGACATTTACAGATACTTTGGTTCTTGATCATGCTGACTTTGCAGCAGTGTGTGTTCCTGACCTGACCCAAGGCAGATGCAGTGCTGCTCTATTTGCTACTTGTCAAATTTGGGAGATTTAGGGAGGAGGGAAATGTATCATTTGCAAAAAAGAAAAAATGCATTTTCTTCACTTTTTCTTTCCTAATGTAAATTAGTGTAGCAACTGTTGAAAAAAAAATGGGGGCAGAAAGAAAAGAACCAACATCCAGTACAAAATTTCATGCCTGTTTGGTCAAATTTTCAAAATAAATGTATGAATGTAGAGAAAGTCTACCTTTTCAGGCAGAAGTACCCATAAAGAAACAGGTCACTCAGATCCCAATAACCAGCCTCAGCAGTTTGGACTTTGTTCAGCTCCATCGCTTTCGGTCTGGCACATCTGAGCAAAGCCCGCAGCGCTGCTGGCTGTGTCTCAGCAGATATGGATGAGGACACACCTGGGAGGAATGGGAATGCCATCATGCCCTCAGCTTTCTTCTCTGATCCAGATGCCTGCTGGCTATGAAATGGTGGTGTATCACTTCTGCTTTACACATGCGCTGGGCAAGCCTTAATGTGCATTCAGAGCAAGCTGTCTTTCTTGGGCATGCCAGCTGCAATGCAGAGTAAAAGGAAAGGCAAACAGGCACTTAAATAGGCTTTGAAGCCCTCATTGCAATGCAGCGAGAATAAAAGCCTCTTTGCTGCCAAAAAAAATCAATTGGCAGTGGTACAGCCTCTCTTTTCACTGTATCCTCTGCTTACACTCGCACCTTTACTCCGTTATGTTCTTCCACAAATCAACACCAGTTAAGACGCAGCAGCACACGTCATCTGGAGCTGTTACATGGGTGGCCTAGGAGAACTTCCTGCTCCTCATAACTCGCCTTGATTGCCCACCTTCCAGCACTGAGGCGGATATGGCACAGGGATGGCAACACCTCTCACATGCCTCTGCTCAGCCTGGGTGTGAGGCCAGGTGCACCGGGACCCGGCCGCAGGTTCCCCTTCCCACAGGTGAGTTTTGGTCACAGCACTGCCATGGGCTGGCTCGGCAGCTTTGGCCAGGCATTTCTCATCACTGAGCCTTTGCTTTCCTCCCCTCCCTCATCTTGCAAGCTCCTCAGGTCTAGGGCTCTTTTCTTTATTGCGTCAAATAACAAATAAATAACCTGCAATAGTCCATGTTGCTCCATTCCTCCCCCAGCTGTGTATGTAGCACCTCTGTTACTTGATGCTTGTCCATCCTAGTCAATGCAAGCAGGTTCCTGAGCACATGATCACGTGTCTACCCTGAACTGCTCCCTGACCCCCATTTTGGCAGAGCTAGTGCTTCCCCAGAGCAGCTTCCAGGCACAGTCTGGCAGTGAAGGCAGCAGGGAGGCCATCACCAGCTGGCAGTGTGCCTACAGCTGTCTCCATCTGCAAGCCAGATGGTGAATTGGCACAGACACAGGCTGTCCCACAGCAGTCAGTCCTGATGCCCAGGGAAGCTTCTGGGCACACGTCATTTATGAGTGGACACGTGGACACGATCAGCATGCCCGTGAGTCCACAGAGCACCGACAGAGCCAGTGTCTATATGCAGACGGTGCATAGCTGTACCCAGACGACAGGTCCAACAGATGCAAACACTGATTTTAAAGCCAAGCTGGACTGAACTCATAGCCCAAAAGGAGTGGGAGGTAAAGTGGCTTCATATCCATTTTATTGCTTTCATTCCTCAGCTGTTCTAGAGACTGGAGTTGTCTCTTACGTAATTAGGGCTCTATCACCCTGCTTATAATGTGACCTGTACCAGAGCTCATAGTACAGTCCTTGTGAAGAAACCTTGATGGCAGTTATCCTCTCTTGCTAAAATATTTCTGCAATAATACCCTTGGCTTTTCCTTCATTTACTGAAGAGGCTGGAATAAGGAAGTGCAGAGCACTGGGAATAGTGTATCAAAAGCAATAGATCGTATCTTATAACCAACTGGACAAAAATCTACATTTAAGTGCTCCCAAAGTCTACAAGCTTTGTACTCCAGGCAGATTTTGCATTGTGGTATTATTACTCAGCTTTGTACCTGAGGTTGAGAAGCGAGGAAATGTGGAAAATATGAGGTAGTCCTAACAGCTATTTATATCACCCTAAATTACGGAAAACATAAGCTTTCCCTTGAAATGCTTGCACCACCTTTTTCCGAGCAGCTGCACAAAATCATTACATTTTGCAAAACGAATATGTTTGCTTGACTTGTGAAAAAGTAAATTGCACATATCAGCATTTTGTTTTGATAACTTAAAAATTATTATTATCTCCAAATGCCAATTTCTAGGTTATGATTAATAGCAGACAATTTTACTTCGAAACAATCCAGTGTTTACTGTAAAAGCCCGCAGGTCTTAGTGGAGGACTTGGGTTTATAATGAAATCTGAAATTGCTGATTTAGTTATTTTGAATCTCCAAGTTGGAGGGATAATTGAACTAGTTTCTCAGAATAGCAAGCGCAGGCTTGTGAGATGAAAATCCGACCACAAGATGGCATCTCGTTCTCACAGTAACATTCAGTAATGGGCAGGAATATTTCTGAAAAGAAAATGAAGCGGTGATGGGCACTTCAGTAAACAAAACCATTTTAGACAGGGCACTTGCTTATAGTGTTGCCCAGCATGGCACGAGACTGGAGTAGCACAACAGCGAGCAACATACATCTCTTCCTCTCACCCCACCCAAACTACGGTTTCCTCCATTCATGGGTCCTAATGAAATTTTGACCTAATGTTTTTAATTGCTGTAATTAAAAAAAAAAATCTGAATCCACCATAAATATAATGCCAGCTCTTCGAGGTTTTAAAGGGAAGGCTGATCATTAAAACAGATTTGAGAACCTTTTGATTGTGAATTACTCTAAAAGACAATCTATAGCTGATTTCACCGACAGCAAAATACTTTGTCATTCTCAAGGATGAGACAACCGTTTTCTATCATTCTTAACTTCCAGTACATGCTTAATATCTACGGTGTGTTTCCAGTTATCAAAGAGTGATGAGACACAAAATAAGGCTATGGACTCAGCTAAGAATTACTTTAGTAATATTTCCACGGGGAAATGTGACTGGCTCTGGAACTGATATAGTATGAAAGCTGAATTTAAAAATACACACATTTAGCTGACACTGCTGTTTAAAACAGGCTTTAGAAATTAAATGTCTTTTATTTCTTATGTGCCCTATTAAGTAGTACCTTTCCAGTCTCCAAGTACTGTGTTAATCAAGGACGCAATACGGGAGCGTGGATCCTCTCCAGCCTCAGGCTTTTCCTTTCCCTGAGTAATGCTATTTTCCTCTGCACCAGCGGCAGTGCCCCAGGGACCCCAGTGCCGTGGGGGACGTGCCTCCAGAGCAGAGGGAGAGGAGAGCCAGTACGGCTCCAGACTGCCCTCTGCTTCGTGGCATCATCATCATCAGCACATTCATCACCATCTGGTTTTGGCTAGGGTTTAAACAGGAGCTGTGTGATGAGGGACGCGGTAGGGAAGAACCGGTTGCCTGCTGGCTAGAAGCTGCCTGAAATCTCCCTCTTGGCCTGAGTCATGCCTCTCTGCACTGGAGGCAGCCGGAGTTACAGGCAGCCTCAAGAGCAGGGGAGTGGGGGCAAGCAGGCGGAAAGCAGATGTGCTGCAAGGCGGATGGAGTGGCCTGTGAAATCCCCCAAAACATCCCCCTTTTTGGACAAGAGAGTGTCTTGTAAATCACGGACCTTCCGAAGGCTGTTCCTCTAAGCAAGGGTGCGTGTGTACACCAGTCCTTGCTCAGGCACACTGCCCTGCTCGCTGCCGCTGTTCTCCTTGCTCTGAAGTGAAATATCTCGTAAATGTTCTGTAAATAACAACCTAAGACAGCAAAAATGCTATGTCCAGCTGAAACTGCAGAGAGAGTTTCAGGAGTCAGGCTGCTATCATCTGTATTGGATTGAGAGCACCTCTTCACAAAATTTGAGGTGGGATCTGTAATGACCACATGAGAGGTCATGAACCCACCGCAGTGGCTCATCACAAAGGCAGCACCGTGTTCCCCAGTAAAATACTGAGGCTTCAGCTCATCTGCTGAACCGTGAATATTGACTGCTGCAGCACCTTTGTCTTATTGAAGGCTTTCACTAATGCACTGGACAAGTATCCTGGTGCAATTTAGCATCTGAAATCTAAGAAACAAAAGCACAGCTCTCTTCAGCTGTGGCTTGGAGAAATGCCGTATCAAAGTTTTCCCAAGCTCTGCCCCTTTTGTAGCTGCATAAGAGACTCCTTGTTCCAAAACATTAAGTGAATGATTGTGTGCTACTCCCATGCTTATTAGTGGGAGGCAACACTTTCCAAAGCCTTTTCTGTTCTTGAACTGAAAGAACTGTGCAATTAAAAAAAAAATTTATGAGAAGTGTTCAGAGAATATCAAGGAAAATATAATTGTAATTGTCCTTTTCTTTCACACATTGAATTCTGTGTCATTTTTATCCATCCTGTTTAAAAATGGCTCTGTTCTGTTTGCAGTGGGAAAACAATAGTGTAGACAATTTATTCAGAACAATCACTTATTTGAGATCTGTTAGAGTCAGAGAGCTTCAACAAAGCCTGTGTCATCATGGAAGCTCACGAATGCTATTACATATCTGCACACACCTAATGTGACATTCCTGACACTCCATTGTCATCTGAATAGCTGCAAAAAATATACTTCAGGACACACTTCAGAGCTGAGAACATCTTGCAAGAGCTTCCACAATTTAAAACACAGAGTCGAGGGGCTTTTTTGGATAAAATTTATTAAAAAGTTTGCACTTCCCAAGTCAGAGAGGGAGCAAGACTGACCCAGATTTGAGATCCTTCCACAGAGTCTTGGGACCAGCTCCTTCATTTACTAACACCTGAGAGCTGGGACTTCACAATAAAACTGTTTAGCCCTGAAGATTACCCCAGTTTCTACCTCTGTGACCAAATCTGGGAGCACACTTGAGTTCTGGTACCTGAACTACAGCAAGAACCAACTATGAACTGGCCTCTCTCCTTCACTCTGGCTCCCACAGGCAAAATGATCAGATGAGAGCTGCAGTGTATCTGCAGGTAAGTACCGGTGCAGCTGCATCTTTAATAGCTTAAACAGCAGGTCTTCCCAGAGTTTCAATAATATGAGACCATTTCCTCGAAGATATGTGACATATGTAGCATATAATACATGCAGGCTTCTCAGATTCCAAAATGAGTGGATCTTCACTGAGGTCAATCAAACAGTACAAAGACATTGATTAAATAATAAACGCAACATGTACTTCCTTCACTTAGTATTCCTTCACATGGGAACACGATCATCTAAGATACTCATACAAGTCCCAGAGCTCTCTTTCTGACCATTACGCTTCTTTTGCCATTGCAGGCCAGAGTACCTGACATGGCAAGTCCTGTGGTTAAAAGATGTTCCCATTCATCATACCTCCTACCAAAAGAGCCCTCCTGATTCTCTCTCCCTTTATCCCAAAACTCCTCACATGGCTCCATACGGTACAATCTACTCTGTAGTTGTGACCAGCACACAGTGAATAGTATGTTCAGTGAGACCTCCCAGTGTCCAATGTAGCCATGATATCCAAGCCTTATCATGAATCAGAGTTAATTCAGATTTGCCAGTCATCATAGGCAAAGGAAGGGAAAGGAAGCCATACAGTGCACAGTCAGTATAACCTTGGTAATGCTGTCTTTGTAGCTCCAGGTTTCATACTGGTATCACAAAATCACTGTCACAGATTATGGTGAAAATCTTGGAAGCCACAGGTCAGAAGACTGTCTTTCCTACCTACCTACGGCTGCAACCTTCAACCACCTGCCAACAAATACATACTTAATGGGGCTTCTTTTTTTCAGCTAAAAAGCCATCCTCCACACACATTTTCCCTTGCAGATGTTTTATCTAGACACTTACTTCTACAGAGAGCTTGTATTTTTCCTTCCTTATGCATCTACTCATTTGTGGTATAAGGCTTGCAAAGGTTTTAATATTTGTTCTGTGTTTTACACGGTCCATAAGCACGTTATCATGACACAAAATAAATGTTTCAGTTCAGAACGTATATAGCCTAGGGGCAGATCACAGACACAGAAGCGCTTCAGAAATATGCCAGAGACTGGTAACATTCACTGTTTGGTTAGCAAGAAAATTTTCTACTTACCTTGATCCTTCCCACCTTGGCTGCAAAATGTATTTGAAAAATGGGTTTAAGGAGAGGGTACAAATGCTATGGTTCAGGAACAAAGGACAAATTTAAGCCTTGAACATTCCTCTGGTTCCATGACGGGTGGATCTAAGCAATTAGTAAAATCAGTAACATCTCTTCGAAACATGTTAAGGAATACTTATCAAATGAGTATTGGCAGCATCACGGTACACAGGATACACACGGTACACCTGCAAGATCAATTGGCCTATAATCTTCTCTTTTCCCTATGAAACAGGGAAAGGTAGCATCACAGTGCCACTAAAAGAAATAATACTCCGATGTTGCCATTTCTATGTCATGTTCCCCACATACCATTAAGGAGATACAATGATGTCAGAAGACCACTTCAAATGGAAATGAAGATAACTGCCCTATGTTTCACGTCCAGCTGCCCCTACTACGACTTGATTTCTGTGTTCAGACTGCAGTTTTCAACCCAGGGTGCAGGCGTGGCTCCACAGTGGTGGGGAGGATGTCCCATACAATGCTCAGCGGATGGGGGCAGTGGGAGCCAGCTCTGTGCAAACTTCTGCGCTCACCCATGCAAAACCAGCCTGGGTCCAGCTGGACACCACCGGATACAGATGGAGAGATCAGACCATGAAGCCCAGTGCTCTCGTATCTGAAAGAGAGGTATGAAGACATTTAAATGAACCCCTGATTTAGCCTCTAAGCATCCAGACTATATTTGCACAGTGCCTAGCACACTGGGCTTTGGAAGCTCTAGGGAACAGAAAATAATGACATTTGTTTTCTAGATAGGACTTAAATAGGCAATATAGAACTATTTTAGCAAATAAATAAATATGCATTAATGTGCCGGGTAGCTTCCTCGACTCTAAATTAAAATGACCTAATAAAAATATCCAAATGTTTCAGTCAAGTCACGTTTTTATCTATGTGACTTAGAAGAGGATTATCATGTGGCCATATTATTTACGTATTTTTCAGGCATGATTAAGAAAACATAGTGTATCCCAATTGGGACAGATAACATTTATGTGATACGTGGGCTGATTGGAGATTTAAAAGTGCTGTTTGTTATGCTACAGCCAGTTATGAAACAAATGATCTGGCTCCAACATAAACTGTTAGACTGAAAACATGCCAGAGGGAGACAGCTGTCAGTACATTAAAAAGTCATTTTCTCAGACAACAAAGACTTAAACCAATCATTTTATAAACATATTTCTTTGCCCAACCAGATTTCTATAACTCTAATGGTTCGTCTGCTGCATGGAGAAATAAAGTAAGTTTTTGCTCATATGATTTGTCAGGAATTTCTTCTTGGGAAGAACAGATGGTGCTAAAAAATTGAACAAGGATAACAGCATTATCAGGCTTTCAACTACAAAATCCATTCTTTCTACACACATTTAAAATGGAAGCAATGCATACAACAAACCTTTGACCGCAGCCAATCCACAGTTTGCATTTAAATGACACTGTTCCCAGTGTCAAGGATCGCATTTTGGAATAATTTTCTCCAGATTTGTGACAAAGGCTTTGGATTATAAATTAAAGACATGGCCAAACTTGCCAGTGGTGTAAAACTGTACCTCTCTATCAAATAGGTGGATGGAGGGATTTATACAGCACAAGGATCCAAAGTTACACTTTCCAAACAATTGATGCCATGTTTGATGCTGACCCAGATGACTGCCTGGACAGGTCTTAGGGAGGTTGGCTCCCTCCAGACAAAGCTCAGAGCATCGCATTTTTCCGAAAATAATTTTTTACTTTTGTAGCATCATCCAAACAATTATTCCTGGATCTCCCACTGTCTTAACTCCTCTTCTGGAAGATCACCTCTGTGACCCTCAGCCACCTAGAGAAACCAGAGATCCCGAATTATTCTGTTCATCAGCACCTGCATATTCAAGAGCCCAGAAAATAAAGGTAGCACTCAAGTGTAAAAGCCTGAAATCCCAGCCCGCTCACTTCAGAAAATAAAATGCCTCTCAGCACCAAGGTAGTCCACTACCTGGCCTGCTGTGGGTTAGAGTCCCAAGAATCATGAGTACTGAGGGGACAAGTAATCTCAAGCTCACTGGGGAATTTATGAGAAGGGAATGGGGTGGCTTTACAACCCTGTTAATGTCTGTGCTGGCGTGGATAATTTTGAGCTGACAAGCTATTGCTGGATAAAATATATTCATTTACTTGCCTTTCACTCTTGTTCAGCAAGCCAAGTCTTGACAGAGCTATTGTCCCTGGTTTTATGTGAAACTTATTTTACCTGTTACTTTTCTTAAAGGCACAGTTCTTGGTGTCATTTTGTAGAAATTATTTTTCTTTTCTTCTTCTTGCTTGCTGTTCTTCCCTGTTTCCCTTCCCTTCTCTCCCTTCTTCTTCCCCTCCTTCTCTCCTTTCTTTTCTTTCTTCTGTCCTTCCCTCCCCTCTTCCCTCCTTCCTTCGTGTACCTAAAATCTTAGCCTGCTGTAGAGAGAAAAATGAAAAATGACCTGTATGGATGCTAAAGTCCCAGAAGCCAAACAGCAAGGAAAAGGAACCCTCTGATGTATTTATTTCTAAACTGCATAATTTGGGGCCAGGCTTCTATGGGCTTTGAAAACGTGAAACTGATAATAAGGTCACCCACTAGGATTTAAAAGTGGGGCCGTCTCCACAGCGCAGTACTGAGAGTGGCAGGTGGCAGCCATGCACAGATACAATCTGTTAAAGCAATAATAATGATTACTACTCAGCGCTTCTCTCCAGAAGCAGCACCACTAACAAAAATATGATCTGCTGTAACCCAAATATGTCATTACCAGCAACTTCTAAGAGAAGTCTAACGGTATCGGTTGCATACAACGCCAGCAAGGCCTGCAGCTTCTGCTTCCTGAGAGATGGCAAGGCACTGGCTCCACTCCGTAGCACGGGGGGAAAAGAGCAACCTCATAAATCTGCCTGCCTCCTGTCTGGCAAATCTGCCTTTTTCTCAGAGTCGGACCCCGCACATCTGGCTCTGTCTGGTGCCGGAGGCGTCTGCCCCATGCAGGTGGGAGGGTGGCTGTGCCTTTGCCGAGGACCAAGAGCACCCCGAGCCCCAAAGCTGCCCCGAGCCCCAAATCTCTCCCCGAGCACCAGCCAGGCATGGCCCCTTGGCACGCCGGCATCCTTCGCTGGCATCCCTTCCCTGGCCAGGTGCTGCTCCCCCCAGCTGAGCAGGATGATTCAGCGCTCAGTGGAAGGTAAGCGTCGATGCTGCCAAAGTCTCCTCCAGTGTGGTGATGTCTAAACTGGAGAGTTATTCAGGGCTCTCCGCCAGTTTTCAGCCTGCACCCATCCATCATCCACTCCTCAGCCTGGTGATTTCAGTCTGGCGCTGCTTTAAGGCCCAAAACTGACTTAGCACCCATCTGTTTCTAGGACTGGGCAGATCTGCAGTGAGGGTGCAGGCAAGTCCGAGTGCCGGTGGCCCTGCATCCCCATCCCCCAGCCCAGTCAGCCCTGGCCACTCCAGGGTTGCTGCTAGTGGCACAAGGGCAGGTCCCAGCACACAGAGAGCCACCGTCTCCGTGCTCCACTACACCCAAGTGGGTACAGAAACAATGAGGCAATGGGAGCATCAGTCACGCTGTGGCGTGGAAACGCTCCCACGTGGTGCTAATGCATAAGCTCAGAGCTGCTCACCTCCAAGGGAGGACCTCAGAGAAATGTAGAGCAGGCATGCACCCTGCAAGCATTGGATATAAACATGCACATCCTGGTCTTAAATAAAACTTGCTGTGCAATGTGGCAAGTTACACAGAGAGAATCTTTTAAAAGCACGCCACTCCTAATTAAGAAGATACTCACTCCCATAAAAGTTGTTTTGAGCATGTACTACATATAAATGAATGACAGGAAAGGAAAATCAATTTTTCTCAGCTTCTTAATCTTCTTAATGTAACCAATTAAATCAGCATAAACTACATCCATTTCCAGTTCAGACTCCACCTAGTTTTTATGATGTTGCATCACCATTGTACACAGAATTTTCCCAGCAAGGAACAAATGCGTCTAGTCAGTACCTCTTTCAATCTGCAAGTGTACAGTCAGAAATCCCTTCTCACACACATGGACACGCGCATTTTGGGCTCTTGCTGATGGGAGGTTTCTGACGCCAGGCAGGCTGTGAGGCCAAGGCAGACAGTGAAATGGTGGTGGTGGTGCCCGCTTCTCTGGGCCGTTTACAGCAATGTACTCCTTAACAAGTCACTGCCCTGTTCCTTGCCACTTGCTCGAACACGAGCGGGAATGTCAGCTTCACAGTAAATATTTACAAAGAAAGTGTTTGTGTTTCCATTTTTAAATCACTGTTTGCCCGTTATATTGCCCATCCCTTTTATGGTGATATAATTGATGTTTTCTTCTATCTCCACTTCGGTATCACAAGTAGTTCTGTCCAGCTGCCTATGAAGATGCAATCTTTCTTCTTGAATTTGTCAGTGAATTGGGTATCCAAGAGAGAGGAGCCCAGCTGAATTAACTGTTTCAGTGAGAGGTATACAAAAACTGTACATCCTATATGACAACTCTAGATGCAATATCTGTAGGTGTGAGGCCTTCTTTTTGAGAACTTCAGCTGAGACCCCCCATTTTTATTTATTTTCATTACACAGTATTTTTTAACCAATCAGTGTCACAGGCATCCATTTGACTAGCCACCTTCACCTGCCAGTCATCACCTCATATTAGCCAGCTTGTGTGTTGCATGAAAATAAACAGGTAATGTGGGAAAAAGCAGACTAGTTTAGTTCATCTGCTACATACGCTCTCTTAAAAAAGAGCGGTGAGATAAATTATGCCTACCTAGTAGCTAAGGTAGCATCTGCACCCGTAGCTTCTACAAGCTTTAATAACCAAGGTACCCTCTGTGCTCAGGATGGGAATTCTTCTTCTGAAATGATCTTTTGTGCACAGAACTATCACTCAAAGCAGACATCCATGATGGAGAAACCACTGATCTCTAGTTTTGGACAACCATGCTGCTTCCCTGGTTTTGCACTTGCACCTGTTTCCTTTTTTGGCTACTTAGCTGTGTGATGAATTACATCGGGAGTTGTTCTGGGTAAGGCGAGTAAGAGTGGGCTAAAGAAGGCGAGGTGCTACATAAATTGTGCTGTTTGTTACAGCTTTTAAGTTGCTTAAACAGCCAAACTGATGAAATGTTGGTAACCATCTGCTACCAACATTTGTAAATAAATATAAACCAACCTAAATATTCCCTGGCTTATTGCTCTGTTTCAGGCATTTTGTCTTTTGGGGTTTTTGGGGGGTTTGGGTTTGGTTTTTTTTAAAGTCTATATGTAGTTTATGCACAGACTTCATTTCTTCAGACTGTTTAGCTGCCTGGGGGTGATTTCACTATGCTGTTCTTTGGTACCCCTCAGTGCAAACTACTCATGACTGAACAGAGAGGAAGGATGCCGAATTCTGGTTATTCAGTGGCAAAGCAAGCTGTAAAGCTGTAATTTCTTTATGGCAGACTGGGAAGAGAGATTAATTATAAGCTTTCTTTACATGAGTTCCTTTTGCAAATCCGAGCAAGTGGGACAAACCTGTTCTACTTACAGAAGGAAGAGATTTCATAGCATTTAGGAGCCTGACACAAAATTCAGCTGTTTGGCTCTATAGAAAGAAGAGCTGGAATTTTGAAAGTTTGAATCTTTAGTTTTGGCCTTACATCAGGGTCAATTGAACTATACACAGCAGCTGTGGAACACTGCTCATTTCAGTGCATCCTCTTCCACGCATGCTTCCTCTCTGACTTAAAATGATACAATATCTCTTCTGTTTACACAACAGTTGCTTACTGGGAAAAATATTATTATGAAAATTGTACTAGAAATCAGCTATTGGGTACTTCTTCAAGCATCTACCACAATAAATGTTACTTGCTGACTGTTGCTATCGTTTTGCACCATAGTGCCCCAGGGAAATAAAAGCTGCTCACCCTCAGATATGATTTCCTTTCTGACAGCTTTGTCTCTGCAACAAACAGTGTCTCTAAGAGTGCTCACAGGGAAACTCACATGTTGGAGAAAGCATTAAAAAATTACGATGAAATGGAAGGACTTCTTGATAGCCAGATTTTCCTATACAGTGTTACTTTCCGACAACTGGTCGTTAAGTTTTACAACGTGATTTTACAACTCCTCCAACACATCAAGTGCTGTATGCATTTTAGACATCTTTTTTTCTTTTGTTGATGCTCTGCATTATTACCTCTTATTGAACATGCTCTCTAAATAGTTTGGTGAGCTGTAATATAGTAGAAACATCTCTCGATTAATTTTTTAAAAAAAGTTTAAGCATTCCTTTCCCACTAGAGAGCCAGATCAAATATGAGCATAGCTGTATTATTTTGCACAAACCAATGATCTTTTTTACTTCCAGATGACTGCAATGCTTATGAAAGCTGCCAGGATGCATTAAAATCATTCATGAATTTGTAATAAGGGTCTTAGGTTCCACATGGCAAGTCTTTTGCATTGCCAAAGGATTCATCCTTGTTAATAGCACACTCTGCAGTTTTGAAACACTGGCATTTCAGACTTGAGCAAATAATTGAATCTCCTTTTGGCTTTGTTCCAGCAATGACCCATCGGAATAGGGCAGAATCCTAAAGTCATAGAGTAAATGGGGTCTTCTTATTGGGACAGGCTTCTAACTGTATTTGATATGCTACTGTATAAATGGAAATAAAAAGTGAGGCTTGCACTTGGGGAACAAAGTGATCAGGGAAAAAGAAGGAGCTACTTGGTTCTCTTGCAGAGATTTGTAAGAAATATTAAGCGTGGTATTAATGGAGTGTGAGTAGAAGTGTGTGTGTCTGTGTCTGCGTGTCTGTGCGTGCATGTGTGTGTGTGCGCGTGTGTGGAAATACCAGAAGAAGCAGTAGAACACATATGAAAAAGAAAGGTATGTGAATGAAGAGAAGGAACAAAGTGACCTAAAGACAAGAATGAAATAAAATAGTGAGTCAAAGTATCCCAAACACGATCCACTCCTAGAGAGTATAAAAAATAAGTCCAGAATCAAGTTTATTTGCCAATCAAGAAACCCAGGGGCACAACGAGGACTTAACAGACAGCATCCTTATCCTCTGTGTGATCACACGGATGATCTTGGCCAGACCATTTGAACCCACAAATTTTGGTGCTTCTGAGTGTGTGGGTGTGAAAGCGTATAGAGAGACGGCCAACTGTTCACAAAGATTTTGTTTATAAGATCACATCTTGTAAGATCTCACAGTGAGCTTTATCACACTCATTTCCTATGCTCTTTAGTTGTTCAAAATCCTTCAAAACCTAGAGATCCCAGGTACACACTCTTTCAACTGATGCACACGTCCCCCTGGCAAAGAGGTTTGCTGTAACTGCTCTTTAGCAGCTTTAAGGTAGGACGAGGGTGGCACTGCAAAGATAGGCTTCACAAAATTATGGCAACGGAGGGGGTCTAGACAGCTTGCACGAGAATCCACATGGATGAAGTTTTCTCACATGCAGACACAGCCAGCACAAAAATCTACACATCATTTAAGTTCTTCTTGAGCTTTTAAAATTAGGGAATAAGTGGTTTACAGGCCTTTGGCTGCCCCAGTTTCATCCTCTTTAAACGCTTCAGCCAAAAAGAAAATGGCAATAAATGAAGGCCTTAAGGACTGCATCGTCCCCTTATGGTAATGGCAAGAACTAGGCAGATCATGTAATATATTTTCTTTAAAACGACAGAGGAAGTTGTACTGAATTTTCCAGAAGGATTTGAAATGAAAGCTTAGTGTGATACTGTAGGATCAGTGTGGAAGCTTGGGAGATTTAGGAGTCTGATTATAACACAGAACATTTTAGGTTACCATTGCAGATTCAGACCAGTTTCCAAGTTTCCATGAAAAGTTTCTATCTGCTGAAAATTAGGACACACGCTATGCAAGTATATATCTCCTGTCCTGGTTACAAAAAGCAATGTGCCAATCTGGGAAAGCCAGAAGTTGGAAACTGGATTATCTCCTTGGTGTGAAAGGCAGTACCATCTGAGCTATGTTAGATCAGGCTCCACAGACAGCCGGATAAAGAGGCCTTACAGGATCATCAGTTGGGCCCGTCTCATAGCAAGAACAGAAGAGGACATATATGCCTAAATGAGGACTTTAGTAGATTGAGAGCGATCAAACTGTGTTCCAGAAAACCTATGCACTGTCTTACTCTGAATGCATCTGACTTCACAGGCATCCTCTCCAGAGTTGTGCTCTGGTATATTAAAAAAAATTCCTCATCCTGGGCAAGACTGAGCAGCTCCACACAAGCCTGTGCAAGAAGTACTTCATCTGAACGGAGGGATCCAGTAAGAACGTACTGCTTAACCTGCAGCATCAGCCACTTCACAAACCACAGTGGCAGCCACTGCTTGCTCAGGAGTGCCAGAGGATGAGCAAGATATATGTGAGATGCTTTACTGAACAACTCCTTAAAATACTGACACAGTCTCAGCCTTCTCTCTCTCCTTTCCTCTTTCCCCCTTCCTCCCAGCAACTACCTTGTGAGGCTGAAAAGCCAGGTTTCCCCACACACTTGCTTCAGAAACCATTCAATTCTTTGCCGCACTGTGGCACAGTTTGTAGCAGTGGAGCAGAAAGGAGCATGAAGAGTCGTGACAATTTCTTTATAAAAGTCTGCAAGGTGGTTCATTTCTTCAATTCTGAAACATAAGAACATCACCTAAGTAAAAAAAAGAGAGAAATCTGCTGCTCACTAGCCCAACATACCCAATGCTACCAGCTGGCTTGTCTGTGCCTTGCACAGGCTCAGGCTAACGAACACGGTAAATAAGAGCAAGCCCTTGCTGACTGGCAACTACCACATCCCCTTACCTAATTTCTACATATTCAGGTACTTTCAAAAGCAGGTTTTTATTTTCTAAAGCAAATCAAGCCATGTGTAAGCCATGGTTTATGTTCTGTAATTCTTATAACCACACTTCAGCTTCAAACTATTCCTTCAGCTCTGGAAATTAAACTTCAAGGACGAACATCCATGATGCTCATTTTGTAGCTGTGCCTATCACACATGTGGCCCGACATCCCTGTTCCTGAGGGAACTCACTCACATGACTGTTAGAAACTAATTGCATTTAAAAGAATTTAAATGCCCAGGAGACTCTCACGGGCAAACCTGTAACACCTGCACAGAAAAGACAGACGGGTGAGGATTCTAGGCATGATCTGATGATTTACTAACATCTAACAATCAGGCTACTAGATTGCACTAAATAGTATTTCATCAAGAGAGAGCTCCACATAAAAAAAGGAGCATAGCAATGAAAACTGTCATTTGCGGTCTCATGTATACTTACTTTGGCTCCACTGAGATTAAGTGTTCGGCATGAATCACAGCGGTACACTGATAGTTTGGCCAACGCTCAGACAGTGCATCAGGGAAGAGAATTGCATATAGTAACGCAACATCCTGTTTGGAGGCTCAAGAGGCAAAAATCTAGCAGTAATCACTTCCAAGGCTAGTAACTCAGTTCTTATTGCCTTCATAATGACTCCACAGTTATTCAGTCAATGAAAATGGAGTCTGATACTGAGCATGAAGAAGATAAATTAACAATAAAATGAGCCTCACTCATACATCCACTGCTTACTTTAGTGGAGACCTGCAAAGATACAGTATGCACTTTTAAACTATGTTGCCTTCCTTTTTAAGGTGCTGAGATGGTTGAAAGGGAGGCTGGAGCAAAGACTTTCTTTACTAAATACTGGGTTGCTTTCTTGAAGAAAAAAGAAGAAAAAAGTTGTTAAAATTTAACAAACAAATTTTCCATTAGAATAAATAGCTCATGTTATAAAGGCCTTTTGCTTTATCCACCATTTTGGCTAACAATGAAAACACAACAAAATTCTGTTAGGGGCTTCAGATTTGACACTAACTCCATGCATGAAATACCAAATGCCAGGATGTTGGTCTTACCGATTTTGGTGTAAGACCCAATATTCCAGACAAACTGACTACATTCTAACTAATTAAAAGAACAAACAAAAGAACTCCAAGCAACCAATCAAACAAATTAAAAACTTCAAGAATTGACATAAACCATACCAGGCAAACCCAAGCAAATTTAATCTTATTTGACGTAGCTTCCTTCCTCCCACCCTGCCTCCCTCTTCCAGCTCCAGGCAGTTCTCTTCTGTGTTCCAAGGCATGCTGGAAATGACCTAGAGCGCAAGCTCTTGGCTGGGGACCCCAAATATCTTATGGTCAATGGATATATCCCCTGAAAACTTGCCTTACATCTAAAATGGAACACCAAGGATTTTACAACTACAGCAGTGAAAAACCCACCCATAATAAACTAGGAGGTTACCTTCACGGCTCAGAAACCAAAATACTGAGCTCATTCTTTAAAATCCATCTTGTTAAAGCTGGTTATAGGACAATAAACAAAGGCTAATGAACAGAAGACTCACTGTGTCACATCTAAAATTAGATTGCATGACATTTGCATTGTCACAGGTTTGTGGAATACTCAAAGGCTATTGCATTTTTGTTTTAAGTATTGTATGTATCTTTATCAATTTGATAATTACAACTAGTTCAGTATATAGTTCAATGGCTAAGTGACAGGATAATTTTCTACAGGAACAAACGATCGAGGTGGTATAAAGAGGTGTAATTAGTACAAATTGTGACACTGAAAAAAAAAACCTGCAAACAGCAAGTCTTCTAAATTCCTGAAAGAAACAGCACAAACAGAAAGGACAGCATTACCTCTGTTTGTCACTGCCCTCCCGACAGAGCTACTCAGTCCTGAAACTGACTGACTCGGTTATTATATCCTCACCTGTACAGCCAAAAGCAGCCTTGCCGGCAACACCCTGTGTGAGACGCGGCAAAGTGCCAGCACAGGAAAAGCGATGGGAACGCGAAGCTGGGAATGGGAGGAGGGGGTGGGTGAAGCTTGGATTTACGTCATGGGAAACTGCCATGGAATTGTACCTTAAACTGCTTAAAATAAGCAGGGTCATTTTAAGAGAAACGTGTTAAGGAATGATCACGAGTGGCAATCCAGGCAGGCTTGAGAAAATTGTATCTTCCAGCTGGAACAGTGATGAGGAGGCAGGACAGTCTGAGGAAGACAGAGAACTTTGGCTGAGCTAGACCTGGCTAGGCACAGTTCCCCACCCATGCCTGACGTATCACTGGTCTCGCATGCCTTATCACACCACCTGAAACTGCATAAAGAAAAGTGATTCTGACAAGGACGAAATTTAATTAAGGAACTCCAGGTTAAATTCCAAAGAAATCCAGCCAAGTAACAGAGGAGGGAGAAAAACAGTGGAGTGATTGCCCTTCTATCACTGGATGAAACCATAAACTGAAACTGAGCAGGAAATTTGACAAAAAATTAAAACAAAGACACAGGATCCAAAAAAAAAGAATTGGTGGATCTTTGAGACTTTTGTCTTTATGCCACCAAAACACATGCATTTCTTCAACCATCTGGGTAGTTAGTCTGATTTCAATCAACTATGCATCTGTAGAATGTGTGGTTTGATCCATATGCAGAAATATATCACTGAGCTGGGAAGTGACAAATCATAATACAGGTCTGCTGTGACTCCTTCAGAAATTCATTTCTGAGCTCCTGTTACCATACTGATGCTAATACACTAGACATAGCTCAAATTAAGAGAAATGGAAGTTGGTTGCTGGCTTAAATAATGGTTTAGAAGATCTAGAAGTACCTGAAGTGTGCATGCACTTGTAACGGAGAACTCATGGGATATATGATGCTAAAATCAAGAACAGTGAAGTGCAGATTAGGAAAGAGATAATTTATGAAAGCTTTCTGAACAACAGGGTATTTTACACCACGGGATAGCCTCACAAGAAACAAGGGGAGCTGCAATGCGTAGCAACTACTGAGGACAAAATAATACAGTGGTGTAAGGGAAGACTCTATGAGATAACAGATCTATACACATCTTTTCCTGCGTTTGATGAAAGAGAAGTTCAAATGAGAACGGGGCAGCTGCTAAATAAACATTAAATATGACAGGAACAAGCCCCTACAACAGCAGTTCTTACTTTCTGCGTGACCTCTAATATTTTAATTGCCTTACCCATTCAGTTTTGTTTCACGCGCACCTCCTTGTCCTCATGTTACTTTTCTCTTACAATTATAACCTCTGCCATAAAATGAGAAATATATTTGCAGTTTACCTCAAGTACAATTTATTATATCATTCCTTGAAATGCCAGAAAATTGGCTTTCCTTTCAGACCATCCACATTTTTACTCAAAAGCATTTCCCGCACTGGTTTCTGCTGCCACAGCGGTTTTATAGCCAGAAGAATAAGCTTTTTTTTAAGTGTCAATAATAAGAAGTAATAAAAGCATGACACATCCTGAAGCGCTCAGAGCTACTCCTAACGGAGAGCTACAGACGGGAGCGCAATCTTTTCCCCCAGTCCTGTCAATCACTGTGTTATACCATTAAAGGATCAGCTGGTTAAAGTAATCTTTTTCTGATTATTGCCACCTCTAATGCCGGTGGGGGGATGCGCACCAACAATGTAGAGAGCTTCGGGTCTTTATAAGATTTTTTTTTTATAAGGTGCCCCAACTTTGGCTTGAAGAGACTTTCAACTACAATTTCACCACGTATTTTCAGCCTACCTCCATTACAACTACAAAAAACCCCAACAAACCCACAAAAAAAAAAAACCAAAACCAACCAACCAAAACCCCAGATCAACCTGTTTTGGCACGGAAAACCTCCTTAGCCGCACACGAATATAAAAAACCAGAAGTGCAGTTGCGAAACACGGCATCGCTAAATATATGACGGCGGCTCACCCCGCGGATCTCATCACCGCTCGCAACCAAGGTGACTTTGGGGGAATAACTTTGTGGGGAAGCGCGTGCCCCGCGTCCCCTCGCG
>WEKW01029252.1:0-19312 GCA_013389905.1 Sula dactylatra | reverse complement strand
TTTCAAAACAAATGTGTAGTTTAATAGAAGTTTCACCTTTTCACAGAGAAAGTCTATGTGCCTTACTACTTCATACCCCCTTCCAAGACAACATAATTCTAATGGCTGCTACTGATTAAAGTCAAAAAACATCACCCTTCTCCTACCCCAGTTCTCAGAGAGAATTCTACAGGAGGCTACCGATATTTACTTTGATTTCACCAAAGGGTCCTGTGAAAGGTAAACACGGAAAATTTCTGCTGTCAAATCAAAAAAAAAAGTGAAGCCAAAGCAGGCAAAATACAAGTACTTAAGGGTAGACTCTTCCTTTAACATTTATTCTTGCAATAAAAAAGCCTGCAAGTATTATGAAATGTTTATGTGCAGTTACATGGCACTCAAAAGTTTAGTATGAGATTAAAATAGTTTAACTTCTGCATATTATTATTACCATACACTAAGAGATTCTTCTAACATTTTATGTTAGAAGCAACAGTACTAATGGCACTTATGCAGTGATTTCTTTATCAGATCTGAAAGTAGTTTACAACAGATGTCAGTAACAGAAATACCATTTCACAGAGTCAGAAACAGCCATAAGAGATTAAAATATTTGTCTAATATGGGGAGGCAAGCCATTGATGAAGCTGGAAATAAAACCAAGGCATCTAAATTCCCACCTAGAAACCTTTCCGTTCACTGTAGGAGTGACCCCCACGACCTCTTTCTGCACTGGATGAAACCACCACTGGGAGCATTACTGAGAAACACTTGCATACACCATTAGGACCAACTCACTACTAAATATTGTAGGGAGTACCTGGCTTATCAGGGAGAGCCCATTCCTTCTCCACATCTCTGCAGCAACCTGAGCAACCAAGACAAGACATCGCAAAGGATACTCTATCAGCAGCTCCACTTGAAATTCTTCCTAGAATTTAAAAAAAGAAGAAAAAAAACCAAAACAAAAATCAAACAAAAATAAGTCTGTCCACGATTTTAAAAGTTTAAGTCCTAATGAACAAAGACACATTGACAGCTGTAAAATAACTTGTGTGTGTGTGCGCCATGAAAGTTACAGGATGTAATTTTAGGCTTTTTCCTTCCCAGAGTATAGATCACAAGAAGCTGGGGGGGTGGGGAGAAAAAAAAAAAAAAAAATCTTACAGGAGGAACAAACTCATGCAATCTTGAAATGGTTCCAGTCTTGCTTAATCGTACATGAAGACCTACAAAACCAATAGGAAAACAATCAGAAAATAAGTGAAAATCAGTAACGTTTCTTCTCCAATCCATTCTAAAAGTTAGCTAAATCATCTACAATTCAGAGAATCACAGACAAGAAGTCAAAGTTTATTTAGGAAAGACTTGTTACTTATTTTTTTAAAGATAAAAGATCTATTACATTATCACAACAGTTCTTACCACTCTTACAATCCATTAGTTTATGAAATAAATCTATCCATTTAATGAATTCATTAAAACCATTTCAATTGAGATGCTACATAACATTAGCAAAATTTTAATTTCACATTTAAATCGTATGTCAGTAATAACTGAATTTCAAGACTACAAGGCTTAACAGATGGTATCTTGGTATCAAATGATGTGATAAAGAATCTACAGCATAATAATAGCATATGATTTCATTTGTACTCTAGAGAAAGCTGCGATCACCCACTGCTGTGGTCCTTTGTATTCTCACTGGAAATCTGTCCTGGCATGCTGCAAACATATGTCTTTTAGGAGGAGCATTTTAACAGTCCTAAGATACATGTGGCTGGAAAAATAAATTTGAAATACAGTAATAATGAACATTCATTTAGGCAAAACAAGTAGATGGAGAAACAGAACCACATGAATTCCAGTGGTCCAGAGAAAACTGAAGTTCTCATTAAAACATAAACCTTTTCCTTCTCGCCTGACTTTACCTCTCCCCTGTTCAAAAAATGTCCTCCACCCTCCATGGCAAATGTTTTTTTGAGAAAAACTTTCCCTTAGTGGGACATCTGGGGAACAGGTTTGCCTGATCATGAGAATGTCAGAAAGTCAGAGCACAACTGATCTGCGAAGCACTTAATCCAAATGCTTTCTAGAGTAAAGAAACAGAGATGGATGATAAACATAATTCAAATAGCAATCAAAACAAAACACACCACCTACCAGCAAGAGTCCTAGACAGCGGTAGATGTATGCTGACAGGATCTGCAGACACTCTGTAAGGTCTGCTCTCCAGAGTATGGCCACACAAGTGAAAGACTGTCTTCTCCCGTGAGCGGCCATTTGTGCTGCAGTTCATCACAGCTTTGTGACATTCACTGTAGGCCTTGAGCAACAGCTCGTCCTACAGTTTAAATTAAATGCATAGCATTATGTTTAAAAATCATATATATGCACTAGAATTCCTCACTTGTTTTTTCTGATGGCATAAACAGTTACTAAAAATCCACAATATAATTACTACTGTTTCTTAATACTGAGAATTACTGGACTGCAGCAGTAGAGCATTCACTCAAGCTAACTGAGAATACGCTTCTGTTCAAAAAAGCTGTTCTGTCAAATGCTCTAAAATCTATGTGCTTATTTAAGCTGCAATATTTTAATATTTTGCCTAGTTTGTACCCCAAATTGGATCCAGAAGCTCCCGAACTGCTGTAGTTCTTCCTTTCTCTCCCTACTGAAGAAAAAAAACCCCCACCCCCCACTTCAAAATATCTTTAAGTTAACAAATCATATTATTTCCTCCCTTCCACCAGCACACAGATGAGCACCAGCACTGATTAAGACTACATACAGTGCAATTACCCAATCAGCACAAAATTTTTGCTGTCCACTTTTGCAACTAAAAATGAACACCATGTGCTTCAAAACCTTAAAATTTGACAGTGATACCACGAACCTAATTCTCAATATCTTGAATTATGAGATATATTTTCTCTTTATGATTTGCCTGACACCCTGTGCAGCTTTGTCAGCTAGAAGATTATATTCTTCTGAGATCTCTTTGTCACACCACAGATTAATTCTTTCAGACTCACTTTTTGTGGAGATCTGTATTGAACAATAGTGAGCTTTTTTAAAAAGCTGCTATTGAAAAAGCACTCAGGAAAATTCACAAAAAGTATGCATGTAAGAATCCCAGAAAATTTATATACTTACGTCACAGGCACACCACTCCTGGAACATCAAAAGAATGTTCTTGAGCTGCATCTGTATAGCAATAGCTGCTTCCCAGTCAGGGTCCACCTCGATGTGCTGACCAATCTGCCTCTTTATCTCCTCCATTCCCTGAAATGGAGAGGCCACAAAATACTCAAGCTAAATCAGTGATCACAGGCTAAAAACAACACAAAATCACATGAGCAAGTGGTAAAATATAGGTTGTTCAGATACATGTCGCTAAAATTGATGAATACTACTGCTATAAAATAAACATTATTTTTTCACCCACCCAACACAGGGACTGAAGAATTTACCATCTTAATTTTATGTTTATATCCACAGTATTGCTATGGACAAAAAGACGAGCAAACATAAGTTCTGCAATATCTTTGTAATAGCGCATTAGAAAGAAGTTATTTAAATGTGTTGTACCTGCATGCAAGTTAGAATCCTTAGGAAAGAAACAAATCCTTCTAAAAACCGCTCCCTCAGACGGCCTGTCCATAACGTAGGCTTGCTGACTAAGACATACCTGTCCCCAAAGAAAACATTATCATCTTTTGCTCAGACTTCTCTTCTACTTATGCTTGTATTTAAAGTGTTCTTTCTATTAAAATAATCAACTGCACCATCACATTACGTCACCCTCCGCATCTCAAACTCCTCTTAAAATTTTCAAACACTAGAGCTGCTTGGTGTGACTCCACCATTTGAAATCAACAGACTTTTTTTAATTCCAAGGTGTTTGAGGTGGTTTGCTTTTACATTGATTCACCTTATTAGAGTAACTTGGGACCTATAGGCATGGAAAATGCTATGCAGGTGAGGATTATACAGCTCTCCCAGAATTATAACAAATAGAAGCCAGATTTCCCATACTGTCTTACAGTGGATGCATTTCGTTTATTAAAGCAATTGCTACATGGAATTATATCAGTGAAAATCATCAAAAATTGCCTTCATAGAATATAATTTTGATATTTAAAAATTTTACTTTTCCACTGAAAACTAAAACATTAAAGTTTCATGTGTGATTTTTGAAGGGCTTGGTTTTGGTTGTTTTTTAAAGCAGTTTTATCATCAGATTCCTGAATTGAAACACCTCATCCTACTGCAAATTTTCTAAGAATTTCTCTAGCTTCTCAGCTTTACACTTACCTGAGGTCATATATTACTGCATATACCCGGTTCAGTTTGTCCTGACTGTAACCTTGGAAGTTGAACTTGCCGTTTTTGTCTAGGTACTCTGGAAGCACTTCTAGGAGTGTCTCTGTAATGATGGTGATTACATTTTGCTCTTCAATAAGATGTCGGGCCTGCAAGAAGAAAATTAAAAATTTTTCTTCCTATTTTTGTTGAATGTCAATATAATTTTTACTTTGACTCCAGTCTTTTTGATTAGAAATTATTTTAGGCATTTGTGAAGAGCCCAAGCTACAAAAATTCCCATAGTATTTATTACATATGAACACAGTTTCTATCAGCTTAGCATGTTTGTTCACTCTGACAGCTTCAATGCAAAGACATGCTATTTTTTCTAGAAAGATCACGGAGAAAAGGACTTTTACTTCAGTATTTCAGGCAAGAAACATAAAACCTGTAAAACCTACAGGTAATCATTTTTCCTCCCGCAGGATTTAATGTATTTCACCACACACAAAGACATTTAAGCATTTTTTTGCCCACCCCCCTTGCCAAGTTTTTAAAGTTACCTAAGAAGGTAAATGTGAACAGTAAATGAACACAGAAAGTTAATGCAAAGAAAAATGCTGCACAAAACTTCTATTTATTTGCATTCCCTCTATCTTCTGTAAGGAATTTTCACATAAACTCAAGTTACTGCTTTCATATTGGCCTTAACAATTCTCAGAACCATTCATTTTCAACTCAGCAATGCATAAAGACTCTATGCCAAGTACAGCAGCCTGCAAAGGTGGTACTGCTAGCAATTCTCCAATTTATTTTACATTTCTAGCGGAGACAGGCTGTACATACCAGAGTAGGTACAGTGAACATCTGAACTGAGAGTGCTGTCACAGAGAGAACTCTGTCATGATCATCACTGATGTATTCTTTTTGCAATGCCTTGTAATACTAGGAAAAGAGAATATTGGGGAAAATAAATAAATAAATAAAACAAGAGTTAATTAAAAATGTTTACTTTTTTATTTGCAGGAATTATATCCGAATGTCCTTTTTCCTTTCTAATAGAAGCAGTTCAAACAACAAAGACAGCACCATGTCCTCAATACACCAAAGCAACAAATTATGTGCCCCACTGCCTTAATACTGAAGATAAGCACAAATTTAACTGTTGTGCCAGAATGGAACCAAAATATTTTTTCTCCTACAACTAGTCTTCCCCCGAAAAGAAATTAAATATCTGAAAAGAAGATCGATAAAGACATTAACTTATCATAAAACAAGTCTTCCTCCTGCAGCGAACTGCATGGATAGTTATTCCACAGCTGTTTGTAAAAGATGTGTACAATGAGTACTGTAAGTCTGTTTTGTTTCAGTCCAGAGAAAACCATGGAGTGTCAGTCACCTTTATCGGGATCAAAAAACACTTGGTCTTATGTTTTGTATATTTCTTAACTATTTTATCTAATTTTTAAAAAGAAAGACCAGTTGCAGTTCATCTGCCGTTTCAAAAGATACAGAGAATGCTAACAATACTGCATTCAAAGTGAGCATATATATACACACACACATCCCTACATGATTATAAGGAACAAACCAATGACATTGGAATTAATACAGTCTATAAAGGCTGAGCTAGTTGCTGAAAATTCGTTATTTATATTGAAACAATTTTCAGGTTTGGGGGAAATTTTAAAAAGCTAGTAAAAATTCATAGCATAAAAAACAAATAGCCATTTACCTTCACAAATTCCACAGCAAAAAGTTTTTTGTATTTCATTTCCATGAAAAAACTACTGAAGATAAGTTCATGAAGAACCTTCCTTGCGCCTGTGAAGAACCAATTACAATGCACATCACGTTATTGTACTAAGATGCAGCTTTTGGTGGAAAAGAGGAACAGATTATGAAGTTATAATTAAAAATCATTAAAACCCTTGAAATGATTACGAGGTATATGAACAAAGTTATTAATATATTTTTCTATTTTTAACGTTTATCAGTATATATTTAAAACACAGGGTAAGCATCAAGTCACTCATATTCAGGCTACATCTTGTGAAAAGATTCTTCAAAATACATAAAGCCGGAAAAATTTAGGAGGCAAATACATACCCAAAATATCAATTATCTCAGCTGTAAAAATAAAGGCTCTATAAAAACCATAACATAAAATCTATAAAGAAACTTAACTCCACCTGCATAGCACTTATTTACTTCTACACATCTGTTACACACATGAAAAATTAATTTGCCTCTTCAGTTTACAGCAACGTGGATACACAAACCTTTATGAAGTTTTGCATCCCATAGCATCAACCTGCTTATGAAGCACGGCTTTTCAGATCCAGCTTCTTCTTTGAGACATATTTGACAAAAGATCTGGCGAAAGTCACCTATAGGGATAAAACTATTCATTTGTACAAGAATGCTTCCATAATTAAATTATATGAGCCATCAAAATGAGAATTACAGAATTTTGTTATTTAAAGAAAAGAAGAAGGCACTTAAATATGGATTATTTTTAACAATGTTTCTTGAGTGAACATACTCTTCCCTTACTAATTTCTTCCTATTATTCTTACCTGCTTTATTTAATAAATTCAGTGATGCAGAAGAGTATTTTAAAATGAAAAACATTTAGACAGCTTTGTAAAACAGATCCATAAGAAGAGTTCACAATGTCAGCACAGAAACGCACAGGCTAGGCAAGTCTACACTGGTCCCTGCCCTGGGCCCTGGAGGTCGGTCTTTTGTAGGATTTCAGAACATTATTTTGTATTTTCTTGCACCTATCAATAAATACAGTACTTGCTGAAGCAGTTTTGGGGGTCAACATACCAGAGTCACCCATGGGTCACTAACATTCAGAAATGAGCTCTTACATTACTAATTTCAAAAGCGGCGTCATGAATCAAGTTCTTGACAATCTGGAAATAAATAGTATTGAAAGCTTCTTGATCTATGTTCTACCACTTGAAGCAAAACCAGGAAAAGAACAGGAACCACCAGACCACCAAAAAGTTCCAGCTGAATACAGAACATAGGCTCTTAAAGCATCTCCAAATATAGTCCAGAAGAACAAGAATGTTAAACTTCAATCTTTGTGCTTGAAGACTCTCATAAAACATATTGAAGTATCAGTTAACCTATAACAATTTCCTAACCCCAAAATGCCACACCCAACATGGGAGACTCCTTAGCTTATCTCATCAGCTGAAAAGGTAATGCTTAAAAACCTAAAATTTTGGGGATTTGCTGGGGCACTGACACCAACTTGTCTGTACTCACAGAGCTAACAGCTGAATAACTTGCTGTCAGTTGGTGTTTTAAAATAGAGCAATGTCATAAAGTTGAAAATAATAAGAAAAACTATCTAAGAAGAAAAGTGTGGGTAAAAATCAAACTTTCACTAAAAAACTTGAAATAAACCACACAGTCAAAAATCCGTACTGATTAAAAGAACTGTCTGAGGAACTCAGACCAGCAAGAAAATACCATCAGTGAAATAAATAAAGTTGAAAAGAACAGAAAGCTAAAATTTGTAAATTATTGTAAAGAATTACAAAAAGGTAAAATTCTGATATATATGTATTTCAAGGGGAAGACTGGAAAGGAAGTTTTAGAAAAAAAGGTAAGAAATTCACTTTATTATCCCAAGCTTACAAAAGAGCCTAAAGCAAACCAACAGATTTACACTCTCAAGCATGAGGGCAAGCAGTGAATAGAGCTTAATCAATGCATATTTGTATGGTGAAAAGAAATTTTAGAATGGCTTTAATGTGGCAAAACACAGGTATGACAAAACTCAGTAACAGAAATCAAAATTAGACTGATTGACTACTTGTCAGAAGTCTTCTTTAAAACCATGAGCTTCATCAAACACCAGAGCAATGTTTGAAAACTTAAAATAGACTTTCCACTACTGGACAAGTTTTTAAATTAAGGCGTTCGTTTGTTTATTTTACTGATGCTGTCTAATTAATCACAGCTATCAAATCTGAAGCAGGAATTAATTCATTCAGAGTACGTATGCTTTCACTAATGGAGATGTTCTGCAGCTTTCCAGCAGCGCTGGGGAGAGCAGCTTTTAAGCAAAGAAGTCCCTGAAATAGGACACATAATGCTAAAACTAAGGATAATAAAACTGCTAGAGGAAGAGACAGAGCTCAAGTAGGGAAAGACATTTATTTTAGCAAGAACGAGCAGATAAGTGCTGCTATTCATAAGCATACTGATGGATATCAGCACCTGTACTACTGTATTATTTATTTACTAATTCGGAGGAACGTGGAAGTATTTTATTAAGGGAATATAATATATAACACTGCTAAAGACATTTTTTGAGATAATTAGTCATTCAAATACTGACATGGCATTATTGTAACAAAAATCAGTTACGCTTACTTGAATAGCTCATGAGTTTGTTCAGCCAAGAACCAAGGCGCAAGGCAAACTTCTGGTGAGCCATAACATCAGCGTGCAGAACCTCCACATGAAGTGGTCGTTGAGAAACATTTTCAGAATGCCTCTAGGAGTCAGGTAAATATTAGTAGACATAAAATAAAGAGAACATGAATTTTCATATTGTCTTCATGACCCATTACCTCTCCCAAGCAAAAAAAGAAATCAGTTTGACGTTTTATTTCTGAAGATATCTATCTATACCAAATATGGTGGAGTAAACACAATTTCAAAAAGTTCACAGGCAGGCTATAAAAGCATGGAAGTACTAAGTTAAAGACTGTACAGCAGACAAATAAGTCTTCAGTATTAATAATGATGAGGTTGATTTGTTTGGTTTTTAAATGAGAAAAATATTTTAGGAAGTTACCTTGATTTCTTCTTTTGCTTCCTGACAAGAGGCAAAACGTCCTGCCTTAACAGCTCTACGGCCCTGTTTAAAGAAAATATATACAAATACAAAACAAAGCCAAAATGTCACAAGCCTGATCCTTGCTATGTTTTTTATACGTAGAAGAAAAACAGGGACCAACATCACTCATGGTGCTTTTAGACATCTAGAAGCAAATAAAAATTAACGTAATTATCTTTAGAAAAAAGGTTATTAAAGTAACAACGGAACAACAAAGTAAAGTCTGGTAACTTATTATTATTAGATAAAGAAAATTCACACGCGCATTAAAACAGATGAGGGATTTCTGCAGAATACTTTAAATACAAACCACATTGACTTTCTTCCTAGCACAAAGTACACTCATCCTGAATTGCTTTTCTACAATCTTTCCTATTATTTCTTACTTCTGTATATGAAATAAGAAGGGTATATTATAAGCGTGGGTTTAATAGCTCTTTCAATAAAGCCAAGAACAGGTCCAGCTTAGACCTCAAATTCCACTCAAAGGAAATCAGAAGTATGGGCTTCCAAAACAAGTTCTCCACACAGCAGAATTTCCCACAAGAAGAGAGGAAGTAACTGTATGTTCTGGAACTGTTATAATTAAAACAATATAACCCAGTCCTGTACTGTAGCAGGTGCTTTGTAAAATGAGAAGTCTGATCAACTCTGAATCTAAAATTTAGGTTTCAATCAAAAGGAGCTTCCATAATGGAAAACTTCAGAAGTTACTCCATAAGCATACATGTATATACATATTTTACAAAACCTACAACTACAGGACTTGCAATTATGCAAGACCGGCACTACTAACTAAATACAACTTAACTTTCATTGCCTGAACAAAGAGAAACACAAAAAGAAAACACAGATTTTACAGATTAAAAAAGGATTCTAATATCAGTAAGATGTTTTATATGTAAATATAAAACAAATACATATGCAGTTATAGACAAAATTTCTCTGTGTACAAACATGTAAGTTTTGTACTTTTGTGAGTGGTTGCAATTGAGATAATTCAAACACTGATCTTGCCTTTTTTTTGCCCAGTGGGAAAAAAAAAAAAAGTCATTACTAGTGTAAGGTCTTTACATGGGACATTAGCTTGAAAAATGAAGTAGTAAAATTGTCATGTTCACCCACATTCCTTCATGGATTATTCCTGGTTTCATCTTCCTTATTTTAAGTTTTACGATTTTCAAACGAAGTCTAAGCCAGAACAAGCACTAACTCTTTGAAAATGTACAGTACATTTCTGATTAAATATAACTGAATATGCATATTGCTGACTTGTATATTTTTCAAATACTATTAAAATAAAACATTAGTCTCAGCTGAGAAGAAAAAAAAAAGGTAAAGAAACTATGCCAAACATGAAAACAGCAACTTCAGATAAATCAGCTCGTCCATTTCTCACGAAAGGGGTTTTTGTCCTCAAGAAAAAATTAATACAACTTAAAAACTTTCCTGAAATAAGTGCTGATTAACAGTTACTCTGCAACATGCCTTTCTCCTCAAGCTCCAGCATCCCAGAAACAAAGATTCTATGATCAAGAGACTATAGCAGCACTTCTTAATGATTAAAAAGTGACTTTGTCCCATAACCAGAATGAACTAACCTCTTTATCTATGGCAGTAGTATGCAACTGGGCTTCACCAAGTTCGCAGCCAAGTGCCCTTTGCAGGCTATAGATGACATGATCATAAGAATGATGTTCATCATTGAAAAGGACACAGTAGTAGCTGTCTACCTTCTCTCTACTGGGAAAAAGCCAACATATCATCAAACAAATAAAAGTAAAATTGTAAATAGTGTTCTACACAATACAAGCAACAGTTCACTTGATAGCTTGAGAGAAATGTCAAAGACAAAAATATTATAGAAGAAAAATCAAGCATGTTCTTCATGTCAAAGACACACCTACTTCACCATCTATACCAGAAAAAGCCATAAAAGCCATGTACGAAGTACAAAAGAGATTTTAGGTTATTCCATTATTCCATTATTATTTCCTGTTTCTGCTGGTTTATGACCCCATTTGTCTTTTTAACATGACACACAACAGTCTTTTTGCATTTTCATAGAATCATAGAATAGTTCAGGTTGGGAGGGACCTTTAGAGGTCATCTAGTCCAAACCCCCCCCACAGTGAGCAGAGACATCTTTAACTGGATCAGGTTGCTCAGAGCCCCATCCAGCCTGACCTTGTTTCCAGGCATCTACCACCTCTCTGGACAACCTGTGCCAGTGTTTCACCACCCTCACTGTAAAAAATTCCTTCTTTGTATCTAGTCTAACTCTACCCTCTTTTAGTCTAAAACCATCACCCCTTGCCCTGTCACAACAGGCCCTGCTAAAAAGTTTGTCCCCATCTTTCTTATAAGCCCCTTTAAGTACTGAAAGGCTTCAATCAGGTCTCCACACAGTCTTCTCTTCTCCAGGCTGAACAACCCCAACTCTCTCAGCCTGCCCTCGTAGGAGAGGTGCTCCAGCCCTCGGATCATTCTTGTGGCACTCCTCTGGACCCGCTCCAACAGGTCCATGTCTTTCCTGTGCTGAGGGCTCCAGAGCAGGACGCAGTGCTCCAGATGGGGTCTCACCAGAGCAGAGTAGAAGGGGAGAATCACCTCCCTTGACCTGCTGCCCACGCTGCTTTTGATGCAGCCCAGGATACAGTTGGCCTTCTGGGCTGTAAGCGCACATTGTCAGCTCATGTCCAGCTTTTCATCCACCAGTACCCCCAAGACCTTCTCTGCAGGGCTGCTCCCAATCCCTTCATCCCCCAGCCTGTATTGATACCGGGGGTTGCCCTGACCCAGGTGCAGGACCCTACACTTGGCCTTGTTGAACCTCACGAGGTTCACACGGGCCCACTTCTTGAGATTGTCCAGGTCCCTCTGGATGACATCCCATTCCTCAGACATGTCAGCTGCACTACTCAGCTTGGTGTTGTCTGCAAACTTGCTAAGGGTGAACTCGATCCCACTGTGTATGTCATTGATGAAGACATTAAACAGCACTGGTCCCAGTACAGACCCCTGAGGGACACCACTTGTCACCAATCTCCATCTGGACGTTGAGCCATTGACCACAACCCTCCGGGTGTGACCATCCAACTGATTCCTCATCCACCAAACAGTCCACCCACCAAATCCACACCTCTCCATTCTAGAGAGAAAGATGTTGTGGGGGACCATGTCAAAGGCCTTACAGAAGTCCAGACAAATGACATCCATAGCACTTATCTTGTCCACTGATGTAGTCACTCCACTATAGAAGGTCATTAGGTTGGTCAGGCAGGACTTGCCCTTGGTGAAGCCATGCTGGCTGTCTTGAATCACCTCCTTGTCCTCCATGTGCCCTAGCATAGCTTCTAGGAGGGTCTGCTCCATTATCTTCCCAGGCACAGAGGTGAAGCTGACAGGTCAGTAGTTCCCAGGCTCCTCCTTTCTACCCTTTTTAAAAATGGGTAGAATGTTTTACTTTTTCCAGCCACGAGGGACTTCACCTGACCACCATGACTTTTCAAATATCATGGAGAATAGCTTGGCAACTACATCAGCCAATTTCCTCAGGACTCTGGGATGCATCTCATCAGGTCCCAGAGATCTGTGTATGTTCAGGTTCCTCAGGTGGTCATGAACCTGATCTTCTCTTACAGTGGGAGGGACTTTGCTCCCCCAGTCCCCGTTTTGCAGTCCATCCACTCAAGAGGTGTGGGAAGAGGTTGCCAGTGGAGACTGAGGCAAAGTTCNTGGCTGACATACCTGTAGAAGCCCTTATTATTATTTGGGTCCCTTGCCAAGTTCAGCTCCAGCTGTACCTTGGCCTTCCTCACTCCATCCCTACACAACCAGGCAGCATCCCTATACTCTTGCCAGGATACCTGTCTCCACTTCCACTGCCTGTGCATTTCCTTCTTGCCCTTTAGTTTGACTAGCAGGTCTCGACTTATCCATGCTGGTCTCTTGCCTTCCTTTCCTGATTTCTCACACCTGGAGATCAAGAACTCTTGTGCTCTATGGAAAGCATCCTTAAGAGATCTGCCAGCTCTGTTCTGCTCCCTTGTCTNCATCCCTACACAACCAGGCAGCATCCCTATACTCTTGCCAGGATACCTGTCTCCACTTCCACTGCCTGTGCATTTCCTTCTTGCCCTTTAGTTTGACTAGCAGGTCTCGACTTATCCATGCTGGTCTCTTGCCTTCCTTTCCTGATTTCTCACACCTGGAGATCAAGAACTCTTGTGCTCTATGGAAAGCATCCTTAAGAGATCTGCCAGCTCTGTTCTGCTCCCTTGTCTCTGAGGACAGTTTCCCAGGGGGTCCTATTGACTAACTTCTTGACGAGCTGGAGGTTTGCTTTCCTAAAATTCAGGGTCCTGACCAACAGGTCCAGTATCGCATCCCTTCTGGTAGGGCTGTCTACTACCTAGCTTAAGAAGTTATCTTCAATGCATTCCAGGAGACTCCTGGATTGCCTACAGCTCACCATGCTACTTTTCCAGTAGATATCAGGGTGGTTGAAGTTCTCCAGCAGGATGAGAGCCTGCGAGTGTGTTGTCTCCTGTAGCTCGAGTAAGAATGCTTTGTCAACAGGCTCTCCTTGATCAGGCCTCTGCCCCTTCTTCCTTACCTGTCCTTTCTGAACAGCCATCGATAGCTACACTCCAGTCACGGGATTCATCCCACTAAGCTTCAGTAATGGCAACTAGGTCATAGCTTTCCAGCAGCACGGCGGCTTCCAACTCCTCCTGTTTGTTGCTGCGTGCATTGGTGTAGAGGCACTTCAGCCGAGCTGTTGGCCGTGTCACCTTCTTAGAGGAACACCCTTTGATTCCTTTGAGGTATTTCACTGGCGTTTCCCTGTTGGCTTCTATTACCTCAGGAGCCCCTGGCTCACCTCCATAAGACTTCAGGTGTGGAAGGAGAGAGGAAAAAAAATAACCTGTGCTCCAGATTCCCTTGCCAACCGTCCCAAGGCCCTGAAGTCTCTTTTGATTACCTTTGGACTATGTGTTGTGGCTTCATCACCACCCACATGGGAGAGCTGTAATGGGTAATAGTCCGAGGGCTGGACCAGGATAGGAAGTTTCCCGGTGATGTCCTTAACCCGAGCCCCAGGGAGGCAGCAAACTTCCCTAAGAAGAGGGTCTGTCTGGCATATCGGACCCTCTGTTTGTCTCAGTAGGGAGTTGCCTACAACTATAACCTGTCTTTTCTTCCTAGTAGAGGTGGTCGTGACACAGTGGTAGGCCCTTCTGACATTGGGAACACCTCTGGTGTAGATAAACCATCACCCACATCATCCGTTGACTGGCCTTCCACATCCAAAGCCTCATACCTATTGTACAGAGGCACCTGGGAAGGTGAGGTGGGAGAGCAGGGGGTTTACCTGCCCCCTCAACCACGGACTTTCCTCCATTCACTCCTTTCCTTTAAGCTACTGCCTTCAGCCTGGCAGGGTGAGGATACAGGATCCCCTTGATCTCGAGTTTTTTCTAGTGGCTGTTACTGTTTCCGTCTCAGGAGGGCACAGCATGGTTCCACCAGTCTCTCTCTTTCTCAGACTCCCTGATGCTCCTTAACTTTTGTACTACCTGTCATAGCTCCACCACCACACTGGGCAGATCACCCACCTGGTCACACCTCACACAGCTGTTCTCACTATGCCCATCCACCACCAGCGAAAGGCTCTGGCACCCTCTGCAGCATGAGATCTGGATGGCTGCATATTTTCGTGGGAACTCCGAGTTGCCACATCCGTTCTGGTGAGTGCAGAGGACATGGCTTCCCGCCAGGTGGATACCACAGCTAAGCTCGAAGAGAGTGATGACCACCAACTGAACTCACCTCTTCGGCTGGTAGGGTGACTACGCCCTTCCTGCTTGCCCTTCCACACAAATTTCCATGCCACACCCTGCTTGACGTGCTGTGCCCTGTTTGCCCGCTCCCTTGGCGGCACTCCTGGTCCCTCACGCTCCCCAGCCTGCCTTTTATAAGCATGGGGGTGGTAGCAGTTGCCCTGGTAATGTCCAGGCCTCATCAGTGTCTCCCGCAAAGCTGCCGGCTCCTGGCGGACCTCTCCGCTGCCATGGCCTTTCCCTGCCTCAGGAAAACCCCCTGCGCACCGAGATCTGCCGCTTCGCTGCGGATCGGACCAGCTCCAGAGCAGCACCTCCTGTTGACTGATGGAGCACAGTCGCACACTGCTTTTCCCAAGAAGTATCAAAACCTTTTCTCCATGTAACTGTAGGTCAAAAATGCTACAGTGCTGTTTACAGTGATTGTGGCACTAATATATGCAGACATATTAGTGTACACATGAGTGTAAGAATACCATAGGCAAAATTACTATCAAAGTTTCTAATGTCTTGAAGAAAAAGTTGGAAATACTCCCTACCTAATTGTGAGCTCCGGAGGCAGTTCCTTCTCTTCTTCCCAAATAAGCATATCTACAATGTATTTTATCACAGAGGGAAACACCCTTCTAGAGTGCTCCATAATTTCTTCATTCAACTGACATTCAGAATTCTGTAAAACAGGAGATAATATGGAGAAGTAGTTTAAAAAACTAAAAATGGTTGGTAGAATACACCTTATTACTATATTTGGTTTAGAAAATTAGCTTTTTCATGATTTTCAAGCAAATTAATCTCACCTAATTTCTTCTCTTCAAAATTATTTCATCCCAAGGGCTCTCAGTATTCCAACATTTCAGCTACTTTTTCTTTTTTTTTTTTTAAACACATCCAGTTTTTATCTAGGAATAGACTACTCAAGGCCTCACCAAATGTGTTAGGAAGGAAACTTCAATTTTTATTTTTT
Organism: Sula dactylatra; assembly: GCA_013389905.1. Classification (NCBI taxonomy): domain Eukaryota; kingdom Metazoa; phylum Chordata; class Aves; order Suliformes; family Sulidae; genus Sula; species Sula dactylatra. Next base: position 3,342 of record WEKW01029252.1, on the reverse strand, counting down.
TTTTTTAACTTAAGTTTAAAAAAGCTGGTTAACAGCTTTCTGTACACCTGAAGATATTCAAAGTTTGCAGTCCAGACCAAAATTCTTCCCCTGCATTGCTTGCTCTTCTGCATGAGTATTCTGTCAAACATTTATAACAGTCCTTGAACAGAATCATCCAAGGAAACCTAACTCTGTTCTTTTCAGATATCCTATCCCAGATCCAAAAATCATTCAGAATACCCCTGTGAACTGACATATTTCCCATCCACCCAGATAAAGCTCATTAAGTGAATTGTCTGCATCATATAATCTCATTAATCCTTTCCATAAGCATTTAAGCAGGAGAGAAATTAAGGTTATAAGCAAAGAAAAATCATTACCAAATCTGCACTTAAGAATGAAGCAATCAATATTCAGGTATAAGACATAGATAGATACATTGCAACAACATTGTGTGAAAAGAGGCCTTTAATCCAAAGGCCCTGATGACCTTTTCCACATACCACCTTCCTTTCAGCATATGCATATGTAAATGGTATATAATGTGGTTATTAATGTTAACACAACCAAATCGAGTAACTTCATATACAAATACAACACAGACACAGAGGCTAATATTTTCTAGAGTATTTACAAAAAGTTTCTATAATTTTAGAATCATCCAAACTGCCTACAAAATGTGAATATGTATGTGTTTGCCAGAGTGAGAAAAGATGAGAAACAAAGATGCTTTCCAAGAATAAAGCTTTTCACATGTGACTTTTAATCCCAAAGTACTAAGGTCACTCACTTCTGCAATACACAGTCTGGCATCCATGTACTGGGTGGCAAGGTTTTGGTAGCGGGGGCTCTGCAGGGGTGGCTTCTGTGAGAAGCTGCTAGAAGCTTCCCCTGTATCTGCTAAAGCCAACGCCAGCCGGCTCCAAGACGGACCCGCCGCTGGCCAAGGCTGAGCCCATCAGCAACGGTGGTAGCACCTCTGGGGTAATGTATTTAAGAAGGGGGAAAACCTGCACAACAGCAACTGCTGCTGGAGAGAGGAATGAGAATATGTGAGAGAAACAGCCCTGCAGACACCGAGGTCAGTGAAGAAGGAGGGGGAGGAGGTGCTCCAGAAACCAGAGCAGAGATTCCCCTGCAGCCCGTGGTGAAGACCATGGTGAGGCAGGCTGTCCCCCTGCAGCCCATGGAGGTTAGCGGGGGAGCAGACATCCATCCACCTGCAGCCCATGGAGGACCCCATGCCAGAGCAGGTGGATGTCCCCGAAGGAGGCTGTGACCCCATGGGAAGCCGGTGCTGGAGAATGCTCCTAGCAGGACATGTGGACCCATGAAGAGAGGATCCCACTCTGGAGCAGGTTTGCTGGCAGGACTTGTGACGCCCCGGGAGACCCACACTGGAGCAGTCTGTGCCTGAAGGACTGCACCCCAGGGAAGGGACCCACGCTGGAGCAGTTCGTAAAGAACTGTAGCCCGTGGGAAGGACCCACATTGGAGGACTATCTCCCATGGGAGGGACCCCACGCTGGAGCAGGGGAAGAGAGTGAGGTGGAAGGAGCAACAGAGACAATGTGTGATGAACTGACTGCAACCCCCATTCCCCGTCCCCCTGCACCACTGCAGGGGAGGAGGTAGAGAATTCAGGAGTGAAGATGAGCCCAGGAAGAAGGGGTGGGGGGAAAGGGGTTTATTTCTCATTATCCTACTCTGATTTGATTGGTAATAAATTAAGCTGATTTTCCCCAAGTTTGGTTTGCCCATGACAGTAATTGGTAAATGATGTCTCCCTGTCCTTATCTCAATCTATGAGCTTTTCATCATATTTTGTCTCCCCTGTCCATCTGAGAAAGGGAATGATAGAGGGGCTTGGGTGGGCACCTGGCATCCAGCCAGGGTCAACCCACCACAAAGTTAAATATAAAAACAACAGGAAAAGTGATGTGTTTAATGTAGCCAAGAACCATGTTTTTTAAAAATTCTTAAATCAACTATAGTCACATTTATCCAATTGTGAAGCAGATTGTTTGCTTTAAAAAAAAAAAAAGTAAAGTCCTGCTGTGTCCATAAGATGGAAAAACTAAAAATGTAGCAGAAGAGACATAAAAATGTGTTAACATGACCAATTGCTTCCAAAGCTCTGAACAACAGTTTTCTGACCTGATAAGCATTAGCAGAATAATTTGGAGTCAAACAAAGTCTAAAATGTCTGCTAATTAAATCATGATCTATAAATATCACTGTGTGTACATACTTAGTTTTGGATAAGCTTGTGGTAGATCTTGTAATTAAGAACGCAAATGTCTGGGGTAATCATTTTTTTCCCAGACTGACAAAGCTATCATCCTCTTCAAGTTTGGAGCAGAATGAAAAAGCTATAGTGCTAAGAATAATCTAAACCAAACTGAGTTGCAAATAAACTAAATGGTTTTTTTCCCCGTATTTCTTAAGAGTTTGGCTTTTTAAGCATTAATGTATGTTAAGCCAAAATTATAGAGCTGGAGGAAAACGGAGCTGTGCATAGAGATACTCCAAACAAGAGTAAGAGTAAGACATGCTGTTCTCCTTCAGTCTGTAGAAGAAATCAAAAGAAACCACATCAAAGGATTTATAAACTATTAGAAGTGGGGATTGCACTCACACAGTGAAAAGTTAAATGATGCAATGCCAGCTCCGATGCTATCCACATTAACAGAATTCACAGTAAAATGAAACTAAGATACATCTAATGTAAATTGAAAGGGTAGAAATAAAATTGCCTCAGAACTAGGCCCAAAAATATGTAATTATTTAAGCTTCAGGTAAAGCTTCAAAAACCAAAAATGTGGAAGAATGAAGAAAGTATGTTCAGATATTAAAGTTTAAAAATAACTAAAAAAAATTTGGTTGTTAAACAAATGTGCTTGGGAAGTATTTTTACCTTATCTCAAACACAAATTCTTAAAGTTATCTGTTTTTAAGGATACATTTAGACAAAAAGGTTTTTATATTTCTGGCATAGTGAAGACATTAATTTGGAATCAATAGGGAATGGATGACACCTAAAAGCCTGGAATGGGAATTCTAAAACAAAGGATTGTTTTTCTGAGCCCCATATTACAGAATTTGTTGCTATCTATGTAAAGTTTTACAATGAGGAAATTATTTTTTTTTTTAAATTAAGGTTTAGTTACAATTTCTGTAGGGGTACTGTATTTTACTAATGCTCACCTCACTGTCTCAGAAATGCTGAAACTCTGTTCCTTATTTTAAATGTAGATTGAAACCTATCCACTAAGGGCTCATTTTTAAAAGGAGATCATTCTATACATGAAACTTTAAACTTAATCTACCTTTTAAAAATAGCAGCCAGTTCCTAAGCAC
>WEKW01029251.1:42248-111689 GCA_013389905.1 Sula dactylatra | reverse complement strand
AATGGTTAATTATTAGATTTATCAGGCAGCAAGCTCTTCTTGGATCCTTTCAATAAACAATTTCAGACCATCAGGGTTGTGATCTCTCGTGGCTGAGATGTTGAGACAGCAAGTCATGCAGTGAGTTCTTTTTTTCTTCTCCTATATTCTTTCCTCAAGGCTGAAAATATACATTTTGGGAAGATGGGGAGAAGAGCACAGTGGGAGGAAATTCTGGGAAAAGCAGACTAGAGAACTATACAAGTACAATATGGTGCAGTAATGAATAAAAGTTCCTTTTTCTTTTTTTTTTTTTAAGCTGTATGCATTTTGCAATCTAGACATTTTAACATTAAGAACAAACTTTAAAAGAAAAAGCTTTCAGGTGGTACCTGAACTGAGAGTATGTGTCACCGAAACAAAATCTGATTTAATTGATTTAAGAGACTCTTAACGGTCCTCCAACCTACATATCTCTTTTCCGTTTAACTCTGCTTGGTGCCAGGTACCAAAGGGATTATGGTTTTGTACCTGTTAGAAATAATTGATTTAGGATGAGCAAAAGTCTAATTCTAAGCACAGCAGTGATAACCAGATGTGGATGCAATCCTCAGAGACATTTGTATCCTCTGTATAAATAAACAGTGATTTAGAGAAAATTAAACCTGGATGCTGAGTCTGAAGGCTGCTGAGAAAGACGCCCAGCCATGGAAGTGATACATCAGTGATATCAATGTCATTCTTAAAAGCAATTGTAAAAATCTAAGGATTGTACTGAAGGTTACAGCGGGAAGTCCTCTGTCCATACTCAGAAGGCTTTCCAAATTGTTTAACGAAGCCCTAATAAAGCAGAGACACTAGTAGCCATGTTTAGGCTAAGCAGCACAATAAACAATTAGAAAAAGAGAAAATCCGATATTAAGCGTATGGTCTGACAACCACACTCCCAATAGTTTACTGGTGCATACCACAGAGACCATCCCTAAACGTGCTGAGAAAGACTGAGTGTTGTTGAACCAGGTGCACAGTTACTTATGATCATCAACCCTCCGCCTGCGCTCAGGTTTTCTTTTTCATTCTCGCTGCCCCTCAGTCTTCAGTGGCTCTTTCCTCACCCTTTAATTCTATATAAATATTTTCCAGAGGCTGCTTCAAATGTGCAAAAAAAAAAAAAAAGGAATAATTGAAAATCAAGCAAGGTAACCAATCTAAATACTACTTTTAGCCATTTGATTTGCAAGGAAGGCATTTTTTCGCCCTTAGTGATTTACTTAGTGTAACCGTTAAATGCTTCATGGCAGAGGCTGTCTCGCACCCTGACTGCCTATTGCTCGCTGCAAAATGAAACTTCATCTCAGACTGTCTCCTGGTGGTTTTGTTTTATTAGCAAATAAGTAATAATAATAGCTGAAAATAAATTAACCTATTAGCATTGACTGAATGTAGAAAGATATAATTGAATTAAAAAGAGAGTTAATACCTCCTAGTCAGTCAGAAGAATCAAAAAGAAAATTAGGAAAATTTCTGCAAAGACTCGCAGGTTTTTTTAAAGAAGTTTGATAGACCTTTTCACTTCAGAAGCCTCATAATAAAGTTATATTCTACAAAGTCTTTTTAGTAATGATTAGATATCCAAAGTGAATGTGACTGGTTTTTTTATTTCAAGGAAACTATTTTTATCGATCGATCTATCTATCTATCTATCTATCTATCTATCTATCTATCTATCTATCTATCTATCTATGTTATATTTATATATTTTATATAGATATATATTTGAATAATCCAAGATTACTCATCTAAGAAACTGGTTCGACCACTTATTTCAGATTAACTCAGTTTTAAAGGCTAAATTGAGTTACCTACTATAAAGTTACACACTATTAGGAACCTTATGAAAAAAATGTATTTTTCTGGTATCCTATATAATTTCTATCATCATTGAAAAGTAATGATATTCTGTCCATAATCTACAAAGACCATTCTGAAAATTAAAAGGAAAAGAGATTCTGAAACAAATGATATGACCTTCAGTTCTTTACCACTGAACAGAAGTTAAAGTGAAATTACATGCTCCTAATATCCAGATAACATTAACATTACAAAAAAACACAAAAAACAAAAAAAAAAAAAAAAAAAAAAAAAAAAAAAAAAAAAAAAAAAAAAAAAAAAAAAAAAAAAAAAAAAAAAAAAAAAAAAAAAAAAAAAAAAAAACAAAAAAAAAAACCCAGACCCTTACTGAAAGCATTTACAAGAACTCCAGAAGAATTTAATCCCCTAAATTTTTGGAACTCTAAAAGTTTGGATGATAACATAGCATGCTTATCAGAATCATATATATTAAGCCAACATACTTTTAAAAAACTCATAAAAATCTATAACATAACTGTAGAAAACCCCAACGTTTTGGTATCCGTGACCTTCAGTATCTCAATCAATAAAATAACAGAAATGCACACAAAAATTTCCCACCTATTATCAGTAAGAAACAATGGTAAACACCAGGTATGGTAATTTACAACCTTCATGCTGTGTGAGGATAGATTGCAAACTGTCATCCTATCAAGATCATTTTCTACTGAAGTACTGGTGCATCAAGGCTTGAAATCAAATACCGGTCCCGTGGTCAACACACCATTTTTCTTTCTAGCATATCATTTGGTCAGACTGTAGAAATGTGATCTTGGAAATTGGAAAACCCCAAGTCGTAGATTATTCCACACCTTTGCCAACTGGATAGGTACTAGAGCAGCTGGAAAGCTTAAATATTTAATCCAGTTTAATGCGACTATGAAAGCATGTTGACATCCCTGAGCCATATATAGGTGCTTCGCCTGAACTGGATGACTTTACAACTATGTTTTCTCAATATATGCAATAGTAACAAAATGCAATAAAAATGTTAATGAGGTAAATTAAGTGCAAGAAGTTAAACGATGCTGATAATATCATAACTCTGTGTCAGCTATCTTGTGTATAACGTTCGCACTAAGTTAAAGGAAGGAGGCGGTGTAAACTATTTGTGTTGAGCATGACAGTTTTTGAAACCTGAACAATCTTCTCAGATAATGAATTCACAACAGAAAGCCAGGAAGAAAATATTTTTCAGACATCAGTGGTGTAGAATATCTTTTGTTCAGATTTTAATCCTCCATTTGTTTAAGGCCTATTAAAAGAAAGGAAAAAAAAAAAAAAAAGAAAGAAAGAAAAACTTGTAATATACCCAAATACATGCCCAACAGAAAATAGATTGGAAATGTACTGGTGGAAGTAATCTGGTTTCTTTCTTACTCTGTGCTTCTCATGTATTTTCACAGGAGCTGCGGTATGCTCAAATTGTCAGGTACCTACACTGCAGGATCCAGCGAGACCCCTCTCATTGACATAATTCCCCTTTCAGTAAAATCCTAGAGGAGCAAAATGACAGGCAGAAACTCCACATCCCGCTGCTGACTCCTCTGCGCCCTTGCCCAAGCTCACACAGGCCCAAAGGGATAGAAGAATACCAAAACGCTTCAAATGGTGATTGTAAAGTGTAAGGTAAGCTGCCTCTGATTTCTAGAAATGCAGAGCACCTCAGTGGTCCCAAATGACTTGACTGAAGTTGTCTGAAATTGGAACTCAAAACAAACAAACCAACCAACCAAACACAAAATAAAAGAAAAAGGAAAAAAAACAATAAGAAAAGGCACTGAAAACATTTACTCCTATGGAAAATGCTGGCCGTGAACTCTGGGTTGCTTCAATATACTGCAAGTATTTTTGCCATTTCACAGCAAGCATCAGCTTCACTGGACAGAAGCAAAATTTACATTTTATAGCAATAAACTGCAAATTCCTTCATTCCAGCTTTACCCTAATACATGCATTATTGATAATTTAAGCACTACACACCTTGCACTGGGTAATTTCTTGATTGTACAACTAGACTGGTTCATTACCAACATAAAGACTGCCATACATGCTGTAAGTATATAATGCAGTATATATGGAAATGCTGTATGCACAGCTGAATTGCAATTATATGCATCCCAGTGTATATGTACATATATATATATATATATAAAATTTTTTCTTGTCTCTTTTTCATGTCCTAATCACTTGCAACCCATGTTCTTTCCTCTTAGTTCTATGCATGCCCCTGCACCCTACTTTATCTCTTTGTCTTAATATTCCTTCCGTACATGCACTTCCTGACCTGCGGGGGCACAGGGTTATCAGTACAGAGTTCATCACAAAGATGTGGTATTGACTGCCATCATATTTTAATTTACTTGCTTTCAAGTGCACTCAAGTGGTTCTCAAATAAGAATTAATTCTGATTTATTTTTTCATGGTTGGATGAGACTTGGCTTCACATTGATGATTTTTCTCTACCAGACAGCTGCACAGGCGGCCTTTGAAGTGCTTATGTCTAGTTTTATTTGACTTTCTTGCACCAAGTTTTTCTATACATGCCTAGCTCTAATCTTGGCCCCTCTTTTACTACTATACTATTATACTTCCATCGTTCTCTACTATACTTAGATCTGCTCTGCTCTCCTAGGTCTATAGTTGCTGCGTATGGTTTCTGGCTCACCACAGCCTCAGCTGCTGTCTTTCCCAACGTATGTGACTTTTTGGGGGCTGAACCATCAACTCAATGTCCATCTCGGTTTCTTGTCTCCTTTGCTGTATTAGGCTGCCAACACAACCTCATTATCTCTTAGTAGGTTCTGTCTCCTTTTCATTATTTCTAGTCTCTGTATTTCTGTTATTCTGCTATTGCTTTTTTCTCTGTTGTTCTGGAATTCCCGTCCTTGAGGATATTCAAAACTTGCCTAGATAAGACCTTGAGCAACCTGATCTAAGATGACCAGAGGCTTGGACCAGAGATCGTCATGGGTCCCTTCCAACCTAATTATTCTGTGATTGTCTCACTATGCAATGAGCAACTAAATGGGAAGCAGAATCTGGGTTGTCCAGTCTGCCTCGATGCAGGGTATTATCCATGAAACTTGTACAGTGCTACCCAACTTTGCTTTATATTTTCTTGACTTGCTTTGTTTTGTACTGAGTCTTGCTTACTTTTTTTCCTTTGCCACCAACGCCTTTTGTGACTTCGTGGATATCGAGATGAAGTCATCCTGTACTCAAATTCCATGTATAGCTCTCTGTCCTTGCTATTTGGAGGCATTTCATTTGCTCAGATCTGCTTTTCTCAGCAAATGATTCACAATTCCCATGAATGCTCCTGCTTTTAATTAGAGATTCGTTAACATTTTCAAGGCTATTCCCAGATAGCACAGTTCTAATGCTGCAGTGCCTACTCTTTTGTTTTTTTATTCCGTGCAATAGAAAATGTAGAGCTTATGAACAATGATCCCAACCCACTGAGGGCAAGAGTCATCAAAACACATATAATTCCTTACCTTAGTGCCTCTATAATTTCTCATCCTATTTTCTCCCTGAAACAGGGTAGAAAATTCTTGATTCTGAACTTGTCATTTTTGTTGCCTCTACACACTCAGTGCTTTTATGCTGGTGGCATGCCCAGTGACCCTGGTAGCAATACCCATGGAATTTTCTTCCGCCTTTTGGGATTCACCAGACAGACACTGATCACTCGCTTTAGCTAGTTTCAAATAATAGCAGTTAAGAGAATTTGTATCAATACAGTGAAATTTTTGCTTCATAACGGGGCACTAGCAGAGATTCTGCAACCAAAGGTTGCCTTCAAGACTGACTTTCTGTTGTCTCCTCCAAATATTTATTTCCTACACCTGACCATTTCTCCAGCTTTAAGATAGACCAGTGTACAAGCATAATTTAAAAGATGTAAAAAGTTTCCGCAGGGAATGTTGGGGAGCAGAGATTCACAAATATATTTAGCTTTCAAATATTTGGATTAAGAAAAAAACCTCACTTTTGGGGAGGACCCTTATTTTTTTTAATTTGGCTGTCTTCGTTGATCGAGGTTTTAATGCAGTCCCATAAATAATTTCACTGAGAAGCACAACTGGAGGGCAGCTTTGTGTGGCATGATAATGAATATGAGCAACCGAGGATAACTGAAATTTTTGAATCACATTTTTTTTTTTTACCAGAGAAAGAGCAATGTGAAGCTCTCCCCTAAAGGAAATTTTTATGTAAACCAGAGTGGATTACCAGCATGGCCCCAGCTGCTCTTTTATTAAAACTTGTATCTGCAGTTGCAAAAACTTAGAATCACCCAGAACTCTCCTGAAATCTGTCATTAGTACGATGCTATAAAGGACTCAGTCTCAGAAATGTATGGTCTGATCAAAACTCTACCTACATCTCAGAAAGGTCTTACTGATTTTTATGGGTCTTGATCTATTTCTTATTGTAATGGCAGCTTTTTTTGCTGGAGGAAGATACGCTAAATTGTTCTGTGATTTATAAGTTAAAGGCATGTCTTGAATACTTCCATTTAAAAAAATACTCACAACTTTCTGCGGGTTTATCCCACTTTAATTTCATACAGCTCATTCAGCAATAAATCTGATTAACTGCATCGGACTTTTTTTTCCCCAACATTTTCCTAATACCCCAAAATGATCCAGAAGGGAAACTCTGTAATGGAGTTGGCTACTTTCACTATCTGACTATCACGTTGTAGCTTTATACAGAGGGTTTGTGTTACAAGTAGCAAGCGAAATGGTATTTCTTTTCAACAATATTTAACAGCAGAAATGGAAAAATCACAACTGAACACCTTAATTTTCCTTGCATCAACAAGAAAATAAAACAAAAAACCGTAGCAATAACAGCGGAGCTCAGCCACGTGGTAAGGCAGTTTAAGAAGAATATTTCTGGAGTAGTCAAGTGAAGTTAAATCTTCTTTACTGAAATTAAACAATAAAAACTAAGATTGCAAAACATTCCTGACTAAATGCATTCCTGAGGATACTTCAGCTTTAAGTAAGACTCTCAGGACAGAAATATAATTTTATCTATACAAAAATATCATTTTTTATTTCCAGTTACAATGAAAGATGGAGAAAGTAGAAATGTAGAAAAACATAGATTAAAGAAAAATTTAAATATACTCGGGGCTTAAAAGTAAGATCCAACATCTGTTTTCATATTGGTTTTCTCTATTACTGTTGCACATCTCCCATGCAGGTTCTCTCCTTTTTGCTTTTTTGAAGTTGTCTTTCTCAGGTCTGTTCTTTGCTTCTTCACATATTCCCTTTTTCATTCTTCTGCCTCTTACCCATTATCTCCTCTCTCTTTTCTTTTCCCTGGCAGACAACCATGTGGGTTTTGCCCTTATGGCCCAACCTGTACAGCACTGCTGCTACCCTGCTCCATCTAGTGGGATTACTGCAGCATGTGCTCCAGAATCCTGTATCGGACTGGAAAAGAGATGAAGGACACAGAAACCAGCCTGGCCACCGACAACAGCCAGCTTCCAAAGACTGCAGCTTATTACATGGCTATATTTAACTCTACGGTCCACAGCTTGTTTTACCAAATGCTGAGCACATGCCAAAATCGCTACTCATATTGCCTGAATACTACAGCAAGCATTACACTTCTGAACACCTATGGATTTTACAGAACATGGCAACTGGGTTTTTATCTCACTTGTATCAAACAAAAGTAAATGCTGATCAGAAGCTTAACATTAATGCCCGAAGAGCCAGCCCTGCCTACAGATTTATGACTGAAAGGATATTCCTACAGACTCTGAACATCAATTTGGTCAATAAAGTATTTAAGCCCTCAGTGGTATGTGGGCTGTTTTAAGATTAATTTTTGAAAGACTTTTGCAGTGTAAAAAGGTCTTTAATTTATTTTTGCTCTAAGCACCACAGCCAGCACCAGTGCAGGAAACTTGCTTTCCAATTATTCTTTTAATATCAAGGCTTTTGTGATCTGGTGGACAAGGCAGAACTCACGCTTATACCTTTCGCTTCTACGTATATTCACTGTGCATTGAGCCCTGAAGTGCTGACTCAAGGAAAGTCTGTCCTTAGCGCACACTAAATAAATATGGATCTCGCTGTCAGGCTCAGATTTACTTGCGGTGGTAACAGCTGAGTCAGCGTGTTGGGTGAATTTAGAATTTAAGTTGTTCGGATTTTAGGGCCAGCAGAGAGAGCTTGCCTGCCTCTGTGCCCAGCCAGGAGAGGGTCTGCAAATGGATTTGCAGGGCCACCTCTCGGAAGCTCTGACGGCAGTGACTCCTACCAGGTAATGTGACCTGGTAGTGCAGACCGCATAAAAACCTCAAGAATAGGACCCCAATGTTAGTGAAGTTGGGAAGGCTTGTGAGGATTGAACGCAACCTCCTAATTTTAGATTTTGCTTTATGGACCCAGCTCCTGGGACAACGAGGCTGCCTTCTCCATCTGCTGTCAAACACCAAACTCACTCCTGCTTCAGCTGGGTGCATGGCACACACGCATACACCCTCCCAAATGCAAAATGGCACAGAAATCAGGATGTTTGTATGCCAGTGCAGTATATGCAACTGCTTTAAGTATGTGGCAACTTCCAAGTCAGACATGCCATAATGAAGACAACATTCACAGTTGCTTCTTCTTCAGGAGGGATGGGGTAAGTAGATGGTTCCAGAAAGTATTCACCAGGAGAACTTTGACAGTGCTATCTCCTTTTATTGGTGCTAACTACGTACGTTTGATGTTACCAAAACCTCACATGGAACGTATAAATGGGTATTTGCCAACTAACTTCAGGCATATAATGTAGCTTGGGTTCCTCATATAGTTAATGGAGAAAGGTAGGTGCTATCAGAAGGCCATTCAGAGCAGAGTTCGAATTATTGTCTGCCACAGGTGCTCTAAGTCTTCCTAAGATCAGTGCCAAATGTAACATGACTACCCCTTGGTGCTTTCCACGAATGCTTTTGAGCAATGCAACTTCTGTGCCTCTGAATGCAAAATCAGCTGCCTCCACAAGTGTCCAAGTGTATTATTATCCCAAAGCAGCCCATCTGCTCTGCATTCACACCCAGCAGTATGTTAATTTGGAGTCTGAACAAATTGCATCTGTGATGTGGCCATGTGTCACTGATCCAAACCAAGTACAAACCTGGTTCTGTGATGTACCAGCACAGCCACACATGTCCTTCAGGGATGGACATCACATATGGCCCTGAGTGCATTGCATGGCACAAGAGTGTGTGATGTACAGGGAGTGGCACCATGGGGACAGCGGCTCTAGTCACTATAGCTGCCTTTTTCAATGGGACTTACTCTTGGGTATGTAACAATTAGTGGTTTGCATGTTGATTAAATGACAAAAGTTCCTACAGAGTAAATTAAGCACACTATAATGAATGCAAATCAATGGGTCTATTAAAATCTTTCCCTTCTACTACATCAGGGTTACTTATTTTTTATTTTCTGCATTTTAAATCAACCCTCTCAAGAAACTTGAGTGTAAGATACAGATGTGCAACCACCACCACCTTCCAGCTGCCACATTTACCATTTGCAAAGCGATCCAATATTCTTGTTAAAATTCATTCTCTCAGAGTTGCAGCACACCTATAATCACTCCATAATCAGAAGATAAATCACAGCAACTTGGACTGCTCTTGAGTTGCCTACTGATTTAAATGGTTTTGAGCAGTCTTGGAAGCTCAGGCTTCTACTGGAGATAGTATCTAGAAGGATAAATGGTGAGACCATAGCAATGCAGAGACTACCATAATATTGTTTTGCTGTCGTGCATATGTGTGTGTTTATTTAATAATTGCAAGGGTTATTCTGACTTCAGCACCCTGCAGTCCCTGACCCAATATGCCGCTCCACTGGATATAAAAGCCACATGCTCAGGCACAGATTGGCTCGCAGATCCTGTTGGTAATAAGCAGAACTGCTTTGCAAGTCCCATCTGCTGGGAGGTCAAGAATTCATTATCAGGACCAGCAAATGAGAGATTAAAATGGACTCTGGCCAATTTAGCACATCTGCCATGGAGGATCGTCAACACCGGTGCTTTCAGGGGAGATGGGTTATTAAATGAAGTTTCTCCAGAGATATAAAAGATATGAAAGACACTATAATGCATCAGCTGCCTCTCGCTGGGACAAATATTCTTCCTGATCCACCATCCCCACAAACATCCTTGGATGTATTATAACTCTGTATGTTCACTGAGGTGACTGTGCTCCCATGTCTATCCAGTGAAGAAGTAGAGACATAACAAAATCAACCCAAAACCTTCCGGCACATACCTGCTCACTTGATGATCAGATCCAAAACATAAGTTTTTGACAAATTCTTCAGTGTGGCCCATGAACAAGTGAGTACAAGAGACATGAGCTAGACCTATACTAAATTAAAAAAAATGGAATAACATCCCAGAAGAGTATAATTTCCAACATGAACCCAAATCATCTTGTAAACAGAAACCAACATGTATCCACTAAGCTGCAGGCCAAGTACATGCATGCTGGTGAGCATCTGACACGGCAAATGGTGGTTCTAGTAATTTATTACTTTCATTTTCTTCAGTAAGATTAAGAACTGAACTGTATTTTTACTAGAGAACCAAGTTTGATTATATCACACTTGTTTCCTTAGCCCTGACCTATCTACAGAAAGAAGGAAAACATGTTTCATATTTTTCTTTCCAGATGTTTTGGAAAAACCAGTACCAGCACCAGTAAAACAACACTTAAGATGCCAAATAAATGCATGACTCAAAAGAACCCCTAAAAACCATCTCCTCCGACTGAAGAATAACTGAGTTGTTTGGTGAGGTGAAGCCCAATAGAAATAATTTGCTATTATTTTTTATAATGACATTACGCCTTGAGAAAGACCGTGATAACAGCCAAATACAACAGATACTCTGTTCTTTGTTGGAAAACATGCTTTTCTTTTTTTCCATAGGATAGGTTGATATAATAATTCTCACGTAAAGATAAACCTATTTTTTAACATTAAAAGTAGCCAAAAATAGTGTATTTATAATTTTAAATCCTGCAACCTCAAGAAATATGAACTAAATATCGAGTGGAAAAGTGTGGAGGCTGAAAAAGGTGTTTTGCTCCCTCTTGTTACAGTCCCATCGTGACTATAACTGTTTAACAGGAAGAAGAATTCGGTAACGGTACAAAATTCTCACATCTGTAACTAGAACAAGAGGAACAGTAGAGTTCAACAGCTCCAAGAATATTCTTTATCCTTCCAACTCCAATCACGAAGAGTTTTGTATGCTTAGGTACATTCCTGTAGTTAATGCCAAACTCCACTAGGTGTCATCTACCACTGTATTTCTACAGCGAATATGAAAATGCTGGCTCCTAAGATGTCTCACATTAGTATTTCTATATATTAGTCATTCCTTGTGTTAAGGTCTCAGGATGTAGCTATAAATTCCCATTCAATATATTACTTATGCACATATCTTATTACTACAACCACCGTTGCTACTCTTAATTAAGCTTATTTTGTACGAAAATGTACCTTATTGAAGGTACGGAACGCTGTCATGTTCTCAGAAAGAACATATCCAGCCTAACTCCAACAGAAAACAAAACCTGTTCCGTGCCTTTTTATATGACATTCCTTATGCCTCAACAGTACTATTTCTGGATGAGCACACCACTTCTGACATACAGCTAGAAATTATTTCAGTTTTGTAATAATACTACCCTGGATGGTGCTGAGAGCTTATAATTCAATGTAGATTTCTGCATATTCTGACAGCACCGTTAAAACTTCATTGCTGAGAGGCGCATATTTATCGGATAAGTAGCTGGAGCAGGCTAGCTAGTGCAAAACCCACGTTAGTCCAGACATACTAAACTTTCCACCTTTAGTGTTCTGACTTTCTATATTACATGTTAAGACAATCTTTACAACCCCCACTGTATAATTTGAATCTACATCTGGTCATAATTAATGCAAATAAAATGTTCAGCTGAGATTTGAAATCAGCAAAAAGCAAGATAAATATGGTTTTCAGACGTACGATGGAGTTCATGTATAAGCCAGTACAGAAAGGTATCATTACTGCTGTGTGAGGCATTGATATTGAAACACGATAAAAAATTCCATCATTTCTGTTCAAGACCTATAAATCCCAAATATAAGTACTGAAAGAATATTGCTGTCAGAGCACTCAGAAGCACAGGGCTGTTTAGGCAAGGAATAGGGCTCCGAGGAACTTGCTGTGTTTAGAAGAGCAAATAAAACCAGAAAGACATAATGTTATGAACAGCCAATACCTCTAGAAGAAAGGAGCAGCAAAGACTGATTCCAGCTAGAGGGCTGTTCTGGCCCAGGAACAACTAAATATGATAATAAATTAATTCAGGTTAATTAAAAAAAGAGAAATAACCATTAAAACATTAAGGTTTCTGAAATGACTTCTCAGTTGGGAGTAGCAGCTGGACAACTATTTTTAACGTGGTCATTTCTCCGTTTATCAAAGTTATATGATACAATTCCTGTTGGAAGAGCTTAGGGAAAAAAAAAGTCTATGGTTTTCTGAAGCAATTGAGCTAATATTAATTTTTTATTCACATGGTTGACATAAGCCATGAAAATGAATGCATCTCACAAATTTAACTGGATTTTACTTTTTAGTTTATTATGCTTAAACATTTTACTATCTCAAAACATTTCATGTATTCTCTACCTCAATGAAACAACACACTAGAATATAGAAATCATTTATCTGTGATAAGGAACCAGATGGTACTAGTCAAGAATAATTTTCATTCCTTCTTATTGCATTATTTGACAAGAACTGATGTGTGAGCAGCTAAGTGGGGTTCTACTACATTTTAATGATTTTCTTCGTATTTGTATATACAACACTATATTATAACTTACATTTAAGTATACTATGTTACTAACTAGATGTCATAGCAATATCGTAGCATGTTTATAATCCCAGGCCCGCAGGCTACAGTTTTTAAAATGCTCGGTTTAAATACTGCAAAATTAATAGTTATCTTCTTTTGCATAGACTTCATGCTACACACTGGACACTGGATTTGTAGGATTTATAAGTCTATATACCTATTTTGTGATTAATTTACTCCTCTAACTTATGTATTGCCTTATTGCTTGGCACAGGCTGTACAATTAAACTAGGAGGTATCTTGATTTGTGCTTCACACAGGTGGCAGACACGTAAAAAGAGAAAAGGAAAAAAAAAAAGGAAATAAAATCCAAAATTTAAAAAAAAAGGATTACAGCCAAAATGCAAACATGAAATCTTCAGGCTCAAATGTGAGTATTGGCAAAGAATGAAGAAGCCCAGATAACAAAGATGAAAAATATTCTACAAAATTAAGCAGAATTTTCCCTGCCACTGGATGAGACGGACCAGCCGTGTCAATGACAAACAATGTAACTACAAACACTGTCCCATCAGGTGCTTCCACACATACGCTCCCCACCAGATAACGTTAGTGCAGGCAGGAGACTGCTAGACCCTCTCTGCTGCCGTTACACGAGCATATCTGCTGTCACAGTCTTGGATCAGAACAATTTATTACAACCACATAATCTGCAGCTCTATTTTTCTGTGATGTTTCACAAAAAAGCCAAACCAGAAACTTTTCCAAAGTTTCGAACTTCAAGGTGACTTTTGGGAATCATGTTTAGCAAACTAACTCAAAGTAACGGGTAAAAAAAAAAAAAGAAAGGAGCTATCTCTGTACAGATTTCATTTCTCATTTTTTGTAACTTCATCCATGTAATAGACGATGTTTAACTCAATGGAAAATGTTTCATTTATTATTAACAAAGATAGTGCTGCCTGGGTCCTTCTCTATTGTATCTCTGTCCCTATAGTTTCTCTTTACCTTTTCCTAGCAACAATTTCCTTCATTTCACTCTTCGTATTAAGAACGCCCGTAAAATATCGGTGTGTCGAACAAATAATACAGTGTCACACCATATATTTGTACTTCAAATTTCATATGCTAAATTCACAAATGAGTTTTCAAAAGGCTTGTCTCAATAGTCACTTAGTGAAAACTTTTATCAGCCCATGGGTACCTAAGTATCTGAATCGGCTTAAACTCCCAGTATTATGGAAAGCTTTCCCCCCACCACCTCCCATATATGTTTATTTGTATTATTTCCATATAAGCAGTGCTTTACAAAAGATGTGGTAGCTGGGCTGTTGAAAGCACTTGCCTGTGTTACCTGGGATTTCAGCAGGAACAGCTAGGGCAGTCCTAAAAGCCACGTTCATTTTTTCTTCTTGCAATAGCCCTGCACAAAGCCCTCAGGAGGGCGAACCCACATCCTAATTAACAGCCAGTCTTGTACCGTCACCCTTTTTCCACTCAGTCAACTCACTATTAGCATTAACCTGAAACATCCCAATGTACTAAATATCTTGCCATTTCCCAGGCAAAACCCACAAAATACAAGTGCTTCCCTCTGACCTTCGAGAGACATTTGGAAATTTGAGGTCTGAAGACCCCAGGCAGTCTCCAAAGAGACTGCAAGAGCACACAGGAATCTGTAATGGATTCAAGGAAACTGGTGAAAATTCAAATTATGAGATAAATCTAATGCTCCCAGATGAAAGCAGAAGGAAAGATTTATTCTGTTTACAGCTTGGCTCTTCAAGCCCTGCCCCTCAAGTACAGAAGGATTCACATCATTTCCACGATTAAGACCATGTATTTTTGGTATGAAATTGTACGTCCAGAAAAAGAATGTCTAGCACTAACTACTACGGATTGGTTGTAAAATGGAAGGGAAAGCATAACTTGAAAAATAGTTTTAACGAAGATATGTTTCCAGAAAGCCTCATGTGAACCAGATCCTCTGATATTTTAACAAGCAACGCTGAGGTCACAAACTGGGTGATGGGTTTTTCTAACACGGAGCATAAAAGATGAAGCTCTACCAGAACAGAATATTATATCAGGGTGAGACATTAACCTTGCATGGTGAAGACCTCCTTGTGGTTGATTTTCCAGACACATTGTACACTGTCTACCAGTGTAATTATCAAGGTGTAAGAATTATTTACACTCCCTTCCTCTTTGAACCCAAATCTTTCATTGATACAGGTGAGAATGGAGCAGAGACCTAGAGCAACAGGCTAAGAAAAAGAGTAATAGCTTTGTTTGTAATTAAAAAATGTGTGTCTTTAAAAGGTTAAACCCCAGGTGTATAATTACAGAGAGACTCTAACAGAGTTTCTGATTTCTCATTAACACTTTCCATATGCAATGGCAGGGACAAAATTGCAAAATTTCTGCCTTGCACTGGACAGACCACTCTATCAGCATTGTACATATTCCCCTCAAAGTCCTGCCAGCTTCGGGCATATAACTAGTTCAAACAGCCATTACTTAAGGTGTTTAGTCTATATAATGACAGCCAGATAATGGCAGATTTGGTTCAGGAAAGGTTACAAGTTACACAAGACGATTCCAGACCTCCGCACTCCCGCTCACATGAAAATGCCTGGTTAATCTTTGTACATAAATGCATGGCAACATTTGCAAAATTTCCAGATTATTTCATTTTCTTGGGAGAGAGAAACTGTAACTGGGTGGGCTGTGCAAGCTCATTCTTCCTTCTGCTACTTAAGTCGTGGACATTCATCTTTCCACAAAAAGCCCAAATTGTTCCTGTCTGTGCCGTATGTTTTGTTGTCTCTTTTTAACTGACCTATCAGGCCATAAAGAGCATAAAGAACAAGGCCTTCAGATCTCTTAATTGGTGTCATTAGGAGTCCTTTCTCATTTACCACTAAAAGAACTAACATCTCCTAGAGAAGAACTGAAAGCCTCATGTGTGACCTCTCAGATTTGAAGTTAGAGGCAACGCTGATTAAATATAATTCTTCATTAAGAGATACAAAGCAATTGGGACTGGCTTTTTGAGTATACAGACATTTCTTATTAAAGTTCAAACAAAGAAGTAAAGTCTCTCTTGCAGCCTTCTTTATCTTGCATTAATCCCTTCTCAGCACAGGCGGCCGGCTCACTGTGAAGGAGAGCAGCAGAATTACATCCACGTGACTCTGAAGTTTCAACTACGTCTCTCAAATAAAATACGTTCTTTCCAATATACCCGCTGCCAGAAAACATATATCAGCTGAACGCGTTGAAACTTCAATTAACAAACGAGCTGTAGGCAGCGTTACCATTTCCAGTATACCCGCTGCCAGAAAACATGTATCAGCTGAACGCTTTGAAACTTCAATTAACAAATGACCTGTAGGCAGCGTTGCCTCGCCGTGGTCTGTGAGCACACATAAAGCAGCGTATTAAACCACTGTTACATTAAACAGCTTCACGGAGCACTGAACACCTGAAGACATCCTGTTCTCTTTATACCTTCACAAAAGATTCTGTTCCTTTACCAATACTGCACAACACAAACTGTTCTTAGCAAAATACTCTTGACTGCAAAACACAGCGCTGACGTGAACTGACGACACAGAAGGACATTAGTAAAGCTGTGATCCAGTCCCTTGAGAGATCTGTCGCTATCTACGTATTTAGCAAGGCTATTATACAGCATGAATATCCGGTAATAAGGTCATCGCTACTTGCTTGGCCTTATTAATGAGATAAACTCATGCTGGCTGAATCGAGGCAGTTCAAATGATACAGCAGGAATGTGCGGGAGGGCTGAAAGGTGGCTGGATCCCTGAGTGCTGCCCAGAGCCTGACGGCTGTATGTACACAGTGAAGTGGCGGCCAAGCTGGGCCACATCCCCAAAGGGGATACAAGAGCAGAGAACAGACTTTGAGATATTTGGTGGCAGCACTGAAAAGGCCTAAATGTAGGATAAATTGCCTACCGCTAGGCATATTTTTAAACATTCTGGCTTAGACTTGCTTCACCAATTTTAGCGTTTCCACTGGGGAACAAAACAGCAACTAGAAAATCCTGTAATGTATTCAAGTATTTGATTAAATTATACCATGTAATGATTC
Organism: Sula dactylatra; assembly: GCA_013389905.1. Classification (NCBI taxonomy): domain Eukaryota; kingdom Metazoa; phylum Chordata; class Aves; order Suliformes; family Sulidae; genus Sula; species Sula dactylatra. The sequence continues at coordinate 94,795 of WEKW01029251.1, read as the reverse complement.
TGCTGGACTTTCCAGGGCTGATATCTGTTAATCAGGCACTTTATGGAGCTCTTTTGTAGAAACATATCATAGCTCAACAACTACTCAGTAATTCTTATTCCATAGGTGATGGGATCTGCCACTAATGCCTTTCAGAAGCGCATCAGGAGCCTGCTTCCTGACTACCTTACTGATTTTTCTAATTTAGAACAAGCAACAACATCATTTTTGGCAATGTTTGGAAAAGGAAAGCTTTCTCTTGACTACTAATGATGCAAATAATAAAAACAATCCAGGGTTTAATTTGCCCTCCGCACAAAACTCTCGCAGTCACAGAAATTGTATACACTCAGTTAACAGCACAATTTCATTCCCGGTTAATAAATAAAAGCATTTGTATAATACAATCAATGAAGTAAGTTGTTCATTTTTGTACTTCTGTATCTCTTTTCATCCAGGGCTATATTTTAACAGCTCTCCAAGTAAGATTGCCAGACTCTTCCTTGCTAAGGGTTTTTTTGTTTCAATAATCATCTGATGGACCACAGACACAGTGAAATCCTATGTATCAAGGCAATTTCTGTTCTGTCTGGTCTTGCCAACTTTCATACCCCTTCACTTCCCTGCAAACTTCCCAGGAATTGATGGGTAGCTGGGTCACCAGGTCAGCTAGCTCCCTTCAGCATCCAGATTCTACGCTCTGAAATATTGGAGAGTAAAGGAACATGAGGGGTCATCTAACCCAGGGGAATCATCTAGCCTGGGGGCTGCTTCTGCAGAAACGCTAGAAATAGGAGAAATCTCAAAAATGCCAGGTTTATGTGGTTCCCACCTTGTTTTTCTAATAGGCACCTTTAGTGGATTCATTATCCCTTATCAGACCTATTTAAGATAATAAATAACCGAAAAGAACAGTCCTTTCCGTTGACCAGGCTGGGAGTTAGCCATTATCATAGGAAGATGCCTAAATTTATACAGTTGAGGCCAGTTGGAGTAAATACCATGCATTATAGAAAATTTAACGTCAAGATACACTGGAAGAAATACCAACATAAGTATATTAATTCTAAAATACTTTTTCAGATTTGATTAAAAATGCTTTGATATAGAAAGATCCATTATTACACCAGCAGCAATCAGTAACTAGGAAAAATTTACTAGTCTTATCCATAGTCATAGTAGCTGCCCTGAACGTGTTTTCAGCATGTCTCTTACGTGGGACAACTGCACTTATGGACTGCTTGCCGTCAAAAGTTGCAGTCCTGCTCCTACTAACATCCGTGCAACATGATTTGGGAAAAAAAACCCCAATCCTACACCAAAACTAATCCCCCAAGAAAAGAGAGAACAATAACTCTGTAATATTTTCCAGGGTTTTGTTTTAATGACACTTGGTAATTAATCCCTGGAAGGAGGCAGGTTAACATTAACAGTGTTGATACATCCACATACAGACGAAAAAATTGGCTCCACTGAATAGCTCTAAGTAGAATTGAGGCACTGATAACCCAGGCGCGTTCCCTGACACATTTTGCAATCTTCAGGTGGAGTATTTTGGATATTGATTTTGATGGATTGACTCAAAAGCAAAAGCCTGCATACAGATAGAGTCACCCCAGATACCTTGCAAACTTCAGATGAAATGCAAATAGTGTGTCCTTTTGATCCAGCTTCATCTTCAGTTTTACCCCTCTCTGTAGGAGGAAAAGATTCTGACTCTACTTGCAATGGCTGATAGAGATCTATTTACAAGATTCAGTACTTGGCTATTGGAGCTAAACAACTTCAAAATACCAGTAAACTCCTAAGCAAGAATAATAAACCCGGAGGAAAACTGATCAAGGCTCAGTGAAATCGTAAGATCAGAGCTGCATGGGAAGGGTTCGTATCAACTAATTTGAGCTAGTTAAAGTACAAGGCCAGCCTAAACCAGAGTACAGTCAGCGGAGATAGACCAGACCTCCAGTGGGCAGCTCGATTTATCATGTTTTAAGTAACTGAACATGTGGGATGAATTTTCCATAAAGGTGCCTCTCTTTTTTCCACTTACTTAAAAAAGCTGAGACTATATGTCTATTTTTTTGAGAGATTAAGTTAGGTGAGATACATTATTCATTACCTTTCAAAGAAGCACAGGCTTAATCATCAGACCTAATGCAGGTAGAAATTTATGTCATATGTTATGCCAAAGGTCAGATTACACATAATCAAAATGGCCCTTTTGACTTTAAAATCTACAATAGCCATAGATTAGGAACAGCTCCCTTGAAGGCAATGCAGTTACATGGATTCGGAATTGATGTGAGATGAAAGTCATTCATGACAACTCTGTTATATTTCTTTTTAATAATGGATGTCCATAAAGAACAGCTCAGTTCATTTTTAAATGACTGAACTTTTTGAAGCGATCTGCTAATGGCTCCAATGACATTGACAAAAGCTGAACAACATTTATCAGGTACATAAAGCTGAGAACATGGTCTGTACCTTGCATCACAGAAATCTATCCAAAGCTGTCCCGTACTTGCTGACATCTTTTAAAAAATGGCTTTTTTTACCCAATAAATATTAATAGTGTCTCAAGGGACAGATGATATAAAATTCTTCCATTTCCCAACAAACCAATATATTTTATCTGTGTAAAATATTGGTTTTTGACATGTGCCTGGAAATAATGTAAACAAGCACTTTAATAAACATAATAACTCAGTTGAGTGTGTGGGGGGGAAAGCTGAATAACCTCAGATTTACATCCTTTTTAAATAAAGATTGTGTGACAAGGTTGCAATATTTTACCCCATTCAGTTTGGATGTTGTCTCTGGGATTCGCCAGCTGCGTGCACCTAAATAAGTAGGAATGAGATATAACTGCTTACAGGACTGGAATTTACTGGTAAAATAGATACATCACAATAGAATCAGAGAACATATTTTTCTTAAAACATGTACTATAAACCATATTTTGGCATCTTCATGATTCATATTTAAATATGATTATTTTCCCCAGTTAGAACAATAAAACAGACTCTCTTTTTTTTTAATGGTAGGAGTTCTCCATTGACAAAATAGAATGATGTACTTTAGTCATATACTGACATTTTTATTAATAGACCGACATAACAGAAACAAAATAATAAACCACAAGAGAAATGATTATTTAGCATGGATTATTTAGCATGGCTGTGAAGGGTAGAGATTGTTAGTGGACAGGAGAAGCCAGTTCTTATAGCTACAATTTTCTCTGAAGTATTGTTAATGTAATTTCATTTCTCAGTAATTTACATATTTGAAGACTATTAAGAAATTACTATAAAACCAATATGGACTCTCAGAAGACCTTCAAAACTTAGAAGTGAACTGGACCAGTAGGCAGCCTGCAACAGTTGCCTCAGGGATTATAAAATACTTTTAAAAATCCCTACAATTAAGTCAAAGCCTAAATTCTGAGTGCCAAAGTTACAAGTAAACCTGACAGCAAGAAAAGAACATGGCAGTTTACAACCGTCACCATTGTCCTGCCTCCCTTTAACCATATGGATTACAAGGAACGAGGCGGTTCCAAAAAGTAGACCAGACAACTCAGTCCCCAAAATCCCAGTTGATTTGTTGTAACAGAAAAAAACTTCGTACTGATCCCAAATCTGGTGACTTTAACATCCTTAAGCTGAAGAATTTAAAGCCGGTAGAAGCACCCTGTCTGTAACGCATCTCTAGGTGAGATTCTCCAGTAGCTTATAGCAAGCCAAAAAGAGTCAGAGAAATGATGAAACCAAAGCAGGAAAAGAAGTAAAGTCTTAATGATCATGAAAAGCCTTATTATGAGATGAATATAAACACACTCCAAATCTTAGATATATCCAAAGATTGCATTTTCAAGAGAAATATTCTCTGGAAATAAAAAGTTTTCTTATTTATCATCATAATCTTTGCTAGGAAAATGGGTAAATAAAGTACTTCTTTATAGTTGTCTTCTAATTTTGATTAAATTTAGACAGATTTAGGTCTTGTTTCTCTTCCACTTACTATCAAAATTTTCTTACTCAACTGTACAAATAAATTTCTTAGTCTGTTAGTCTCTCCATAATTAGTGTATCAAGTTAGAGATTTTAACATCCATCTACTGCATACAAACGCATCACCAGGCAAGGGTAGACGAGCAAGGTATAATTAAGCTTTTTAAGGCAGTTGAACAGCACCACATCCATAGGATTCTGTGATTTATTCCTTAACAAAAGCTCTACAAGAAACTATTTGGTACAAGGGAAAATTCTCTCAAAGATTTGCATCCTGTTAAAAGATCAAAGATGGTCGATTTTCCCAATGATGGGAAGTTATTAGTAGAATCCCACAGGGATCTGCTTTGGATCTTGTCTCATCTTTATGTCCAGAAGTGATCTAGAGCTGGTGAGGTAGTGAAATCTGCTTATAATACCAAAATATTCAGCATAGTCAAAACTAATCGACAGTGTGAAATGTTGCAAGGAGCCAAAAAAACCCCCAACAAACCCAAAATCAGCTGAAATTCAATATTCAAGTGCTTGCAGCACCCCAACAGTATATTTACAACAATATTTCCTACTTCAGCAATTCACTCAGGAAGGAAATCTTACATCAGTTTGGGTTGTTCTCTAAAAGCACAGCTATAATGTTCTTGGATGATCAAGAACACAAACAGAAGGAACTATTTTGAAAGGGTTAGAAAACAACAAAGAGACAATCACCATGAAGCTGTACAGATGTGGGGTGTGCCTGTGCAGAGGTGAACCAAAGAACAGAAAACACAGACAAGAATAATAAAGGTGTAAAAATTCTTCCATTTAAAATGAGCTTTGTGGAGAAAGGAGATAAAAAAAAGGCCAACCTATGCATTTATAAACTAAACTGAAAAGGTGACCAGAAGGTAACTATTCATTGTTCTCATTATACAAGACCTTGGGGGCAACCGCACTAAATGATTAAACAGAAGAAAATACTTTCTCACATACAAACATTTGTCATAGATATCTTGGAGCCACATATAAAAGGACTCAAAAAGCCATAAAACAAATTCAAGAATTATTACACAAGATGTCCCAGATGCAACTTTTATCTCAGAAATCCCTTAAATCCAAAAGAGAAGCACTTGTCCTGCTTTATTGTTTACATAAGCAGCTGTTAACAGCTACTCTTAGAAACAGGTTAAGCCTAGAGATCTTTGGTCAGTCTACCTCTGCAGATATAACTACGTTCTTCCTCTGTGCAAACACCCTAACTTCTCTCCACTCCAACTGTCCTCGCTCCAAGTCCCCAACATGTCCCAACATCTCAAATCACTCTCCACAAAGAACTCATCACCCCATGCTGTCCCCAAATCCTCTCTCTGTCATTCATAACAACTCTTCACAACCAAACTTCTCAGCCTGCGATCGAGCCCATCCATCCCAACCTTTTCCATACAACCCCAAGCTCTTCCCACGCTCCTGCCTCACACCCCTTAACCCAGAGAGCCCTTCCTGGCTGCTGCAGCTCCTCCTGCTCTGTTTGATGAGGCACTGTTGGCTGCTCTCTGATGCTGAGTTCTCCTACAAGTGTCACTATCCCTGGAGAAGTGAAGCCCTTGCACTTGCTCTCACAAAGATCAAAACCCAACAAAAACCCTCAGGCAGAAAGCTGTTGTCATAAAATGACATGACTCTGGAAGCCAAAAAGGAGGACATAAAGGAGAAAACCAGGTATAGCCTGTTTCCAGGCAGACTAGGTTAGGGTGACTAATTTTCAGAACATTTCCTTCTCTTTTCAGCGCTCCGTTTGGGGGAAAAAAACATCCTGCACCATTTACTAACACAAAATGCTCTTCTGAAGTGTGAATGCTTAGTATCTTTAACAATCAGGCAACGTATTCAAATCTCTAAAAACGGATATAATAGAAAATTATTTCCTTACTGTCAGCTTTAAAAAAATAGTACACTGAGATTCAATGGTTTCTGTACTGTTGTAGCTTATCTTAGAAAGGCTTAAAAAAACCCTTGAGAACTCCACAACAAGCACGTAGATGGGTTAGAGTTTTCTGTTAAAAATGTTTCTTTTCCAGAAGGGATAAATAATTGCTGGGAGACTGATCATAAGTCTCATCCAAAGTTAGTAGGAAGACTCCTACAGACATCATCATACCTGGATCAAGCCCAAGATTTGTATTATAACTTAATGTATTTTTATACTGGCACCGCAATGAATTCCAACAAAAATAAAGTTTTAAAATGTTAAAGGGGAAAGAATAGGTTACACTGCTAAATCCAGGGAAATTTTGAAATGGATGTGCTTCCTACATGCAGAGCATCAATTCTGCTCTTCTGTTCCTGTCTACAACAACATAAAAGTCCCGGTAGGTGTAAAAAATCTTCTCGTAATGCTGTCTCCTTTTCAACACATACAAGACAAAATGCACTCCCTAAACATATTTCCCTTCAGAAACTGGTAGTTAGGTAACAATTTCATCTCCCCTCCTCCTCCTTATTTAACTCCCGTATCTCCTTTCTCTATCTCTAAACATTTAAAGAGCTTTATACCACTGCTCAACCCTGTTTGATTAAATTTGCAAGGCTGTTTATTTCCTGCAGTGATTTGAGAAATAATCTATCAATGGAGATCTCAGCTTCTCAATAGGATATACTTGGGAACACATGCTCCTTTCTTTAGAGGATAGATCAGTTTTTCAGATGCCACTGCTTAACGTGGGCTGAGAGGCATCCAAATCAATGGTCCTGAAATTCTTTGAGGAAGTTTCTTAAAGCAGGGAAGAAAAACATTTGATAAAAGTAATTGTGCTTTAAGGTGGAAACCTCTATGTACAAACACAAACTATCACCAGATTAAAAAAAAAACTAATCAAAATGAATTGTATTAATATGTTCTTCTAGGGATTATTAGTGATTTCATATTGTGCACTTTCAAAACATGCCAGGGGAGAACTGGTGAGCACATTTATAATACTTGATTAAAGCTATAGAGATGTTATGGTAGAAAACATGGGAAATTTTTTCATCAGGGAAGAAACAGTGGTGAAATCTCATTCTCTCACAAATGTCGGGTCAGCTAAGATCATCAATCATGAATCTGAGCATCATTTGTTCTTACAGCACATCAGCTACAGCTGCTGGAAGTGGGGTGCGGTAGTTGGTTTACGATCCAGTGCTGGACATCATGAATTTCAGAGTGGAATGTTGTCTGAGAGATGACAGGCTGCAGGAATAAAAGGTTAAGGGCAAGAGGGTGTGAAGTCATCAATATTTGTACTTCTAGAGGACCTGAACCTTGGCCACATAATCCTGCAGTATTACTGTATGGTCCTTAATGTAAACAGCACTTTATTTTCCCCTCTTGCTCAGTGAAAAATGGTGGTAATTAGATAAAACTGCATAGCTACCAAGAATTTAATTTTGTACTTTAACAATACAGAAATTAGGCAGCAGCACAGCTTCTCTAAATGAGATTCGCTTCATTTCCCTGTCTCCTAGACAGAATGCTCCCTCCTTCCAGAATAAAATACACAGAGAACTACAATGGCCCAAGGGAATCCCCTTGACGATGGATCCCCTCCAGAACACGGGCTCATGGAAAGAGAAATGTTGGGAGACTCCAGATAGCAGCCTAAAGGAAAGCTAAGGAATATGCCTGTCCCCAACCACCTACTCTTTCCCTTTCCTCAAATTTAAACAGAATAAATTTTCAGCTTACCTATGTCTACTAATTCCTCCTAGGCTTAATATTGTTTCTTCAGATGTAGGTTAAACATTTTTCAGCTGATGAGCTAATGCACAACTGCAGATCACAGCAGGATCTGTATCTTTGCTGGTAAATGCAGCAAACTGAGCCCTGTGGAGAGACTCGGTGGGTAACAGCATTCTGAGAGCAACTCATAACTTGATCAATAATGTCAGCATGCCAGACTATGCCATATTTAATTGATAGACAGAAGGAGAAATATTTCATTGGAACAGGATTCGTATATAAGGATTTAAGCGTCAAAATTTGGGCTGGTTTTTGGAGGGGGAATGCTGTTTTGGTTTTTAACTTGACCAAAGCTATTCTATTGTAAGTGTGAAAAATTTACTGAAAAATTCCTGAATGTATTACTGAACAAATCAAATAAACGGGAGCATACTTTAATGTCAATATTGCACTGAATTTTAATTTCTGGTGTCTCAATAAAATAATCTGAAATGCCTATCCTTCCTCCAATAATTTATCTTGCAGAATTTTTTTGCAAAGAATATTAATGCCCTTTGCTGGTCTGATGTCACTGATATCAGTATTTATTGCAGTTTTTTATTAGCTCTGCTATTATAATTCACAGAAAACAAGGCACAGCACAAATAAGAAATGCTGTAAATTGCTATAGAAAGCAAAAGCAATCAAGTTCCTATCAAGGCATGCATTTTAGGCCCAGTTCTAATAAAGCACTTTATTGTGCACATAGACTAAGCCCATCTATATGTTTTAGGTAGGTACAGAGTTTTACACGCTTTATCACATCAAAACCAAACTTCCAGATCTGTGAATGGAAGAAAGAACAGTCATTACTAAAAAGTGACTTTGTGCTACAATCAGCACTAGGTTGCATGGGAGATAAGCAACCCCACCTGCAGTACTGCATCCAGCTTTGGAGTCCTGAGCACAAAAAAGAGATGGACCTGTTGGAGCGGGTCCAGAGGAGGCCACAAAAATGATCAGAGGGATGAAACACCTCTGTTATGAGAACAGGCTGAGGGAGTTGGGGTTGTTCAGCCTGGAGAAGAGAAGGCTCCAGGGAGACCTTATTGCAACCTTTCGATACTTAAAGGGGGCTTATAAGAAAGATGGGGACAGACATTTTAATAGGGCCCGTAGCGATAGGACAAGGCGTAGTGGTTTTAAACTAAAAGAAGGTCGATTCAGACTGGATATAAGGAAGTAATGTTTTACAGTGAGGGTGGTGAGACACTGGCCCAGGCTGCCCAGAGAGGTGGCCGATGCCCCATCCCTGGAAACATCCAACGCCAGGATGGACGGGGCTCTGAGCAACTTGGTCTGGTTGGGGATGTCCCTGCTCATGGCAGGGGGTTGGACTAGATGGCCTCTAATGGTCCCTTCCAACCCAAACTATTCTCTGATTCTCTGATTCTACATCAAAGCATTTCCCTTTAAGTTATTTGGAGCAGTCTACGATTATGATATCTCTTGGAGACTGTTCACATTGTTCCAGTGGCCAAAGGACACCCACTCCATGAGAGAAGAAATCTGAATAATATATATCTAAGAGTACAGTAGCAACATAAACTGATAAATGTCCTCTCAAGTCTAACAGGAAAAGAAACCAAAATCTTGCAGGTTTTGGCAGAGCACCTGATTCTATGAAATAATAAAAAAAAAAAATTAAAAAAAAAAACATGAAATAACACATACTGAAGCTGCAACCTTTTTAAATTGAGTGAGTCTGTGATTTGTTTAAACCTTTTTCGAAGACTGGCATTTGTCCCAAGCTGTGTCAATGTGAGCTCTGGAAGCAATCTTATAAGCAGCGCTACTGCTTCTCCACCCACATTGAGGTTTATGAGGTTTTCCAGACACTCATGCCTGCCACGGATGCCAAACCCATTCGGTATTTCTGTCATTGAGCTTAGCATGATGCTTTAACTATTCCTTAGGTGGCAGGCATAAAAATATAGGGGTCCTTAACTTAGTTACAGAATTATAATGCAAGTTATGTAAAATTTATTCCCCTTTTAAAACACATAAGTGCAAATTATCAAGTAATTCTATGGATGACTTAATTTCATGCATTTATTTACTTACCCCTCTTTTCTGACCATAAGTAAGTAACTGGTAAATTTATAAATTTATTCAAAAAAACCAAACCACCATCAGCCTGACATTGTTGCCATGTAAATATTGAACAAGAAGCTCTACAGAAGCTTGAAGAAGATCACTTGCAAAACTCTGCTCATTCCACATGTAACATTGGCAATATTTCACACAGTGATTTACGGAAAATGTAACAGTGTTAGAGAGATTTCACTTAAACAAAACTCTACTATAAAGAGCTCGGTTTGTAATGAAGCAGACATAAACTGTGGGGAAAAGATCAGAAGCCAATATGTGAGGCTGATTAAACGTTCTACAGAAGTCAGTTTTATATCATAATGGAGAATCTGCAAGCAAATTTCCATTGCAAATGTCATTTATCTATTAATATTAATGCATAAATATTAGCTACAACTATTTCATACAGCTACATTAATACAAGTTGCATATCCATGATGTAAATAATATAGTTCACTATTTTTAATTTTATTACTTGTAAAACAAGATTTCTGGACACGTTTTATACAACTAAATTATATAATTAACAAAATAAAATCATAGCGCCATGTGTGCAGGATGGAACATGAGATTCATCATCACAGGTATACTTACACTTCATAGGAAAAAACTGTGACTGCATTAAAGATAATAGTACAACATAAACTTCAATGGGCAATATTATATTGCCTCTTCAGAGACACAATTAAGAATGCTCTATAGATAACTATAATTCTGTAACACCAGTTATTACTATAACCATAATATTGGTTGAAGCCCATTCAAAAAGCAGCCTAAAACTTCCTAAGCTCTGCCAAGTGAATTATGTTGGAGGTGGAAGACCTTTACTTGGCAAATTTTAAAACATCACAGTAGGAGAAAAATCCTAATTTTGCATGAAAATTGAATGAATGACATAAAACAGCATTTCATTCATCCTGTGAAAACTGTCAAGAGATGGAGCAAAACTATTGCCCAAATTGGTAATGCTCCCATGTAAGCAAATAAGAGTGAGTAAGGAGCAATCCTATCAATTTGGGATGGACATCCCCACAAGAGAGAATACCAAAACCAGGACATCCAGCATCAATATGAAGGCAGAGAAAGGGAAGGAGCACAAAATTTATCTTAGCTTATGTGAGCCACCTAAAGTTGAGCCTATAAACTACATTAGACAGGAAAAAGAAATGGCTATTCAGAGCCTGATTCCTCCCATCCTAAGGCAGGCACCTAAGGCAGTGGATAAAATTATCCTGTCACCTCCTTTTGCTCACAGTATGGCAATTATAGAGGTGCTTAATTTTAATTGTCTAAAGAGCAGGTGAAGCACAGAAAGGGCAGAGCCTTGGCTGTGTACCTGCAACAGCCCAGCGCAGCTGAATCAGCACTGGGTGGGAATTAAGAACAGTTTATAAGCAATATTTTTATTAATTTTCCACACGCATATAAAGAACAACACAGACAAATTTCATCCCTACCTCGCTCCTGAAATAGCACAATTGCAGGCTGTCCCTTTTCCAGGGTGAAATACCTGAGTTTGCCCCCAAACAGATGTGGTTGTCATTGTTTTGAACATGCATAACAGAAGACAAATATAGGAAAGAACCATGGAAGGTTTTCCTAAGTGTATGTGGTATGAACTGAACTCCACTGTCATGCTTTGGAAGTTGCTCTAAGCATCGTGTTAACCGAATTATGAAAAATATGTCAGGTGATCACTTGGCATTGATTTGTGTTTGATTCAGTCTGTTAAAAGAAACAAAATATATATTTTATGTTAATGACACTCTAGGTATGGCATACAATTAAGGAATACAGTTTTACCTATGAAATGCTTTTCACTATAGACCGTGTTTGTCAAAAACAGACCAATGTACCAGTAACAGAATAATGTACCACTGGTTTAAAACCAAAGTCCAGGTGTTAATGTAGTCTTTGCAAATAGTTTAAAACATAGGAACTGCATATAAATGACCAATTCATTCCATGCATGCTTGGAAAACCCTTGAAAGAAAATCTGCAGGGACAGCAGTGATCAAAAACTGAAATAATTCCAGATGAAAAGAATTCCTTCAAACTGAACCAATCAGTTCCTTTCTAATTCATAATCACAGCATGATACTCTAGATTTACTACTTTTACATTTTATGTGGAGACCACAACCTGGGTGAACCACACTCTGGTAGTCTCTGCATAAAGTCAAATTAACTTGCTCTAGGGTCTGGAGAACAAGTGTGATGGGGAGCGGCTGAGGGAGCTGGGGGGGTTTAGCCTGGAGAAGAGGAGTCTGAGGGGAGACCTTATCCCTCTGCAACTGCCTGAAAGGAGGTTGTGGTGAGGGGGGGGTCGGTCTCTTCTCCCAAGGAACAAGCGATAGGACGTGAGGAAATGGCCTCAAGCTGTGCCAGGGGAGGTTTAGATTGGATATGAGGAAAAATGTCTTCGCTGCAAGAGTGGTCAGGGACTGGAAGAGGCTGCCCAGAGAGGTGGTGGAGTCCCCATCCCTGGGGGGGTTCAAACACCGTGTAGACGTGGCACTTCAGGACATGGTTTAGGAGACATGGGGGTGTTGGGTTGATGGTTGGACTTGATGATCCCAGAGGTCTTGTCCAACCTTAACAATTCTATGATTCTACAATTCTATCTTCTAAGAACACAAAAGCTATTTTTCAGATGACTGCAGGGGGTGGTGTCAAATATAATTTAATATTTTTCCTGTCATTTATTAACTTTTATTTTCTTAATCATGTACAGGGAAAACTTAGGGGAATTTTCTATGACATATGCAGACTTATGCATATTGAACTATCTGCAAACCAGCATACTTGGGTCTGCCTAAAGATAAGAGTATATTGCTCCTGAAAAACTAATAAATATAAAATAATGAACTCTGCACTGATAACCCATAGGGTGGACCCAGTGTTAATACCTGCTAATGTCTCCATTCCCATCCTTTGGAGGTGATACAGACAGCTGAAACATCTTACCCTGCAAATCCCCTACAAAACATTGACAAACAGGAGTGAAAAATAAACTGATTTTATTTAGTGTTTATTCAGCTTTTCCCTACCATAACTGCTTGATTCACTAACCAGAGAAATGGGATACAAATGTCATGTTCTGAGAAAGCTGGAACTGCCCAGACCTATGACTGGGGTTAGCATTTTTATATGCACCGTGCCTGCCACTGGTACCGTACTTTTGCAAGTAGCTACTACTAAAGAATTTCCCATTGCTACACAGTCAATAACTTCCATGATGCAAGAAATTCAAAGTCACAGTCTTAGCTATCTTGTGATAACTTTCTATAATTCAAATAATTCTACGGCATAAATAACTGTGAAATAAATACCAGTGTTTGATTAAAAAGTAAAAAATGCAACAGTGGCAAATTGCTTCCAATATTCTGTTTAGAAAAATACATAAATGAAGCCATTGCTTTAGGGCAGGAAATGTAATTTTCTTTCAGTATAGAGCATTTAGCATAATGGAATCCAAATCTGGCTGATAAACATGTCTAGCCAAATAAAACAGTCTTTTCCAGTAAATCTGAATAGTTTTAATCAACTTGTTTATCACAACTAAATATTTATTTGCTAATTAAAATCTTAAACACAGGGCTTTTAAATTTAAGGTAACTAAGCACAGTAGGTCTGTCTTTGTTGAATACGAATCCTATGCTGATTGTAGTCTGCAGTCTTAAGGAACCGAGGTTTGTGCACTCATGTGCTGGTCTGAACCCATCTGCAGGCTTTCGTGCATGTACACAAACTTAAACATTATCATGGAATCATAGAATCATAGAATAGTTTGGGTTGGAAGGGACCATTAAAGGCCATCCAGTCCAACCCCTGCCATGAGCAGGGACATCCCCTACCAGACCAAGTTGCTCAACCTGGCCTTGGATGTTTCCAGGGATGGGGCATCGACCACCTCTCTGGGCAGCCTGGGCCAGTGTCTCACCACCCTCACTGTAAAACATTACTTCCTTATATCCAGTCTGAATCGACCTTCTTTTAGTTTAAAACCACTACGCCTTGTCCTATTGCTACAGGCCCTATTAAAATGTCTGTCCGATCTTTCTTATAAGCCCCCTTTAAGTATTGAAAGGTTGCAATAAGGTCTCTCTGAAGCCTTCTCTTCTCCAGAAAGAGTTCTCTAAATGAACACATGAACCCCTCTCTCACCTTCGTTATAACTTGATGGAAGGGTAATAGCAGCTCTGAAGATTCCTAACTTCTGGAAATACATATTTAGGAAGGTAGAGCAAAGACATTCTATTTGTTCTGCCCTTTATATAAAGGCTGTAATGTAAACTCAACCTTTACTATTCACCAGGCAACCCAACCACGAGCCCCACACCCCTAAGAGACAACTTCAGTAATTGTTATCCACAGAAGTGTTTCTTTTTCCTTCAGTCTAGGCTAGATTTAAGAGTAGACAACATATGTTCTAGTTTACCTAAGCTGAGATGGCAAAAATCTTTTAAATTCAACTTAGGTAATTAATTTTCCATTTGGGGATGAAATTTTGTCTGTGCAATGATGCTAATAGTTAAGTGAAAAACAGCTTTTAGTACTGGGTTTGGTCCAAATCCCATTAACATCAACTGAAATGTTGCAAGTTAGGTTCCTTTATGGAGAATCAAATCTCACTTCATTGGCTTTACGCTAACCACCATATTTTTCAGTAACTTATTTTCCTCTCTTACTTTGTCACTGCATATATTAGAAGAAATTGTTAAATACTGAAACACTACCGAAAGAAAAAAAAAATTAATATTAAAGTATCTTCAGTGGGTTTTTTTCCTCTCTCTTTCCAGTTTTGCAGGACTAGTCAGAACTTGATCTTGTCATAACTCTGAACGGCTCTGGCAATTGCTGCTTTTATCTGATAAGTCTTTTTAGAGTGAGAGGAGTTTCTCAATTTATTTGGGATCTCTTTTCCTGGATGACTTCAGTTGGTCCAAAGCTCTTTGGGCACATTTTGGATCAGTCTTAAGTGACCTTAAGTTCTGCTGGTGCTTTTCACTGTCAAACGGTTATTGCTGAAGCCATTCAGTTACGCAAAGAAGAAGTCCAAAATTCATGTTGCTTGATTTACAGCCATGGTAATGAGCAGTAAACCAACGAATTATATTACAATAAAAACCACTGACAGGTGATCCTAGTTTAAAATATTTCCTAGAATCTCCCTAGCTAAACAGTTAGGAACTGATTTATCTTTGATTTTCTGCTCAGTCTGCTAAATCCTGCCACTTTCCAACATTTTTTACCCACTGCTGCAGTACAGGATTATCAGATTTGAGATTCCAAGGTATTATAAATGGGACAAAACACAGACTGACTCTGCTATAGTGCCATTCTCCATGCTGCGTGAAATTCTCTCTTCACCATTCCCCCTTCCCCCCCCCCCAAACACCCTCTAATAAACCCAGTACTGCATATTCCAAAAAGAAGAAAATGCGAATCAGAAAGGGATCAGCTCTTGAAAAGCCTATTTATTAGCCAGGGTAAAAGTCATCTTATGCAGGGTTGATTTACAAATATACATAGAGGAGAATCTATATAAGAGCAGGGAAGTCCTTTTATAATATTTTCCTTAATTCTGAAAACATATACAAATATATAGATATACAAAGAGAGCGAGAGATCACACACAGTCACTTAGCTCTGAGTGCACTTCAAGGTTTTAATAGCACCATATGCTTTTGTTTCTTGAAACAGTACGGTAGACGGTAGTGGTAAGGTGGACATGAATAGTCCACTCAGAGGAATAACATTACTTATAAGTTTAAAGACAGGTGTACATTAAACACCTTGGTGTATGTTAAACACCTTTATGGTAAGAAACCTGAATGGTAAGAAACTAAAAATGCTTCTGGCACAGCATACTTCTAGCACAGTTTACATTTTCTACCACACAACGACATATACAGTCATGCCCCTGTGTCTCTCTATAAATTTTTAAATGACATGTACATTTAAAAGTTTGATGCTAAACTATGCACTAAACTTGCGACTCAAATGTAACCTAATGTCTCCTGCTTTTGTTTAAAGTTTCCTTCCTGTGCTTTTGATTCATTCCCTGATGTCTCTTCTTTTCCTTGTAAAAAACACCGTCATACTTGCACTTAGCAGATGGTACAGTGGGGAGATCTCATCTTTACTGTCATGAAATTATTGGATATAATAGCAATATATTCAGGGAATCATCTCCAGAACAAACCAGTCCTCCTTTACTCTTCCTGGAATGGGCTTCTTGCAGCAACTTCACAGTTCTTTGCAAAGGAAACATTACTTGTAGGGCTCAGGGAATACACTGCTACTGAATACAAGTTGAAGGACCGTATCTTGCCAGTTCACATACAGAATGACTCATACAAACAACATTTTAATTAAAAAAAAAAAAGATAAAATTAGACTGCCAGGATTCCAAATTCAGAAAATGTTGCAGGCTTGAAGAAAATCACCCACCTATGGAAATCCGGTTTCTCTGGCACCGGCTAATGTAGATGGAGAAAATAAAGAATACTAGTAATAAAAAGCCCTCAGACCTATGCTAGTTGGGAAGGCAAAGTAGGTTCAGAGCTACTGTCCATTTTGTATACCTGAAATGGCTGATATTTCATATTCATGCAAGCTGCAGCATAACGCAACTCAGAACAAATACCTTCCTAAACACAGCCCGGACAGGTAACAGCAAAATCCCTTCTTATTAGGGGGAATAAAATTTATCATACAGAAAAAGGATCTTACAATGTTAATACCTACAATATAACTCTTCAAAACTATAATTCAAAAGCTATAATATTAAGCCAGCAATTAAAAGAAGGGGGGAGAAACCAAGCACTTCTCAAAATATCATTTGAAATAAATTTATCTCCATGTTAAAATGGAAATTTATTAAGTTTGTCAAGTGTTTTAATGAGACCTTCTTCTTAGAGCTAAAACAGAATCAATGTCTGAAGGGAAGTCCAGCTCATCAGGCTGCACCAGCAATACTTGCTGACATATTCTTCCTTTAATAATGTATTATCTTGACTTATACTTTATATGAGTTGTCTTAACAACAGCAAATACAACCACAAAGCAATGAGAAATACCAGCAGGATGATGACACTAACCGTACTGTCTTGACTTGAATTAAAATTGCTGAACATCAAATGAGATTACTAGACTAAAGATAATCTTAATTTAAATTTGCAGCTGCATTTATCTCATCTCAGATGCAATTTTCCAAAGTGCTTAAAAAAAATAATACCAGGCAGCCATCTAATAGAAACCTTTATTTCTGAAGGTTTTAAAGATAATTAAAAGTGCCCTTATATGTTTTGTTCTATTGCCATATTTTAAAACAAACAGTCATTTGCAGGTGAGAATAGAAAAATCAGGTAATTTCTTAAACTGTTGTAACTTTTCCTGCCTTTGATACTGTCTTCTAATTTTTCTTGGACATTTCCAACATGGAAAGTTTGAAGAATACATCAAATTGTTAAAATAGATGAAATTTCACACACTCATGAGTTACGGATAGTCTATCCTGGATCATATAATTTTCTTGTAAACATTGCAAAGTGAAGAAAACCTTTGTGAAAATAATTTTAAAATATTATTCAGCCTACCAATTCTAAATAGCAGCTAACGTGCCATTTTTTCTGTTAAAAGATTATCCTGACAAGCTTAATTAGAAGATTCACAAACAGAAATTGGGATTTCATTGTATTTGCATCTACGTCTATCCCCAGAATAGATGAGACTTCTTTAAAAACATCTTTTTTTCTTTTTTCTTTTTTCTTAATTAACACTAGACTATATATTGAATACGTGCAATTAGTGAGGGCTCCTACACTCTGCCACACATTTGCAATCCCAGTTTGTTTGCAGATACTTAGGCAAGAGGGAGGATCCTGACTGGCACAACGCAAAGCCTCAAAATTAATCAAATAAAACCCAAACAAACCTCAAAGCCATCTGAGAGAAATAATTCTGAATGGATTAAATTATTGTTTTAATATTTTAAAATGCATATTTTCACCAGATAAGAGAGTCAGCATCTTTCTGAAAATATCTCATGCTCTGTTCTAAATTTCCTTGACCCTCATCATTCTGAAGTAACATTTATTATTAGTTATGGTACTACACAGTAGTTAGGGAGTATTTTCTGTATCCCCAAAGTGTTCAAGCACCTTTCTTTCCGGTGTAAACTGGATCAGGGCTGCATGTAGCTCCATTTGGAGTGGAAAATATGATTTTCAACTGCAAAGACTCTTGTACATAACACGACCTGGAGCACAGATGGTGTATTAAAAGTTTTAAGGGGTGTGCAGGCTACCATCACTTGAGCTCTCTTTTTTTCCACAAATAAACTCATGCCTGAATTGTATGTCTGTTAATGCAATATTTTTTTCTCACAGTAAACATCAGCTTCAAAAGCAATAAACTAGGAGTGCTACAAGAAAATAAAACAGTAAGGGAATGTAGCAATTATTAACCAAAAAAAAAAAAAAAAAAAGGCATTTTAATCTGAGCATAGAAATCTATTTACAGTATAGATCTCTACTCTGTTACATATCTGAAGTCCCTATACTTATCTATACTTTTAGGGCACTATAAACTCATCTTCAGACAGATGCGTAGAACACATTGACTGAACCACCCGCTAAAATTTCCTGGTTTTCCCATGAACGAGCGTTACAGCCAGCTCAGGCTTCCACACCATGAAAGTTGAAAGTACAGCGAGATGACTCCTCCTGCTCTTGTACAGGACTGGTGGCTCTGGCTTTTTGGAAGACTATACGAACCAGTATCTACACCAGGGTCAAGCATGCTACTACCTGTCCAGTAAACCTTGATACGTGAACTTAACTGGTATAGTTACATAAAAACCTCAAAAGATGGCTTACATCACCATCATATCCCAACAGCCTTTTCCTTTTCGCACAGCTAGAAACTACAAGCATTCTGTCGAATGTCTGCCTTTCTGTGACTTATCTGTCTCAACAGGTTGCAATGCTCTTCATTCAGACTTACACACAGTAGAAAGTGGCCTCCTTCACCCTGCCATTGCTCGTGCTGTCAGAATACAAATACTTCCCTGCGTTCCCACATTTGAATGCTTTTGTTTGTAGCTCTGTTTGTCTCGATATGAGGATTTCTATTGATCTTCATTTCAAAGGCAATGCTTTTTATAATTGATATTTTTCCATGCCTTCATAACTCCAGGCTGGCATTTAACAACAGACTCCAGCAGACTGTGGAAGTGCTGAAATGTAAAGGTCAAGGACAAAACAGAAGTTTCATGAATTGCAGCTCTCACACCATGTTGCTTACGGTGCTGGTTTTGGCTGGGGTAGAGTTCATTTTCTTTATAGTAGCTGGCATGGGGCTAGGTTTTGGATTTGTGCTGAACACAGTGCTGATAACCCAGGGATGTTTTCGTTCCTGCCGAGCAGGGCTTGCACAGAGCCAAGGCCTTTTCTGCCTCTCACCCCACCCCACCAACGAGGGGCTGGGGGGGCACAAGGGGTTGGGAGGGGACACGGCTGGGACAGTGATCCCAACTGACCCCAGGGATGTCCCACACCGTATGGCTCATGCTCAGCACATACAGCTGGGGGAGAAGGAAGATGGGGACATTCGGAGTGATGGTGTTTGTCTTCCCAAGTCACCGTTACTCGTGATGGAGCCCTGCTTTCCTGGGAATGGCTGAACACCTGCCTGCCCGTGGGAAGAGGTGAATGGATTCCTTGGTTTGCTTTGCTTGTGCACAGTTTTGCTTTATCTATTAAACTGTTTTTATCTCAACCCACGAGTTTTCTCACTTTTACACTTCTGATTCTCTCCCCCATCCCACTGAGGGGGAGTGAGCGAGCGGCTGGGTGGGGCTTGGTTGCTGGCTGTTAAGGTACTGTGGGGTTAAACCATAACAGTCCTTTTTTGGCACCCAACGTGGGGCATGAGGAATTTGAGATAAGGACAGTAATTGGGAGAGGTGATGGGCAAAACACGGACTGAACACAGCGAGGGACTGAAAAGTGGTATTTCTGTTGTTGCAATTGTGCTGAAGGGGTGGATTTTGTGTCCACTTTTGTTTGGAATTGTGATGATTTTGGTGTGGGGAATTCTTTTTTTGTTGATGTGCGTGAAGTCTGTGAAGATTGTGAAGACTGACTGATGAATGTATATTTTAATAGTTCTTAAATATGTGATTCACAGAGGCAAGGGGAGGAATGTACTTGGTTTGCATGGCAAGGTTTGGTAGTGGGGAGGCTATAGGGGTGGCTTCTGTGAGAAGCTGCTAGAACTTTCCACCATGTCCAACTGAACCAATGCCAGTCGGCTCCAAGATCAGCCCACCACTAGCCAAGGCGGAGCCTATCAGCAATGGTGGTAGTGCCTCTGGGATAACGGATTTAAGTACTGGGGGAAAACACCTGTACAACTACAGCCAGAGAGAGGAGTGAGGATATGTGAGAGGAACAGCCCTGCAGACACCCAGGTCAGTGGAGAAGGAGGGGGAGGAGGTGCTTGAGGTGCTCCAGGCGCTGGAGCAGAGGTTCCCCTGCAGCCCATGGTGAAGACTATGGTGAGACAGGCTGTGCCCCTGCAGCCCATGGGGGTCCATGGTGGAGCAGATATCCACCTGCAGCCCATGGAGGGCGCCACGATGGAGCAGGTTTGCTGGCAAGAATTGCGACCCTGCTGGGGACCCACGCTGGAGCAGTCTGTTTCTGAAGGGCTGCACCCCATGGAAGGGACCCACGCTGGAGCAGTCTGCTCCCGAAGGGCTGCGCCCCATGGAAGGGACCCATGCTGGAGCAGTCTGTTCCCGAAGGGCTGCACCCCATGGAAGGGACCCACGCTGGAGCAGTCTGTTCCTGAAGGGCTGCACCCCATGGAAGGGACCCACGCAGGAGAAGTTCATGGAGGGCTGTCTCCCATGGGAGGAATCCATGCTGGAGCAGGGGAAGAGTGTGAGGAGTCCTCCCCCTGAGGAGGAAGGAGCAGCAGAGATGTGTGATGAACTGACCACAACCCCCATTCCCTGTCCCCCTGCACTGCTCGGGGGGAGGAGGCAGAGAATTTGGGAGTGAAGTTGAGCCTGTTAATAAGGGAGGAGTAGGGGAAGATGGTATTTAAGATTTGGGTTTCTTTCTCATTAACGTACTCTGATCTGATTGTTAATAAATTGAACTAATTTCCCCAAGTCAAGTCTGTTTTGCCTGTGATGTTAATTGGTGAATGATCTCTCCCTGTCCTTATCATGACCCAGGAGCCTTTTGTTATATTTTCACTCCCCTGCCCAGCTGAGGAGGGAGGTGATAGAGCAGCTTTGGTGGGCACCTGGCATCCTTCCAGGGTCAACCCACCACACTTACAAACGTGCTTTTTGAATTAGCAAGATCTGTTGGTGCTGAGCACATGTAAGAAAATGGAATCAGTTTGTCATCTAAGTTACATTAAATAAAATCTTATATAATCTTATCCCACCTAGCTCAGAATGCCTTGTCGTTCTGTCCATTCACAGTGCTGGCCTTGACTTTGTCACCTCTTATACAACATGCACGCCAATTCTGAAACACTTAGTTCTCACAAGTCGTAAAAAGCAAATGCCAACTATATTTCATGTTGTGATAAAATGTCCTAAGATGGACAAATCAAGGTGTGCAGGAAAAAATTCTGTACCTTTCTCCACCTTTGATGGTAAAAGAGGTTCCTTCTTTTCTCTAAAGTTACAGAAGTGTTGAGGTAGACTTAACACTTCCTCAATTACAACCCGCCCCCCCTTAAAAAGTAATAATAAATCCATATATGTCACACCTCCCAGAAGGATCCAGGGTCTGTCTACAAGGATCAATAAACTCAAAGTCAAGATTTACTGTTTTTTAAAATACCTCTTCCCTCTGAGTAGATGAAACTGCATATTGGTAACAGCAAAAAGAAGTCACACTTTTCCAGGGTAATATTGTTATTAATACTCTTTGATCCTTTTTTTTCCCCACCAAAACATACTTTTATGAAGTATAATCATTACTATTTAATTCTCCTACTAATATTAGGATAATCAATGATATGTTCTAAGTAAATGCAAGCAGTGTCTTAATTCAGCATAACTGCACAATATCATATGATTTATTAATTCTGGTGATTTTATAGTTCTCCACTTTTTATAATGATCCCATGAAAGTTGTTCTATTAAATTTAAAATGTAATTGTCTGAAAGCAATTCTTATAGATAGTATGAATTACATTTAAAACTGATGTACAACTGATGTTATCTGTTAACACGTCCTACGTAACAGATGATTCATCATAGCATCTATGGAATTTGATATAGGAAATCTTGCAAGCATTCATATTTTTTCTTTCCTTATATTTGTGTTGTCATTATATATTTCTAAAGTCTATTCTTTCTTGTTCTTTTCTTAATTGTTTGGGTTGGGGTTTTTTTAGGTGGGTTTTTGTGTGTTTTTTTTTTTTTAATAGTTCCTAACATTTAAACAAAATGTATTTAGGAGACTGCATCCATTTGTGGTCTTTGAGTAATTCTTTCATGACTATTTGTAAAGATAAACTCTATAGTGAATCAATTATATGACTCATCTAATTAATAGGCATAAAGTGTCATAATAAAGAACTTAATTCAAAACACAGAGTCTTTCAAACTGACCTTCTTCTGTACTAGCAACGTCTACAGTAATGTTAACATGAGGCAGTTGGGAGTTGCTAGAAAGAAGACTAACAAACAGAAGGGTGGAGGAGGAGATGCAAGACGCAAACACAGATCTGAAAATCTTTCAATTTCCTTAAAAAAATACAATACTGGATAATCTGATATTATTTTCTTTTAGGAAATGATGGAGTCTATATTGAGTACCTTTGGTCATTATGATTTCTGAGGGCTAAAACGTAATTATACATAACTGGTTTTGCCTTCTGTGCCACTAATCACCTATCCTGTTTCTCTCCTTTATGACTCCTGAAGTGCTGTGCACTTATATGTTGCAACACAATCAACTCTCTGTAATATCTAATTATTGCTTCTATGGGAAAAAGGTAAAAATCAAACATTAATACATTAATTTGCATATGACAAATCCACAGACAGTTTAAGGGTTGATTTAATTTAATCTATCCATAAACATGTAAAATTGAGGCATCCAGCCTAAGCTCATTATCTAGACTGCCTTAAGACACGTGGAAGAGAGAAAGGCTTCCTCAGAAGATACAGTCCAACCATCATGGGCAACTATACCAGATTATGACAAATCCCCTTCTGAAGATAATGCTGCTGAATGCAGAGGGATCATAAAACAGATTACATTTGACCCTTGCATTTGAGACACTTAGAGTTTGAAGACAAATTCTGCTGTCCGCGATTTTCCTAAGACTACATAGCATGGCTAAGGCACAATCAAGAGTATTGATCTCATGAGTCCCTTAACCACAACAACCTTTCTTGGGCAGCTGTATGACTCAAATATTTTCTCTAACAGACACAGCTGGTGCATCACACAGGAGAACCTCATAGTCAATTCAGTTACCAAATATGGCATTTCCATGCTATAAATTGGCCAAGTGGACAACACAGTTCATCCACATGGACACTTCAAAGAACATGGTTGATCTACCCAGAGAAATAAAGTCCCCAGAGGTCATCCACTCATCGGCCATGGTGTATTGAGCATATAGACCTGTATGTAGCTGGTAGCACCCCACATTTCATGCTTTTTTGAGACTGCATAGAAAAAGTGAATGAAAAGTTCCAGCTCCCTATATACCATTTTTGGTAATTTTCAGAAAAGTTTGGAAAGGTTTGAAAAACTGTAGAACTTAGAAAGAAATATAGTGGCTTTTTTTCAATTTTAAGACTATGTCTACATATCATTTATCCAGAACAGCAGAAAAATGGAATGCCATTTTTTTCCTTTCCTTTTTCTTAGAATTCCCTCCACACAGGTTCTTTCCTTGACTGTTTATTCTGGAGAAGAGGAGGCTGAGGGGAGACCTTATCGCTCTCTCCAACTACCTGAAAGGAGGTTGTAGCGAGGTCTCTTCTCCCAAGTCACTAGTGATAGGACACAAGGAAACGGGCTCAAGTTGCATAAAGGGAGGTTTAGATTGGATATTAGGAAAAATGTCTTCACTGAAAGAGTGGTCAGGCATTGGAACCGGCTGCCCAGAGAGGTGGTGGAGTCATCATCCCTGGGGGTGTTCAAAAAACGTGTAGCCGTGGCTCTTCAGGACATGGTTTAGGAGGCCTGGGAGGGTTGGGTTGAGGGTTGGACTTGATGATCCTAGAGGTCTTTTCCAACCTTTATGATTCTATGATTCTTCACTGGCCCTACCTATGTCTGCAATGAAATTCTGGTTTCAAGAACTACTTCATCTCTTTACACCAAAAGCTTTCTGAATATCATGGTAGAAGTCTCCCATATCCATTGACTAAAGTACCCCCAAATTGGTTTTTACAATACAACTTTTTACAAAAGAAGTACTTTAAAGTACTGTTAAAAGTATGCTTTAAAAGAAAAGAGGTGCTACATATTTAAGAACGTCCATTATTCCATTTGAAGAGCTAAAAATCATTCTCACAGTATGTGATAAAAAAGCATCATGTCTTAGTAGATGTGTAGTAGGCGTTATAGACGACTCTTTTGAGAAGACCTTGCATTGCAGAAGATGTTCAAAACCTGTTGATTTTTATTATATTAACTCATGGATTTTTGTCCACTAAGATGTAACCATAAAAGAGGACGTGTTATAGAAAGAACACAGAAATAATAATGTCCAAGTCAGTGAGTTACTGAAGTGAAGCAGAGGTAGACTAGGCTCAAGAGAAAAAAGGATTCTATCCATTCTTGCACTTCTGCAATATCCTTTTGGATACTTTAAATTATATGACATATACACTCTGATCTTGAAAAATTAAGGCATACTTCCTGGAGAGTAAAGGCAAAGCTGAAGAAAGAGCATAAAAAATAATATTACATGGACTTTGTTTCCTTTCTTGCTTGATAAAAAAGCCCCCATCAAACACATTCTTCACAGCATCTATAAAAACACATGCTTCCCTGGGGCTACAGAAGGCAAGTTCTATTTTATCTCTCTCTTTACATCAATTTTCTAGCACTATTCTGCCTTCTTTTCTCCCCGCCCCCCCCGTTTGTTTTCTCCAAGCTCAGTCTCCTGGCTGCCTTTCTTTTCCCTTGGTTTCTTAATCTTGAACTCATGTAACAGTCTTCCCTTTATATTTCACTTTACAATCTCCTTCTGTGACTTCACAACCTCACCTACCATTGGAGTTTTCCTGACTCAACTAGTGTTACTGAGAGACATGAGATGGACCAAATGTTCCTCTACCGCATCTACATCTCATTTTTACACTGTTACATCCATTACCTCACTTACGTACCTTCATATGAGTGAAATCGTCCATAGAAATATCTTACATTTCCCCTGTTATGCCCTAAGCTTTGACTGTGTTGAGATAACCTTGATTCCCCACCTACCTATTGTCATTCCTGTGTCCTCTGTTAACACATGCCAATAATGTCCTATAGGTCTTCTATTTTCAAATCCCATTTCTGTTTACATGCACTCTGCCCCTATTGTGAGAATTTCTCCTTATTCCTCCTCTGTTCTGAACACTACTCACTTGTCTTCCCTTCCGCTGGGAGTAAAACAGCTTAACTAATTTCTATGACCAAATTCATCACCACCTGCAACACTTACTGAAGACAGTAACCATCTTAGTAATGGCTGCAGTCTCTGTTCTACAGAGAATGAAATGATTTATTTTAGCAAAGTATATTTATGGAGGAAGTGTCCCAACCTTCTTGGCAATAAGCAGATTAAAAAAAAAAAATTGAAATACAGGACTTAAAATGGCATAACACACCTGAAAATACTGTTTCAAGACTATCTCAGTTTTGTGTGATTTTCCTGAGTGCTGTAGCACTCAGGATCTTTGCCCGAGCTCAGCTCTTTGCTCAATTCTCATATTGAAGCCATGTTAAATACAAGCTCCCTAACACACACACTTTCTCAATCGGCACAGAATGGCACCTCTATGTTATTTAAATGCTTCAGTGTACACAAAGGAGCATATTCACTTCCACGCCTTCTCAAGTCCAGCCTACAGCAAAGGTAACAGTGGTACTCTGTGCATGCATGGAGTAGCCTGGCAGCGGTCAGTACTTACACAGAAAGCCTCCAAGAGCAATCAAGGATGTGGCAGGAAGCGGCGGTGTTGATGCGAGATTGCAGCTGGCCTGCTTCTCTCCATGCCAATAGCAAACTAAAGACTTAGCCCAAACTGAGACAGTGGTGAGCTATTACACGTACTACTATCAAATGACATAAAATCAAATAAAGTCTGAACAGCTGCAGGTCAGTGAAGATGGCGAGGCAAGCATTGCAAGAAAAAAAGACAGAAATTGTGGTGTTGTAACTAAGACACTCCGCTGATGAACAGACGTCTTGCATGACTTGGGATATTCCATTAGATTTCTGAAACAAAGACAGCGCTGTTCAAGATAAATGTTATCCTGCCTGATGGGACTACTTGTCTCGTAAGAAGTTATTTAATGGGACTGTTAGCAGAAAGTCTTCTTTCTTGTAGCCCAGCTCTTCATAATTAAAGTTAGACTGATAAAATACGCCCTACTCATTGCCTACTTAGAGCATATGTTCTTTAGAGCAGAAATTTTTCTTTAGTGCTTCTGGTAATTCCATTCAAAATGCCTATTTTCACCACATTTTAATTTGTTTAATCATTTTTCTATATCCGCACTTTTGCCGCAATATAATACATATTCTTCAATACGTCCATATTTTCTAAATGCTGTTCTATCTTTTTGAAATGGCTACAACTTTTTAAAGGATGGTTGTATTGCGGCAATAACTAAAAAATCAGTGCAAGAGAAATGTTTTGTAAGTTTTGAAGGGAAAAGGGATGTATACAACTCAACATTATTAAAAATCTTAGGAGGCACATGGAGATATTCTTCTGCTGCTTTTTTAAACCTAAGAAGAAGAAAAGAGAGAGGGGAAGACACAAAAAAGGGGGGAAGGAGAAGAAGACAATAACAAAGAGAAAGACAAAGTTAAGTGACATAAGTACCAGGAAGGTGAAATACCACTAAAAAGTGGAAGGAAAATATGTGAATCTCCAAACATCATTACTAAAAGCAATATAATCTTCACTTACTTTTTGCTAGTCTACTTTCTCTCACGTTTTTTTCCCTTTTTGGGGAACAAATCTTAAGCTTCTCTTGTTTTGGAATATATATCCTTACAACTTAATATTCCAATCTCAGTTTTGCATGACAATGACTTTGATTTCTATCCCAGGTCTTCCTGAGAATTGTCAGAATTTATGATGAAACAGGATCAATCCCTTTATTAAGGTCATTTAACAATTCCTATGATATTAATTTACCCATCTGTTTTCATAATTTGCAATGGTACTTTGAAATTTATTCGAGAGTTAGCAGCCATCAAGGAGATGTTCTCAAGCTAACCTGTTTGTACTTGGCCAAATTATAAGTTTCAGAAAATCATTATTTGCACCCTTTGCTGTAAAAGCTTGCCAGAAGCATGCTGCTAAAACCTTTCAAGTTTATCATAAGGTCCATAATTTTCTACTAACTTGATTTGATTAGACTTTGTCAAAATACTTATTGGTGGACCAATCCCCCCAAACTGCACAAACTAGAAAGAGAACCACATTTCTAATATAAGATCAGTGTCTCATGCAACCCAGTGATGCTCTAAGAGTTGTATGGAAACTGGAATTCCCGTTTCAGAAAAAAAATCCTGGGAGATACAGAGGAGAGTATTTTTGAACAGATATCACATTTCTTATCATGTGGAAATACCACAGTTCTTCAGGAAAACTCAAGCTACCATTTCATTATCAAATATTTTCAGTCTCCTGGAGCTATCTGGCATACCCTCACCGTGAGCAAGCACTGAAAAAGGGAACAGGAATCTTGGACAGCTGACGTAATCAGAATTTAGCCAAAACTGTGACATTTGGTCTCAATATTTTCCATGGAAAAAATGTTATACTGGGAAATTTCCAAAGGACTTGGGTTATCCTCTTTTCAGAGAGCTCGGCCACACTGAAAATCAAAGGGAAGACAGATCTAGAAATCACGTTTCCTTCACGCATCAACATCAGAAGTAACTCACAATCACATATCTTAACTTTTTAAAAGCAGTTGTCAGGACTGGCAGGAGCTCACTCCGGGTACTAAGAAAAGAGTGCACACCTTGACAAGTACCACACAAAAATTTTTTAAGCAAATTATTTAGCGTCAAAACTAAAGGCAGGACCCTGAGGCTTACCCACAAGGTTTCTTAACGTTTTCTTTTGACTTCTTGCTGACTGGTCTTGTTTTCAACTATTCAACTCTACAGTGATTGAAGTAAGGAGCCTACAGAAGCGGCCTCATTCATTATATAACACAGATTTATCTCAAAACCTATGTCACTGATCAGTTGTTATGATCAAAGGCTTAAATATTTAAGTTTAACCAAAAGACAAGTTATGCTGAGGCCAATACCTGTCATTTAATGTGGGAGCTGAAACTTGCCCATTATATTCACCCATTCACTTCAGGAGTTTTCTGGGTTTAATTTTTGTGGTCCCTCCCCCCCACCACTTAATCTTTTGCTTTATATATTTTTCACAACCGGATCTTTGTATGTGATCTTTGGTGGGGTGGAAAAGTGAGATCCTGAGATCTTCCTAGCTTATATTTTATAATGATTGAATTTCATAATGTTATCTAACAAAATCATGTTAGAAAACCCCACATGGCACTGGTTTGAAATCATAAAAGCAGAAGTATTTCATTATTGAAAATCCAGGACTTTTGGTTTATTCTTTTAGTATAAATTCTTTAAGCTTAACCAGGCATCTTGCAAAAGTAGAAAATTAAATGCAATTGTAGACACTGCAAAACTGAGGGGAGAACTTATACAACAGCCATTTAACTACTAATCTCACCTAACATACAAAACAGACAGACATCATTATTATTTTAGGTCAAAGGCAGACACCTTATGTAAAATACAGTCTTAAAAAGTGAAAATGGGACATCATAGTTTTACACTGATTTATCTTAGGAGGAATCTATATCAGCTTTCTGTTAGGAAAAGAATTAAAAATACAACAAAACCCAACAAAAACCCAACAATCCATTTCTGTACAGCACATACATGGAGAAAAGATGCACGATTTATAAAGTTGAAAACCAAAACAGTGGAGGGAGTTTTTACAGAGCAAGTGTAAAAATTTACAAATGATTGTTTAGTCAACTCTTTCTCCTACAGTGTATGTTTTTCAGCACCATATCTTTTTTCACTTCCTTCCTCCCACATAATAAATCAGCAATATTTTCTGGTATTTTCCAGGGACAACAGATGCAATATTTACACTGCTTTCTGATAATGCTGAAAAGTACCTTAAGCAGTAAATATTCAGCTTTGCTGCCAAACACTCTGGTTTTCTATTTTTTATATATATATTTGTACTTCATGTATACATATATTTATATAAGCTATAAATTTCCTCACATGCACAAACACACATATTTAGATAAATCTGTTCTTAAATATCTATTGAAAGATAACAACCCAACTTTTAAATGTTTATTTGCTCGTTATAAAATGTAGACACTTAATAAAATATTCTTCTTTTATTAAAATATTAAAGGATCTTAAATTTTGCCATGATGTCACCACCTGCGTAAATCTATGGACGAGAAGCCTTTTCGTACAGTCCCTCAATCAGTTTGATCTGGGCTGCAAATTTTCACAGACTGTCACCTCGTTCTGCAGCTGATTATGCAAAATGAAACAAAATTACACCTGTTTCAGGTGATGCTTCTCAGATGCAGCTCTGATCCAGTTCTCACTATAATTAAGACAGGGGAGTTGAGAAATCTAACCTTTGAGCCTCATTAACCTGTAAAAACTGTTATTTTTGCTAGCAACTGGAGGAGTTGGTTTTTTTTTTTCTTTTTTTTTTTCCCTAAACTGTAGCTATTGGTCTTTTAAAACTATTGAATGTTTAAAGAGTTTGAATTTGCCAGTGTATCACAGTTCCTAACAATTCACAAAGTGCTAGACAACTGTTGTGATTGGGGAACATGAAAAATCCTCATTGATAAGGATTTTTCCACAAGATAAGAGACACTGTAACTTCATAGCAAGGCTTGGTTAGGTGATACCTAAGAAAACACAGGCATGTTGTGAGATTTAATACTAAATTTTGTAAGCAGGGTTAAGAGTCTCTAGTGGTTACAGTAAGGATTCTTATGTTGTAAAACCTGGAAGATTTTTTTGGGGAAAAAAGTACAAAATGGGGTAAAAGCATGATAATTTCTGTGTAAGGATTAAAACATGAATAAATGCTATGAGGACTGCAACAAATACTAACCATTAATATGACTACAAATGTACCCTTTGTTTTCTCTCTATTTTAGAAGTGCCTTCTCAATAACAAAATGCTTATTTTCTAGGGAGTTCTGCTTAACGCAGTATTTGCCCTTCAGGTGCAGACTAACAGAAGAAAGAAAAAGAGTTCAGAGAAAAAAATGGAATACAAAAGATATTTACTTAAATAAAAGATAAAAAGAGGAAAATATCTACAGTTATTACACAAAGCACCTTTGGTCGTGATGAAGTACCAATATCAACTTCACTTATGAAATGAATATGAATGAACCCTTCTCCTAGGATCAGAAACAGTCCAAGTATTCTTGGCAAGAGGAGAGGGTGCTAAAAACTGATTCCTTCTTTCTTTCCCTGAAACAAAGCAAGAAACAATAATTCTGAAAAGCACCAAATTGAACGTGACCCTGGAACTGAGAAATCCATTTAGAGTTTACTAATTTTTTCAAACAGCGTTATAGATTTTATACATGGTTCAACCCAAAGATATGAGTGGTAATGGAAAGCCAATTTGGGTTGAAAACTTATTGGAAGCAGCATGTTCCAATGGACAAGGCAGTAGACATCGTAAAATAACTTGGGATATTACTGTAGTCTTCTGTGACTGAGTAAAATAACAGACAGTACTTAGTTTCCCTCCCTGCAAAATTCAATAGTGATACTTCTTATCCTTTGTCACGTATTTTGACATCTCTAGATAAAAGGTATAAAAGCAGATAAGTAACATTAAATCCTTTATTTGTGACGGATGTAATTATCTTCATCCACACAACTTTCTATGACTTTTTTTTTTAATCTGAGTAGTTAGTTATAGGGCATTTCAAAATCCAACTTTATATTACGCTAAGTGATATTATTTTAGAAAAAGAAAGAATAAAACATCATTACACTTGACAGTTCCAAGGGATAATTCATCCCATCACAAATAGGTGTCTTCAATAGTTTATGACTTTTCTCCCCTCTGTGTCTCTCCGTTGACTCAGAAGGATAATTATCTTACATTGGGTGCACAACTCTTACACAGCCGCACATAGCTGAGAAGAATGCTATAAACACAGAAAATCAGGATTTGGGTGTAAACTCACAGCTTTTGGATTGTAAGCTACAGAAGTGCTCAGTGTTTATAGTATGCAATTTTGAAGCTAGACACATTAAAAAATGGAAGTGTGAATCTACTTTTTGCAATATCATTAATGTGATGATAGGAGGAGTTGAATTTTACTGCTAGTGTGTTACAAAATCGTATTTTTAATTGGAGAGGGACAGAAGCATGCTAGAGATTATGATGTAGGGTCTTGATCTGTGTAATAATTTTAAGAGTTTATTGCCAATATTTTATATTGGCTATGGATTAGTCCTCTCTTTTAGTTGCCTAGAGGAGCTATTGATCACTAAGCCACTGCTCAAGGGACCTCCGTGGAATCAGTGTGTCACTTTCTTATCAAGAGAACAGAAGTGAGCTTGATATAATTATTTGTGAGTGACCCTTAAGCCGTCTTAAAAATTTCCATTGCTTTATGTTTTTTAATCAAGTTTAAAAACAACCACAAAACCCACATATTCCATTTTGCTCTTTTTATGTATAGCATTACGACTTCTCTTTAACCCTTTAAAATCTTAAGGAATCCATCTGCATATAGGTAGGCGCTTATATGAAGTGCCTCACTGTTTAGCATCAACTCACTTCAGAAAAAGAAAATAACAAAAAGTCTTCAAGTGAACTATCTGGATATAAAATCTGCATACCAATATATGCATATAAACTCCTTTATAAATAAACCATACTTTTCCACTCATTTACAAATATACATAATTGCCCATGTCTTCCCCTTCGAGCTGAAAAGCTGATATAAATAGTTCTCTCTATACAGTTCAGCTACTCAAAATAACAAAGACATTTTAATATTGCTAATCTGGCTAAAGCCAATATTGGTTCTGCAGCAACAGCGTATGTTGTTTCCTTCTCTACAATATTTTGAACTGTTATAGAGACACCTCTATACTAAAACCAATGGATTTCAAATTAATTCAGCATTTATATTCTGATCACATTTTCTATCATATATCTGAAAGGATGCATTCTGCTGATGATAAAGGCTACAGGAAACAATTCTGATTATTTTGAATTAAAATGGCTAAGTTGAAGCTATTTTAGGCTGAAAGAAGCCTACTGATGCCTTTATTTGCTAGGTGCAGTCAAGTCACTGATACAAGGACCAAGTGGGTGACAACTCAAGGCAGAAGTGCAGCAGGACTGGGTGTTTGACCTTCCCAGTGCTCAGCGAGGGGGGACACAACTCCTCATGCCCCTTGCTGCTTCCTGGAGGCTGCACTGTCGATGGGGTTAAAGCAATTGCTGCTCAGCTGAAAGCCTGCTCCTGCACCATTACCACAGTGTGATGGTCCTCACTTCCTCATCCCTTCCCCAGCCATCTTTGCAGAGCAGCAGGAAAGCTCTGGAAACTTTGTTCTCCTGTTTTTAATGACACCACTGCCAGGACAGTAACAGTAAATAGGCTTATCTCAGAGCTGCAGGGTAACTCAGACTCATACGTACTGACCAAGCATTCGCAATCAAGAAATTGTAGGGGGACACATACACAGGAGGGCCAAATGTTGAAATCACACAATACAGGTATTAAATTCCATATATCAATATTGCAGATATCTCTTTATGCATATGCAATGCAATGATATGCAATATTATATGCATATGCAGAAATATTTTTTGCACACTGTTTCAGGTGTGGCCTAACAAGGGCTGAATACAGTGCAGTAAGTGTCCCTTGATCTCCTGGCTGCTCTCCTGCTGATGCAGCCCAAGACACAGTTTTAGCTTTTTGGCTGCAAGAGCAACAATGCTGACTCATATTCTATCTTTTCTATCTGCATCCCCAGCAGCGTGGGCAGCGGGGCGAGGGAGGGGATTCTGCCCCTCAGCTCCGGTCTGGTGAGACCCCCCTGCAGGGCTGCGTCCAGCTCTGGGGTCCTCAGCACGGGACGGACACGGGCCTGTTGGAGCGGGGCCAGAGGGGGCCACAGAAATGATCCGAGGGCTGGAGCAGCTCTGCTGCGAGGGCAGGCTGAGAGAGCTGGGGTTGTTCAGCCTGGAGCAGAGAAGGCTGTGGGAGACCTTATTGTGGCCTTTCAGTACTTAAAGGGGGACTATAGGAAGGATGGGGACAGTCTCTTTAGCAAGGCCTGTTGTGGCAGGACAAGGGGTAAAGGTTTTGAACTAAAGGAGGGGAGATTCAGACTGGATATAAGGAAGAAATGTTTTATGATGAGGGTGGTGAGACACAGGCCCAGGTTGCCCAGAGAGGTGGTCAATGCCCCATCCCTGGAAACATCCAATGCCAGGATGGATGGGGCTCGGAGCAACCTGGTCTGGTTGGGGATGTCCCTGCTCACTGCAGGGGGGTTGGACTAAGTGACCTCTAAAGGTCCTTTCCAACTTAAACCGTTCTATAATTCTATGATTCTATGATTTTCCTGGGCCTGCCTGAACTTAATGTACAGGTAGGCAATATTGCTGCTGCCACTAATGGCGGTATTACACAAACAGAGTAAATTCATGAGCCCTTGTTATTCATCATCATCACCACCAACATCATCAGAAAGGTATTTGCACATTTGTGGGAGACAGGGAGGTCTTTTCCTAAGAAAGTTAGATGTAGCTGCAGTACTCATTGTATTTAGCTATATCACACCAAAGCACATAACAAAGACAATTGCCAAGTCGGGATCCTTCTGTGGACTAGCACAATAATCAGTAATTGGCAGGACTCCATTTCAAGGTCAGAAAGAGGTTTTGACATCACTTGCCCTGGCAACCATTATCTGCCCATTAGATAGTTTGAACAGAAAAAAAAAAAGCTGAATCACAGTACTAGCAAACCCAGTCATACTACGAAAAAGTCAGAACTTTGCACTTTTATAGGTTTTTTAAATATATTTTAATTGCTTGGCACTCCACATTATCTGCATTTGGCCAATTATCTGTACTTGTTTGCAATACTGCCTATTTTTGTATTTCTAATATACTGCTGGACATCTTCAACAGGTAAAAAGCTATCTATCTACATAAATCAAAATATTAAACCCCGGAAATGTTAAGCTTATTAAAATAAAACTATTTAAAATTATGTTTCAGACATAAACCTGTCTTGGACATTTTCATGTCCTTTTTTCTCCCTACAGACTACGTTTTGACAATTCTTTTACAGAAGTATAAAACAGGATTTGAGAATTTCCACTTCAGAAATTGTAATGTCCTCCTATTGCTTCTGGGTTTTTCTCCACCACAAAAGATTTGTAGTCTTCTACATTGCTGAAGGTCACGGATGGTTTTATCATCCAGCCAAGCAAACAACCAGAATTTGACCGGGCAGCAGAAAGTAATTTTTCAAGTTCTGCAGCTGCCTGCCACAGAGAGATGATGGGCCTGGAGACTTCATTTTAATTAGTCTCTCTGCTCCTTCAGGCTGATCTTCCCTTGATTCAAAAAGGGTCAAAAACTGACCTCGTCCATGACTGTAGAGATTGTTTGGAAATTTTAATAATAATTCACCTGAAGGTGGGATTAACTGCCTCAAATCTTCTCAAATGTCAACCAGATACTTTGTACTCAGTCAAGGCAAAAAAAAAAAGAAAACCTCACGTTAACTTTACCTTTTAAGCTATACTTGCTCCATTAGAGAAACTACCTTTTACCTAACACAAGATGCTGCATATACATGCTTTCAAATAAATGTTTGTGTGACAGTGGAAGTCAGTAATAATACAGTATTTCGATGAGAAACATACATCTGGTTTACAAAATCACATCCCTTGGTTCATTTCCATCACCTGATCATGATCCTTAACACACATGCTTTGCTTTATGATTAATAATGTTTACAGCTTCCCACTGAGACTCATCCAACAAAGGCAAATAGTCCACAGTGACTATAGACTGGCCTTTTGCCAGGTGCAAGCAATGATCCTCTACCAGAATGACACTTTTCGAGGTCAAAATAAAACAAAGTAATGTGTAATTCATCCCTGTGCCCATGCTAACCAACTGAAACACCTCAAACTGTTATAAGCTCTTCCCCACCATCCAACAAGGTTTGACTTTCAGTTATCACCTACAGTTGTAATTCAATCAAGACAAGTATCTTAAAGCAATAACAAAAAAGTCTATGTAATTAAACTTAAACAGAATTGATTTTCCAGTGAGTTATACAGCCTAAAACTCATGGATAGATATTAGTTCAGGGACTTAGAAGTTATTTTTCCTTTGTAAAACCTGTAACTAACTTTCTCCCTTCCAGGTAGGCAAGAAGCCATCACCCTACTGGAAGCTCTAGCAGAAGAGAGTGGCGTAGTGAACAGCACTGATTTCTCAACAATGCAGGCTGCAGAGAGAACAGCAAACCTGTCCTTCATTCCTTTGACAAAGGTAAAACTCATAGGAAGATGGGGAAGGAGATCTGGAGAAGAATGTCAGGAAAATTAAACATTAATAATGCAATAACTATCTTAAAGACAAAAGCATTTTTAGTCTGGAAAGGATTAGAGGAAGGATAAATAGTTCATAGCAGTTGTTCGACATATCACTAAATATACATTACTGGAAAATACTCCACTACAATGGCAGCGAGATGGAAGAAGCAGAAGCTGATAAGCATGAGAGCAAGAAAATTTAGGGATTTCAACAGTTGGACCTTTTAAAAATAATTGATAATTTAAATTTGACTGCATGAGTACAATTTACACTAAAAATGTTTTGATTAGGACATCAGTTGCAAAAATCTCAAATGCAACACAGTTATAAAGGATTATTTTGAAAAAAAACCAAAGCCAACAAAACCACATCATTTTCAACAAGGTATTACAAATGCCAAAAGTAAAGAAAATGGATGGAAAAAATACGCCTACGCTACACATTATATGATANAAATATATATAAAAAAAAAAAAAAAAAATAATCTGGATCTGGAGAGAGCAAATCACACCAGTCAGAAGGAAGCATTGACATCTCCCCTACAGTCACTTCACCTTCCCTACCTCAGTTTGATTTTTTTTTTTAAACACTTTACTGAAAAAAAACTCAGCAAAACCCAGTGGATGACTCCAGCTGACTTTAGTGTAAGCCAAGCCATGAACCTGCTGGATCTACACTTCTCCCTCTCTGTTGGACTGGTTTTCTGTACCGACCTTTCCACCTGCATCCAGAATTTCAAGAGCATAGCTGTGCATCACACAAGACTGCTGCTCTTCCACTTCTTTTTGGCGCACAAGCCCACCTTTCATACCAACCCTAAAACGAGAATCTGGACTAACTTTACTGAAGTAAATAGCTTATTCTGCTTGGCTATCAAGCATTTACTTTATGCTGGCAGTTTAGATATTGGTGACTGGAAGTAAAGGACTAGACTTGTGTTTCAGTTTCCTCTAGAAGTTGTTTAAATTATGATGAAGCTTTTTTCCAAACCACACTCTTTCATCATTCAGCATAACAAAATCTCATTCAAAAAGAGATTATTTTTGTTGTTCTTCTTAATCTGGACTCCTAAATTAAGTCCTCCTGCAGTTAACTCTATTTTAAATTATCTTTCTAATGTGTCATAGGATTAATTTACGTGAGAACACTGTTTCAATTTAACCGTTCACAGTCTGATTTAGTTGAATGCAACCTTGCTTTATTTCAATTTATCTTGTTACAGTTTAAGTTAATGGGGAATTGACTGAAGTTCTGGCTCAGCTGCACAGAAGGGAACAGCTGTAGCGATTTAAGATGTTCCTGTTCTCCAGCTGCTCACTCTGTCCCTCTGCCAGATATTACTGTCCCTAGAAATTCAGCAAAAGTGAGCTCGTGCTCAAGCCCTGGCTACCGTAGCTGACATTCGTACATATTGATGTAAATGCATCTTCACGTTTTCTCTGTTGAATCTACTAAAGGAGCAATAACCTTCAGGGAAGGGACAGAACAGAGCATGGGTACTGTCACTTTGAAGATGCATTTCTGCTGCTTACCTCTTGCTGAAAAACACTCTTTAACACCCTGCACAGGGGACCTTATTGAAACTGTCCTTCCACAGACATAAGGAAAGTACCCTGCATTGCTAAGTCTCCAAAATCTCTCAAATATTTCACGTAATTAATAGTTTTCCCTACATGCACTGGTCTGATTGAATTCCTTGCTCTCATGGAAACTATATGGCTTACACCTGCCAGGCTCATTTCAGCTGTTTTCAACACCAAAAGAGTTAGTTGATTAAAACAATGGTGAGAAATTCTTGATTCCAAAAATGGGAAACAAAGTTACAGAAGATAAACATTGAACACAATATTATGAAACGATCTCCCTTCCAAGATGCCAAAGAGGATCTCTTTGAAAACTCCCCTGAGAGGGGAAGGCAAGGGGATGGCAGCTCTCCATCCCTGAGCAGCTACCTTTCAAAACAGGCTTTTAAACCGGGGGAAAGCAATAGGGATCCTATCTACTCAACGCTTCAAGTCCAGGATAAGTTTGTCTTGAGAAGTTTTGTGTATCTGTATCCCTCCTTGTTTCCTTGCTCAAGACAGGAGCCCAGAAACACATCGGCAGAGGGGTTATTTTTAAAATAGTCTTCCAGCCCTTCACATTATTTTCATATTTGGTGGGGTATTTTTATAAAATGAATGTGTATCTTTCCCAAGTTATCGTTTTGCTGTCAAAACTCCCAAAAGACTATTATGGCATAGTACAGGTGATAGCTTATGCATGCCAAGTATTTTCTCCAAAATCATCCACCCACCACCATTTCAGGGCTCATGATGTCATAGCAACTACCCAAACTTCCACACAGCCAGATCTGCCTTAGAGCCCATCTGTCACAACTCCATCTGAAATTATATTAGTGACTCTTCAGAGAAAACAAGACTGAATGTGAGAGGTTGTATCATTTTTTTTAATAGATACATTGAAACTGTTTGGGCAAACTCGTAGGGAAGGTGGAACAGAAGATCTAAAATGCCTAAAGATTTTTATATTGATTCTAGCAGTAGGTGACTTTTGTGAAATGCACTGATCACCGTGGTTAAACATGCTGTTAACCACTACCTACCAAAATCTCCTGATACTAGAGTAGACTTCAGGCTTGGTTTGTTTCTTTTCCACGTATTTATCTTTTTCCCTTAGAACTCAAAAGTTATTTCATATACTACAAAGCACCTGCAAGTAATTATAGGCATCTAACCGCACTGGAGCTCCAGCATCACTTCACACTGTAGTCTTGAAAACACTTGCTCTCTGAAGGCTATTATTCTTTAGGTTTTACAGAATAATTTATTGCCTGGAGTTTATTTTCTGAACTGATTAGCTGACAAAACTGTACTGTGCAGAAAAAAAAAAAATCCTACTTCTGCTTTCACCTATTTGTTTTTAAAACAAAAGTTATTAAACTTTAATAATGGTGTTTATTACTGTAATTCTTCCCTTAAAAGTCCAAAGNAAATCTTATTTATATTTTTAAAGAAAGATATTTAAGACAGCAGCCTTTTGTGAGGCTAAGAGGGAGGAAGGTTTATGTCATGTCTCCCCACTCCAGGAATAAATAGTGCTATCCCAAGGACTTCTTCCAGCCTTTCTCTCATTGCGTGGTTTATTAACTCATATACAATAGATCAAAAGCTACCTCTATTCAGTACTTTTCTGCTGACCACACTAGACTCAGAGTCACAGGAGACTTTTTTCCTTGCTTTTATCCACCATCTTCACAAGAAAGACTTTGCCTAAGGTACTAGCCAAATTATCTAACAGAAAGTTCTTCACTCCGTTGGTTGCAGCACTTCAGCATAAGGTAAAATATCACATACTGTATATGTGCATTGAATAAAAGCACATTACAACAACATCTGAGCTAGTGTGGAACAAAGCTGGAACATTTAGACAGTGAAATACAGTATGATACAAAGGTGGAATTGTTTTTGCTTGGGTAGGTAAGTCCTGCTCCTTAAACTGACTGACTCCTCTTCAACAAAGAACCCTTTGGTAAGGTCCATCTGCATAATCCCAAATCATACAGATAGAAGCTTTGATGAGAAAAAAGCCAAACAAACCTTTTGCAATGGAAGAGGAATGACTGTTATTCTTGCATTAAATCACCAGGGCACTCTTTTTATTATTATGTGCGAATTTAACAATACAGGTAAAAATGGTAAAATGTTAAATATATTATATAGTGCACGTCTGCTTACATATATGTGTGTGTGCGTATATACATAAATGTACAAAAGCATGAATTCATGCTGAAAATTCAGGTTTCCAAACAATGTTTCAAAATGATTCCATCCATTCCTCCTGTAATGTCAAAAAAAAACCCCTATAGAAATGTTAGGAACAACTGGAATTTAGTATCACAAAAAGGTGAAGAAATCAACTGATTTCTTTGACACATCCATGCTCTACAGATTCACCCTGCAAGAATATTGTTCCACCCTTCCTCCAGCCCATGTAATCCGTTTCCTGGTGCTTTACTCTGCTTGTTGCAAGCAGAACTGAAGACGGATTGCCAGCACTCACAAAGAGGGAGGCCGCCCACGCCTTTCTACTGCGACGTGCTAAATGGACTCTTAGGTAAAATGAAAATGGAAACTGTTTATGAACAACACCATAGCATACCACTGAGAAAAGCAAGTTCTGTTAAGCTTTATATAAAACAGAAGAGTGAACTGAAAATTTAACATGAAAGGCAATTTACCAAGAAAACTGATACAATTTCATGAGTGGTTAGAGGGAGGAAACAGTCTGGTTAGTGGATTAAAAGACTGACAAATGTTTCTTAGGAATCTGAAGATGGACAGCAGTAGATAAATGCTTAATACTGTTCAAAGGAGTTAATTATTTCCAAACCAGTAAATACGACATAAGGTATTAGGTTAGATAACATGTATTTGCCTTGTAACTACTTCAAGTATTTTCATAATAACTTTTTTCTACAGCACACAGGTACTCAGATATTGAAGATCACACCTCATCAGAATTCCCTAGAATAGCATTAAGTCCTTATGTCCTCACCAGCCATCGCCGAGTTTCATTGCACTTCATCCAGGTCTGCAACTGGATGTAGAGAAGAGGGGGAAAGAAACAACAAGGAAGGAGGATGGCCCCTTTAGGTGTCCCCAAAACTCATCTTTCCACCTGCACTCCTGAACTGCTTCCCTAGAACGGTGAAAACTTATTCCATACCACAGAGTTAATGAATCTTTTCTTCCTTTTGTCAAGGGAGGCAGAATCTGACCTGCAAAGCATTTGATTATGGCATTAATATGGTTTTCCTGAATGAAGAGAGAAAACAGATTAGACACCAATAATTTTTTAACCTTGATTTTGAGGGGGGGAAAGAAAAATCCATTTAAAATGAGAAATTGTGATTGGGAGGAAAATAAATGCTATAAATCATCTCTTCTAATGTTTTGATGCAGCATTTCAGCCATCTGCAAACCACCTTATAGCCTCCCACTAATCTGACTTCTCTAACACACTGCAGGTTGACATCTATTGGCATCAGACTTTAAAAATGCTTCAATCAAGATCTGTATAATCCTCATAACTAAAATGTCTTTGTTGTGTTTTACGATCAAACATTTCTGAAAACATAGCCACCAGTTCCAGCAAGCATTCAAGATGCTCACAGGTGAGTTAAGGCACAATAAAAAAAGCACAGCAATCTAGCAAATCTCCTTGGAGAATGTGTTGTTTATCACCATGCCTGCAGACTCTTACACTACAAACGTATTGGCAACCATTTCGAGCAGATCATATACAAAGACATGAATGTAATTTGAAAAGTTTAGAGATGCACAGAAAAAGCAATCAACAGCCTCAATGGGAAATTTCAGGGAAAAGTAAAATGGTTTGGTAAACATGAATGATTGTTAAGTCCTTTGATGGAAAAGAAGGGGGAACTGAAGAAGCAATGACCTCTCATACCCATCCTTCAAGTAGCAGTTTTTAGAAACTTTTGTATTGCCCATAAAATTAGCTAGAAGATAAATCTCACTATAGTGATTTGCTCTTTATAAGTCCAAAGCCAGTGTTCTCAGTTCTCACTGCATAATTACTTCAATATAGATAAAGCATGAGTCATCTGTTCTACTCTAACCTTTGCATTTAAATTTGAATTTTATTCTTGCTTATCTTTTTCCCTAAATTGATATTATTGTCTACTATGTTTATTAAAAACAAAGCCACAGTGCATGTCAAACTCTGCACTGAGGCACCATTTGTTGTGTTATTTTAATTGACGTGTCTCAGGGAGATTACAATTTTAATAATTTCTATTAACTATGTCAAAGTTTTCCTTTCCTTAAATGTCAGATTTTGTTTCCCATTTCAAATTATGTCTTAATACCCAAGAGGCTTTTAGTAAATACTCTGCACACCCAGCTATGAAACTCGGAAGCCCTGTTTTGTTTTCCTGCTAACGTCACGACCATGGGTTTTTAGGCAGTGTCCTTAGCAGGTTCCCAAATTTGCCCCCTCTGGACCTCTTCCTCCTCTCCCATTCTTAGGGAGACAAAATTTCCATGATGCAAAATTCAGAAAAAAATACAGGTGGGAAATAAAACACCGAGTGGTAACTATAGTACCTTCTAAAACCCAGGAAATACATTCCTTGACTCAAAATGAGACCAGCTGGTACCGTCCCTTCTCATTAATAAGCTCATCCTAGAGCAGGCCTGTACTCAAAGGGAAATTAAAAGGAAAGTCCCTCACATCTAGACTACAGTAACAGCAGATTTAAAGGTTGAATACTTGGTTATCTCTGTACATTTTTGCCCACGACTTACCACAACCCCCCAAACACACTTGGGTAGTAAACTGGATCTCAGTGTACTTAAATAGCTGCAGTATGAGCTGCAATGCACAGAGGAAAGATTCAGTTAATACCGTGTCGTGATGGTTTTGGTTGGGATACAGTTATTTTTTTTTCATAGTAGCTGGTATCACACTAGGTTTTGGATTTGTGCTGAACACAGTGCTGATAACGCAGGGATGTTTTCGCTCCTGCCAAGCAGGGCTTGCACAGAGCCAAGGCCTTTTCTGCCTCTCACCCCACCCCACCAACGAGGGGCTGGGGGGGCACAAGGGGTTGGGAGGGGACACGGCTGGGACAGCGACCCCAACTGACCCCAGGGATGTCCCACACCGTATGGCTCATGCTCAGCACATACAGCTGGGGGAGAAGGAAGATGGGGACATTCGGAGTGATGGTGTTTGTCTTCCCAAGTCACCGTTACTCGTGATGGAGCCCTGCTTTCCTGGGGATGGCTGAACACCTGCCTGTCCACGGGAAGGGGTGAATGGATTCCTTGGTTTGCTTTGCTTGTGTGCGTGGCTTTTGCTTTACCTATTAAACTGTTTTTTATCTCAACCCACAAATCTTCTCACTTTTACTCTTCAGATTCTCTCCTCCATCCCGCCGGAGGGGGGCGAGTGAGCGAGCGGCTGGGTGGTGCTTAGTTGCCGGCTCAGGTTAAACCATGACACTTGTTTAAGTGAGTTTCTTACAAAGCTTGGCCCCAAATATCGAACAATGGCTCTAAGACACTGAAAGAAGAAGAAAAAAATCTTCCTAGACCTTACGGGGTTGTCATTATTTTTAAAGGTTCCCTTTTTAACCCCATCCCCTCCTTTTCAGTGACCCAACCATGGTATCTATTATTTCTCCCAAGCCATTTTGGAACTGCACAGTAACACTTTCTGCTAATCTGAATAAATGAAACCATGGCTTTTATTCAGCATTTTGAATGGGATTCCCTTACTTCATTAAATGATCTCTTTTCCATGACCGATGGATATGAGCCAATTGGAAGAAGCACTATGCAGCAGTGAGAGCTGGGTGCCCCTCACAGCTGTCAGGCTCCCTTGCAGGGGTCTGAATCTGGAGAAGGTTTTGCAAATCACTAGCAGAGAAAGCAGACAAAGGCACATCAGTCTCAAAGTCTCCCACAGTCCCCCACCACACTAAGACTTTACATGATGTCCTGGCTTTGGCTAGAATAGAGTTAATTCTCTTCACTGTAGCTGGTATAGTGCTGTGTTTTGGATTTGGTATGAGAATAGTGCTGATGGCACATTGATAATTTAGTTCCTGCTCGGTAGTGCTTACACTAGTCAAGGACTTTTCCAGCTTCCCATGCTCTGGCAGGGGCACAAGAAGCTGGGAGGGGAGGGGGCACATCCAAGGGAGCTGATCCAAACTGGCCAAAGGGATATTCCATATTATGTGACGTCATGCCCAGTATATTAACTGGGGGAGTTGGCCGGGGGAAGAAGTGATCACGGTTTGGGGACTGGCATTGTTGGTTGGCAGGTGGTGAGCAGTTGCAGCACTTGTTCCACCCGCCCCCGGGTTTTATTCCTCTCTCTCTCTTGTTCTTTTCGTTTCATTATATTATTATTACCACCATTATTACTATCACTATTTTATTTTAATTATTAAACTGTTCTTAACTCAACCCACGATTTTTCTTGCTTTTGCTCTTCCAATTCTCTCCCCCATCCCACAGGGGTGGAGGCGTGAGTGAGTAGCTGTGTGGTGCTTAGTTGCCGACTGGGGCTCAACCATGACACAAGAATATCTTTTTTTAATGGCTCTTTCTTTTTAATTAAAGGATGAGTAGTCCTTTTACTACC
Source organism: Sula dactylatra (assembly GCA_013389905.1). Taxonomy (NCBI): domain Eukaryota; kingdom Metazoa; phylum Chordata; class Aves; order Suliformes; family Sulidae; genus Sula; species Sula dactylatra. The sequence goes on along the minus strand of WEKW01029251.1, from coordinate 50,863 downwards.
GTCAAGATAGTAAGTCTGGAAGACTATGAGTCTTTAAGCTCTTAGTTTTGAGACAGTGGGATGTACTGACATGTGCAACCCCACTATTGCTAATTAAATTCAACACGGCCGTCTACCTGTTCCTTTGGAAATCTAAACAAAATTAATTGACTGTAGGCTGATTTCTTCCTCAGTCTTAAAAAAAAAAAAAAAAAGAAGATAGACACTTGGTAGTAACGTCAATCTTTATATGTATTGTTTAACTAATGTGTAAATATGCAAAATTAGTCCTTTCTCTGCAGATTTTTGTTAGGCTCTTGTTTGTAAGTAGAGGTCAGGATCTTTGAATACAAAAAATTGAAATGTTACCTATAAAAAAAAAATTCTGAAGTCTTTACACAAAGCTAGAGTGTTTTGTTTCCCCTTTTGTTGTATAATGCAAAAGAAACGACAAGAAAAAGCCCATTATTCTGCCTGTATCTGTATCCTTCAGATATTTTTAAAACCAAACTCCTTTCATTCTACCCATCTCAACTTTTCATTCTTACTTAACAGCATGGTATACTTTTCTTTTTCAATTGTTCTCTCATGTTGCTGAAATATGGTGATCCAAATAACCAGAGCCCTACAATTATTAGCAGTATTCTAGACAGTCTTTCACTATTATTTGGCACTGCTGTAAGCCTTTGCATAGCTTTCTATATCATAGTAGGTATAACCTGCTGAAATCAGCAGCATAACACTCTCTGAGGTTCACCTGAGGAGGTCATCACTTTATTTTGCAGTTTCTAACACACCCATGGATTTTTTCCCACTCCTTTTCTCTAAACTGTTTTTTGTTTTACTTGACATTTGAATATAGTTTTCTCACTTTTCCTCTTCTGGTGAAAAAAATGTGATTTGTATTTGAGAGCCCCTTAGTGCACGTTCAGAAAGCACATTTTGAAAATACAGCACACCTAGGAACGAGGAGATGCAAGAGCTCTTTTAGCCTAAAAACTTACAAGTAGACACACAAAAAAATGATCTCAAATCCATCAGTCTTTCTAGCAGTTCTTGAACGGATGCTACAGCAACATTCACACTGGTTCACCCACCACTTCAGTCCCTGAGCAAGACATTTTCCAACACTACTCAAACTGGGGAGAATGGAGGTTGTCTCCCAAGTTTCAAGGCTGTGTTTCACCCTCTCTACTTAAACCTCCTAAGACCAATGTGAAAAAAAGGAAAAAGAGGTTCCTATGTGGCTACACATAGTATAGATCAGTGCCAGTCTTTTTAGAAGTTGCAAACCTTTCTGGCTCAGCATGTGTAAAGAGTGACAGTAATTGCTGGGCACAAACATTTCCCATCCCTCGGCTGAGCTGCTGAGGTTTCCTATAAATGCATTGAAAGGATACAGCCTGTTCTTAATCTCCTGCATTAAAGAGCTGAGCTGACATGGAACTGGGGTGGAGTAAGGGCTTCACCCTGCCATCCAACTCTACTGTAACCCTAAGAAGACCATGATCTAAAGCCTTAGACATCCTGAAGCCAGAAGATGCCAGCAGGATTGCAGAGGGCACTTGAAACGATGCAGCAAACACAAGATTTCAGGCAGCCGAGATGCGCATCCTTCCCATCCTTGTTTGCCTCAAGTCCCATTGGAATGAAGCAGCCAAGCAGAAATGACAACCATAAAACCAGACAAAATAGTTTTATTGTCTGCAACTCAAAACATAACGCTGGCCTGCTTTTGTCTACCTGGCAGGCAGTCTGGCAGAGGAGGGCAGTCGAGCAAGAGGAAAGGGAAGCAGATAGATTTGGACACCAGGACATGCTCTGCAATCTGTCCTCCTGGGAACTTTGTTGTATAAACATTATTTAAGAGTTCCTAACATCCCTTTCAGACCCTTGTGGGGGAGTATTTAGTAGATGAAGGGCTCTCCTCTCACTAAATTAGACTCTGGATTTAGAAACACACCTGTACCGCCCATCTCACTGCAGGAACTCTTAAGCACAACTTGGCCATAAGCCTGCATAGTGACTTAGTGAAGTAGTATTTAAAGCCCTTCATGGAATTTGACACATTTCCCAGAATAACCTCTTCACTAATGGGGGAGACAGAGAATTATTTTTTTCTAAGAACTAGACTCTCCCACTTTTAGCCCTGACTGCTAAAACACAGTTTACCGAAATTCTTCATTCACGTCTGACCAACAACTAAACCTTCCACTTCAGAATAGGTTACAGTAAAACAAAGAAGAGAAAAAGACAAAAAGAAAAAAAAAAAAAGAAAAAGCAGCTTTTAATTCTAAGCATTCAGGACAAATAACAAAAGAGGCATAAAGCAAATACTGTAAAGGATCTTGTTTCAAATCAGCTTCCAGAAGAAGCTCTGAATTAGAACAGAGGAGAGAAAGAAGCTGAGGAAGAATCCATCTAGGCAGATTATTTTCTGTCCATATCCCTCAGTTTAGCCTTCTGTGCATTTGTCCACATAGTCTTTTGGCCACTGGAACATGACGGGACTGTAACACAGTGGGGCTAATAAGTAAAACATTTTGATGTTTTGGTGTGTGTCACTGCTGATCCTGAAGCAGTTTCCAGATGGATGGCACCGACCAGCACCTACAAGGTACATACAGATTTTGGCACCATTTCAATACCGAGAAAGTCTTGCAAAGAGAGTTAAAACACTTAGCTAAAAGTTTCAGAGTTTGGCAGAGCCATATAGTTAATGTCATGTTGCTTTTCCCTATTTGGTGAAGCTATTCAAAATAATGTGATATGAAATGAATTATTTTTGTTTGTTTGGCAGCTATCCAGCACTTAAATAGCAGGGTGGCTGCTGTGCTCAGGGTTGAATTGTCCCAGCACATTACATTTGTACAATTTCATCTCTGTAGTACACAATCAGGCAAGGGAATAACAAAAAGTTTTTTAATATTCTATCTTTACAACAAGCAAACAACCCGGAAAAGTGGATTTCAAATTTTGGCTGGGGATTAACATACAAATGTTCTGAAAATTAGGGATATAATTACGTGAAGTCAATTACAGTTTCCAATTACATATTTCCTAAGGCTTTATATTCAGCAATGTCAGGCATCCTGGGCTTGTAACTCCTCTCAGTCCTTTGCATCTTCTATCAACAAAGAAACACCACAACCAAGTGACTCAATAAAAAGATGTTAAGAATTTTGTGGGTAAACAAAAGTGAAAAAGTACTTGCGTGTCTCAGCTTCAAAAAGTATGTGGGGTATTCTTGGGGCTCTTGGTCATCCAAAGTTTTTGCTAGGTTGGTGATAGCAATTGAAAGCTGAGGTCCCAGATATATTTTTTCACTCTTGGATCTGTTTATTTTAGGGTTTAATTGCAATACAAAATAAAGTTACTGATTAATAAAATAAATGTGTGTGTGTGTGCCTTTCTCAAATTTTATTCACAGTTTATAAGTAATAAAGAAGTAGGAGTCAATTATCTGTACTGAATGTAATCACAAGCCCATAAATTCTTTTTAGCATATTGAGTTATGGCTTTGCATACTAATGGCTCATATTCCTTTCATTTTTTCCCCTTGAAGTTTTCTGTGCAGCATGGTAATTACATAAATTGCAGCATTCTTTTTGAGTGGCTATTGGAAAAAAGTAGTTATGAATTTTAAAAGAATCATTGTTTCCTTGCTTTTAAGAGAGCCCCACATCTGTACTCCCATGCATCACACGTCTGAAGGGATCACTGTATGGAAATATTTTCATGACTGGAGAATTTAATTCAAATATTTTCCGGAATTAGAAAAATCAACAATAAAGACAGACAATGACAAAGGAAACGTGACAGTGGCTGGGGAAGAGATCCTCAGATAAAGCACTGCATCTGTTTAGGGCATCAGATTTTAAGATAACTGCAAACTTCTCGGAGAACGTACACAGAAAAACTGTAAGCATGTTGAAGAGATACAGGAAACACAACCTACAAGAGAAGATTGTTTACTCTAAGAAAGAAAAGGATGTATAGTTACATATTAGTCGAGTACAGCATGAGTAATGCCAATCTCAAGAGGACCTCAGCAGGCTAAAAACATCTTTGGGAGAGCAACTCTATTTTATCATGCCGTTAAGTGAGAAGGAACATGGTTATTTCTTTAGGTGTCTTGTAGGCAATTCTATGATTCTTTAAAAAGATGAAAAGGCAAATCTGAAATGGAAAGAAGCCTTAAACTATTTCATCTGGGGTTTTAAGTTCTACAAAAGCTAATCAGCTTTCATTTCTAGGTTACGTAAACCATAATTTCCTATGTATTTGTTACATGACTACAAATAGCTAAAAAGTATTGAAATAATGCATGGCCACAAGAATCGCCGTGTTTCTCAAGTGAGTTACTGAATACCCTCAGCACACCTCATAAATGTCTCTATATACTAATGACCAAACTCATTGTTAGTATTATTTCTCCTATTCACTCATTACAGTCCAGTTTTGGAATATAAAATGTGCTTGATAAAATAAGAGTTTTCATCAGTTACGTACTGGCAGCTAGCAAAGCAGAAAATAGAGAAAATGGCCATTTCTATTTCATATTGCTTAATATCCATCTCTTTAATGGAAATGAGATAAAGTAGATAACGGTAATAAGAATAGTATTAGCAGCACATACATATATTACATATTCCTCAGAGGTATCATTGTTGTACCATTTACATTATTAATATTAAAATGTCTCAAGCAGCACAACCCAATGTAACCAATACTATAAATATTACCTTTAATATAAAAGAGTTGAATGAGCTTTTAACCTTGAATTTGATACAATGTTGAAAATAACTTTTATACTTATATGACCTAGCTCATGTGAATAGCTAAGTACTTTTTCCCTCGAATAAATCTTTCTCCAGAGTAAAACTTCCTTGGACTATTCTTAGATATAATAACTGTTGCACATTAAGTGATCATAGACCTTTTCTGTACTTCTTGTAAGTCTAACTCAGAGGCAGAAATGTCAATTTAGATGAAGCCTTTGTAGGTAATATTAAATACAAAGAAACACTTCAAGAAATGTTCCATTTTAGGGTTATTTCTTTAAAGAAAAGTGTTCAGGAAGATTATCCACATGTTCAAATATCCTGAGTCCAAGCAGAAATCTGATTTAAGACGTTGTTTTGAATCAAATCACTTTACAAAAAAAAAAAATGAAAGGGACAGGGGAAGACAAAAGGAGGGAGTTTGGATTCTTCAAAATAAGCAGCACCTGGATTGTAGAAACATTCAGGTTGGAAGAGCCCTTGGGATGTTGCTAGTCCAACCTCCTGCTCAAGGAAAGGTCAGCAATGAGACCCAGAGATCAGGTCCGTCTTCTCAGGGCTTCCTCCAGCTCACCCCATGTATTTGTACCCCATTGACCTAAACACTGAGGACAGGAATTAGAGAAGTAGAAATGCATATTGCACTCAGAGTGTAGTTCTGTGCAAAGGAGCCTGTGAGGGAGCACGTCTTTGCTTGCTCATCCAAAGGTGATAGGGTCGGGAATAAGGCAAAAATGGGAAGCCTGAGAGCAAAACACTAGTGGCAGGGTTAGGAAGAAGTCAGTCATTGGATCCTATCTGCACGTTGCTGCCACATGACCAAGGAAGAAATGGCAGGGCAGAGTCTGGGTAAAGGAGAAAGAGAAAAAACAGTGCAGGAGAGAAATGAACTCATTGCCAAATGCTACAAACCAGAGATGGACATAAAGAGTACGTGCTGTTATCTGACCCAGACTGCTGGCATGACTAATTTTATAAAAAGATGGTTGACATGATATGTCTAATTTCCATTTAACTAAATAACTATGGAGAAAAAAAACCCCTTTTTTTTCTCTTAGCATAATACACATCAATTTAATGTAGAGGATATAAAGCATATAGTACCTTCACATACACATGCTGGAAGTCATGACATTTGATTATGCAGAAGAAATGGAAGGAATCTTCAATACAGATTTGAATGACTATCACTGTGAAGAACTGGATAACCATGAGGTTTAGATGCAAGATGTAGATTAGAAATTAAGAGTTTGAAGCTCAACTTCTTACACTAGGGACTATTGATAAGAATTCCTTGTAAGTCAGACAATCATCAGGTGCAAATGGTAATGGAGGGAAGACCTATTACTATAATGTGCCTGTGAATAAGGCAAATGCAATGCTAGGATTGTTGGACGAGCAGAGATAGGAAATATTAATGGTATTGCATAAGGCAGTGGTGAGTTTTCACCTGGAACACTGTGCATTTGTAATGTTCAAGAAAGAGGAATTTAAATGAGCAAAGCAGAAAAAAGGAGTTAGGAGGATGTGCTAAGATACTATTGCTGGAAAAACCTAAAAAAGCCGGGATTGTGTAGTTTTAGCAAAAGGAAGGCTGCGAGGGGAGACTGTAGGACTGCTCTGCTGAAAGGTACCATGAAATGAAACTGCACGAAGCAAGATTTAAAGATGAAGGACACTGTTGGCAGAAAATTAATCAGGTATGAATTGGCTAGGAATAAATACGATCCAAAACCTACAAAGTTTCTGAAAATAACAAGACTGGGGTTCTGAAACAGCCCTTCAGGAAGTGTTGGGGCAAAAATAACCCTTAATTTTAATGAGAATCATTATGGATTCACAAGCACGATTAAAAGACATGCAATATTGGGGGTCTGGTCATAAGAAATGTAAGAGGCTTCTTCTTGGCTTGTATTTCTTCTCTCACAAATCCATATATAGGCACGCATCAATTGTTTATCAGTGTGATGCTTTCACTCCATATGTCGAGACACAAACTCCTATCTCCATGGTGCAAAAGGAAGAATAGAAAGTCCACTATTAAGAACATGGGTACTGTTGTATTTTTCATAAAATGCTATGATGGAGTGATACAGCAACCAGGAAAAAAAAATACTCAGCTTCAGATCTCCCAAGAATGACATTAAAAAGTTAAGCAGCACTTAGTCTTCTTTAAGATGTCATTTCTGTTCAGTGTAACTGTTAGATGCTTAATGCAGATAGATGGGCTAAGCAGACTCTGTGAAGACAAAATTCCTCCTTTACATCCACTCTGAAAGCTTTTAAAATCTCCCTGTCAGGAACAATTTGACTGCATATCAATTGCATTCCCCTACTACCGCAAAACTTATAATAAGGGAATATCACAGGGAGGAAAAAACACATTTTGATAACTCTGACAGTAAAATGAAACACTGTCAATCTAATCGGCAGGAAAGCTGGGACTGTACATTAACCTCACTTTGCTCATTAAAGTTCTCATTTAATTAAAATAGCAGCCAGGATATGCCTGAGTGATGCCACACTGTCCTGCTGCCAACAAGTTCATTTCTGGTGTTTCTCTGTTGGCCTCAAGAAGAACGGGCTCTGGGACTTCAAAGTTTTTCTGGGTATGGACATGGTTTATAATAGAGATCGACTAACCCTATATCCTTGACACAAAGGATGTGCTGTGCCTATATCTGAGAAATGATTCAGACATTTTCCTGTTATTTTCAATGCACAGTCTGAGGTTTTATACACCTCTTCTTTAAGTATACGGTTTATATAGATAAACCCACTCTGCTTTGAAAATGAAAGATCTGAAATAGGTCTTACTTCATGTTCTTCTATTTTTTCTCTGTGCTTTTCTTTCATAAATTAGAGAAGAAAAGATATGAAGTTCATAATTTAGCCTGGAGTTCTCAAAAGAACAAAAAAATGTCAGTTTTATCCACAACAATATATATTTATCAACATACTAAAAGGAGCATAATTGAATCATCTTCCATATATGTCTATAAGAACAATCACACTGATCCCCAGGGTGAGAGGCACCATTTCCCAAATACCTATATTCTATGTATCAGTAAAATTATAATTCTCCTCACGTACTCTCCATTTAGCTCATAGTTTTCATAATGACTCTAATAAATAGCAATAATAGTGGATATTTCCAAAGGACAACCCGGTGGGTTTATTCTCAATTCACAGTACTGCCTAAGCAAAAGCAAAAATAAAATAAATCCCAGACATTCAGGGAAGGCTGGGAGCAGCTCCATTAAAGTCAGTATATAAGAATACATAAAACTGGGGAAAGAAGAATAACAAATGTCTTTAGATAATGTATGACAATCACAGTATGAACCCTCAGCAAAGGTACATCTCCAAAGAGAAGTTAGTCAGGAGAACCAATTTTTAACTTGCCATTTCAAGCTAAAGGGGGAAAGAATAAAAATTTCATAGCATCAGCATTGTCTGAAGAACTCTTTTGTGCTTAAATAGTATGTCCTGAACAATTTTAAAGCTCAAAGTATGGAAATTAGCATCACAATCCATTGCATCTACTGCTTCCATTTCTGAATGGAATTGGTTATTTAGCAGGACTGTCAATTTGGTATCTTCAGTGACCAATGCATTATCTAAAAAATATAGGTCTTATTAGCCAAAGTATTTGCATCATTTTCAAAAGCTTTTAAAAGTGATATTTTTTCATGGTTTAACAAAGTTGCAAGCATCTCTGATTTTCACCCCTGGACCAACTCATTTGGTACGAAGGAGGAAAAAAGTTTTCTTTCATCAAGACTTTGTAAAAGTTTCATTTTAAAGAGATGTTTTACAGAAATAATATAAACTTGTAAACAATCGGGATTA